>BLKR01001171.1:0-161087 GCA_011170035.1 Teleogryllus occipitalis | reverse complement strand
TCTCTCGCGAGCTTTTTCTCTCTCGCGATCTTCTTCTCTCTCGCGAGCTTCTTCTCTCTCGCGAGCTTGTCCTCTCTCGCGAGCTTGTCCTCTCTCGCGAGCTTCTTCTCTCTCGCGAGCTTCTCTCTCGCGAGCTTTTTCTCTCTCGCGAGCTTTTTCTCTCTCGCGAGCTTTCTCTGTCGCGAGCTCTCTCTCGCGATCTGTCTCTCTCAAGATATTGCACACTTCACGACTTCAAATATCATTGAAATTTTTTTATTTACGTTGTTCATTTGACTGATCTAATAACGGTATTTCCATAGTCATCGTGCCCTCTGTGTAAAACTAGACTTCCTGCGTCCACATTCCAGGAAATAGAAATTCGATTCTTAATGGAAAACGAGGTAGTCATGCAATATCTAGTTGCCTTTCTTTGTTCATCCGTGATTTATTCTGCGCATTCTCGAGAGGCTGCGCCTGTCATTGTGAATGCGATATCCTCTTAGAGCAGATTCCCGTCTTTGTTTCCAAGAGATCTACCACTGAAATTTGTATTGAATTCTATGCCTTCTGTAAGTTTATTTGCTTTTCTCTTGGAATATTGTGATCTCCATTCCTGAAAAGATTTTTATTTCGTTTCCGAGAATATTCTGAATGGAATGCTTCTAGCCATTTCACATTTCTTCCCCTTGGCGTGAATCTAAAAATCGGTCGCATAATGAAGAGAATTCTCACACTGATGTCGATAACGTTCATAACGAAAAGAACTTTGTGAGGTGTGTGTTCAGAATGGCCTTTAATAAAGGTGACATGTTCTTGTTTCATAGTTCTGGGAGCCTTGCCATCGCATGATGAAAGCTATGTCGCAAGCAGTGACGCACTGAGTATCAGAATGGAGTCGGTACGCGCAGTATAAGAATAAACGGAAATTTACAATCATATATTTGCATTTTTCAGTCAAATTCAAAACAGTTTAATTGGTTTTGTATTTTCCTGTGTTCATTGTTATCTAACGAAATCAAAGAATGGTCGGAAGCACCATAGTTTTCTTTTAAAATCTAAGCGCATTGGAAAATAAATGTGTGATACAGATATTGATTCTACGATACACATATTTCAGAGGGATGGTGATGGCTCACTGAATAATGAATGTTGCTCCTGGTGACAACTCTTTCAACACAATCATGCGTAAGCCTGGATGATGGTTACGGCAAGATCTCGCGTAGTCGGTCCGATATATTAATCCGTATACGTGTGCGCTTTAGAATATTTATAGTTATAATCGGTAACGAGAAGTTTACTCTACGGACGTTTTCGTGAGCTCCGTAATCCCAATACTTGTTCTTAAACCATACTAATTTGATTTTTGAATAAAAAAGAAACGACTATATTCAAGTATTCAATCAAGTATTTAAAGTAAAATCAAGTAAACTAAAATCAAGTATTCGTCCGAATGTAATGAAAACTATATGCTTCAGCATGTAAACTACAGATTCGGGCTCTTATTCCTTATAGTGCCCCAAGCGAAGGAAGAGACTAACTACCGCAAGAATATGAACGATTTTTTTCACGAAATAACTCTATTTCCCAGAAACTATATTCCTCATGCCACGTGCAAGTACAGCGTACGGGCAATGAAATATTGATTCAATAGTATAATTGGTACTGAAGGCGCCATTAAAGTAATATGGACGATATATTTAAAATAATATGTACTCGTAGTTTCAATGTAATGTCATGGAGAAATAGAAACATAAGTTAGAATATACTCTAACTCTTAAAAAAAAACACATTCAACTTGTCTTATATAACTGAATCCTATGGGAGAAAGGGGAGGGAATAGACATAGTTGGGTTTAGTAATAGTTCAGTAGGTAACGATAAGGGGAATGAAAAGTCGAATACGGCTGACTCGTTCTGTAGCTCAATCGAAGGTGAACACTGCCGAAAATATCTGTCAAAAGTAAGAAGCGTCCAGTAAAGCGATTTTCTGCACAAATCTATATTTTTTCTTTTATATGTTTAACGAATGTAAGAAAAATGACGGTATCGAGTACGAGAATTTCTGTGTGAGTATTCAAGTACTATCTGAAGGAACCGTGAAGATTCCCGGGCGCGTCAACATCTGTGGTCATTATTCCCCTAGTTATAGTTCATAGTTTATCTTGTTAGGTGGCGCATTCTTCCCTCCCTGAAACCACAGATTTAGTACCGATACACACGTTGACAGGAAGGTTTATTATTTTATTTTACGTCAAAAACAGTTAAAAACTACACGACGGGGAGAAGTGAATTCTGTGCACGTTTTCATAATTCTGTGATCCCTACCCTAATCCATACTACTTAATTCTTGAATACAGAAGGAAATTAGCGTTATTTGCGAGGATTGTTTACAAAAAATTCGCTGCGATGTAATAAAATATATTTATTATATTTTCAATATATCAAGGGTAAATCATTTATAAATTAGGGCTCTTATCCCTCATCATGTTCTTCGTGAAGGAATAGTACTTCCTGCCGCAACAACATGAAGGAAGATAATTTGGATAACTACATATCCCACTGAATTCTAGAAGACGTGCACAGATAAGGATCTTACATTTATGTCCAGAAGCAAAACAAGTAGCCATCTCAGCATTTGCTCAGAGGATCAGCGAAACTGGACAAAAACCCTGATCGAGATGGGGGTCATTGAGGAGTCCTGGAGGGGCTTTTCCCTCTCCAGGCACCTTTCCAGCAGGGCACGGCTCCAGCCAAGACAACCTCTTAACCTTCGTCTAGTTTCTTCATGTGTTAGTATTGCAGGGTGTGATTGTAAGGGTAGAGAAAAGGGTAAAAATGACAAAGGAGAAAATTACGTCCATGGCCTTTTTTAGGGTACTGTTCTTGCATTGGCTTAGTGTGGATGGCATAAACCATGGAAAACTACCTGTCAAAGCAGAGGATCCATAGAATTGAATTCCAGTCAGTGGCTGAATTCCACCAATATATATATATATATATATATATATATATATATATATATATATATATATATATATATATATATATATATATATATAGGGAGAGAGAGAGAGAGAGAGGTGGGGGCGATTCAGTTCTCGTTTTTAATTACGGCGGATCTAGTATATCCCATACGTTATATACAGAATGAATTTGGCAAAATTGGATACTCTTTGTCGTTTAGTTTTGCAAATAATTAACGTTTAACTTTGGACTATGCGCTTGTGCTCGGGTAACACGTGCTACGGGAAGTGAGCGAGCGGCTTCACCTCGCGTTAGGGCTCGCCACTTCCCTAAAACTCAGTTATTAGAGCGTTTGTGCGCCCTCGAACGTTAAAGCACTATCGATCTTCTACTCATGCGCAGTTCAAGTTTCGTATCACGCTTGTGCATCTGCGCATGCGCAGAAGATTGATAGTGCTGTCTGCTAAGGCGTGCACAAACTCTCTATTAATACTATCCGCTAAGCCCCGAAAGAGAGCGCAAGGCAAATAGCGCGCGAGGTCAACGCTTCACAGTCACTTCGCGAACAAATCATGCGGAGAGATTAAGAGCTTTCCATTTCCTGCGGGTGCAGAATTTGCGGGTACAGACTTACGATGTCGTTCTGAATTCTCGATGCATTTCCTGCACAAAAACAAGGAACACTAGGAATTTCTGAAACCGTTCTTTGGACACATGAAGCGTGTTTCAAAAGAACTGAAACTATTAATGGGCATAATTTGCATGTGTGGGTCGAGGAAAATTCACACGTTGCACGTAGCGTATCGCACCAAAACTGATTTTCTGTAATTGTGTGAATTGTCATGGTGGATGATTTTATCATAGATCCTCACTTATTATCCGAGTGTTTGACTTGCGTTCAGTATCTGAATTTTATAACTCAGGCATGCCCTACGCTTTTCGAGAACGTCTCGTTGAATATACGGGCACAGATGTGGTACCAGCATGATGGCGCACCCCCTCCCCTTAGAATCACGGAGTTGGGGAATACCTAGGTATGCAATTTCCAAATAGATGGATCAGACAAGGTGGCCCAATAGCATGGCCATCAGGGTCACCAGATTTGAATCTCGTGGACTTTTTCCCGGGGTCAATTAAAGACAGTGCTTATGCTACCAAAGTCGTCGATCGTGATGCCTTCTTCGGCGCATTGAAATCGTAGTAGCAGATGTACAGGGACAACCTGGTAGAGTTGTGTGTGTCACGGAGGCCGTGTCACACTGATCCCTATCTTGAGTTCACCGAAGAGGAGGTAATTTTGATGTGTGTGTCACGGAGCCCCTGTTACACGAGATGGAAATGCAAAATTTTGGCTGTATATGCTTATAATAATAAAATATCCTAAATAAGATTACAAGAATATTTTTCTCTCTCCTTTCATATTCATTAGATAAGAAAGTAAAAATATCACCAGGGAACAATATTTAATGTGATAATTGAGCTACCTTTATGCAAAAATGATCAATGATAAAATACTTTTTTTCGGAAATTTTAATGGGGTTCGCACTACTTTTTTTTGCGCACATGAATAACGTAGTGTACTCTTTCACAGGGTCCTGCATGAACAACGAAGACTATATTACCCTATATATAAGAGAGGTCAGAGACACTGCAGTGCAGTTGATACCCTATGTCACCTCTCCCGTTTTTTTCCTCTGTAGCTACTTAAAGAAGTATGGTGTAATATAGACGACGTTACTGCACGTGTGTACGATGGTGTGACACGAATAAATGAAGTTGTGTTTCTAGAGGCAGAGAAAAGTATAGCTTCTCGCTCACTGTCGTGCACTTATATGGATGGAAGTCACTTCGAACAAATTAGAACGTAATTTTTCAATACAAATGTGCAGGCAATTTGTATTGACTAGTCAGGATTCGAAAGAAATCAACCGATTTCCGCGCATGTTCATGCGAAGAGCTTCACTTCTTGTCTGTATTCTTTCGTATATTCTTTCCGTACTGTAGAATGTAATTTGCATTTACGTGACAACATTATTTGTTTTTCGTTTTGCTAATACATCAACTGTTTTGTTTCAATCAATCCCACAGTGTGAAAGCATTTACTGAAGATGTATTTGTTTTCCATTTTTAAGTTCACATAATGGGTTTTCGAATCCAAATATTTGTGAACTAACGATGTAATGTTATGAAACTATGAATTGTTAAGCCGTTTATGTGTGGCATTGCATAATAGAAGAAAAAAATGTACAGTTCACTCAGTACCAGAAAATATCATTAATCCCTTACTGATTCTCATTATTCACAATGTTCATTTTAATTTGTTGCCACATCTGTAATACTTCTTTCCCTTTCCCATCTCTAGAATATCATGACTTTTGTAATGAAACTTCATTCAGATTTAATAATGCTCGACCTTCTTTATGCAACGTGTCTCACCGAATAACTCTCCAAAGAGATATTTGTGTGAAGGTAACTTCAACGTAAACACTTGAGAACAAGTTATCAAAACTTGTATATATCACTTAAATTAATCGACTTTCGACAAAACCGTCAGGACCTAAAATATTCGTATTGCTATTCTCATCATGTTTTTAAGCTTTCTTTCGCCTGGGCTGCGACATCCCGTATAGTATATTAGGGTGGCTATAAAAAGACTATTTTTCTGATAATCATTTCCAAAGGTTTCAAGGCTATTTTTATAGCCTTGAATAGAGATTTGGCATGCACCATAAGCCTTGGTGAAATAGTGTGCGTCTAGCGATTTATTTCAAAAAATTCCTTTTTGAGAAAATTTAATTAAAAACAACTTTATCATCAGAAATAATAATATTCCCTCAGCCGTACATTTCAAAATCGGAAAACAAAATCCTCACCACAATAGACTAAAGCGAAAACTACCGCGACAGTTCTTCGACCCTCCTTGATTATCATGTACCCGATGTGGCTTCTCACATTTAATTCGCATGTACTCAATGTACTCAATGTCTATAATTCGCATGTACTCAATGTCTATAATTTTTCTCAACCAATGTTAATGTAATTCAATGTAACATCACTGTATCGTACTTGAATGCTGAAGGTCTTCGGGCCAAGCAGAAATAAATAAATAAAAAAAAGAAATAATAATTTTGCTTGTCTCATATTTCGGTCAATTTTTTTTAAGGCTCCCTGAATGAAACCAATTGGTTTGAAGTTATCGTTTTAGACGTTTCTATTAATTTTCATCAGTTAAAGTAAAACAAGTTTTACGACCAAATTTGACCCTTTGTGAAGAGAAAGAACAGTACATTATACATGTTCTTGAAGAATATCTAAGAAATTTTCCAATAACTATAAGAGACCTAATGAAATATTTCTAGCACTTTAATTGTAATAAAAACTGAATGAATATCGTCTTCATTAATTTCGTTTCACGTTATTTCGAAGTTCGGTAGAAAAAATATTTTAAAAAAATATATTTTGGTTCGTGTTCCAACGGTGGCAGGATTTTCGACACTAGTTAAATAGCTAAGTCGAATTCATTCGCTGAGAGAGCGCTGCTGGTTCCATTTGAAGAAACAAACTAAGTTACTTCAATATCTCGTATAATACAAGTGATAGAATGGAAATGAATATATGTATAAACTAACCCCATTTCCTCATGCACTTCTGTGAAAATCGCATTTCAATAACTTCAACTGTTGAAAAATTGCAGGAGGTCCAAAAGTTATGTGACTCACCTGTATATAATTCAGTATAAGTTTAAGTTCTAATACCCTGAATTGCTCGAAATCGATTTCGATTGTGTTTCTGAAAACGTAGGGTGACTCAAAAGCTTTTTCGCCAATTTGTCGTGGCTGATGTAATCGAAAATAAAGGGGACGGATGGTTCTGGAGTGTATAATACGAGGATGCGGAGAACTCAAAATGTGAGTACAATGCTGTTCATTCCGCGAAAATTTAATATTGAAAATGACTCGCACTGTAATGGAGACGAAATTTATGTTGTGGAAAAATAATGATTTAGCTTAAAAGCTTTGCATTTTGCTTTGAAGGTATAGAGTCAGAAGTATACCAAATATGAATACAAATAGATGCGATGCATTAGCTCAATGGTAGCATTACCGCTGATTCTGCAACCCGAAATAAGATTCTACTAATTCTGCAAACCGAGAAGTTCTAGTGCTCGAATCCCGACTGAGGAAGATTGTTGACACTGGCTATATAGCTATATCGTATTCAATCAATATATGAAGGAGAATTCTAGCTGCCGCCTGCGCCGATCGGTAGATTTGCGTGTTTTCACCGAACAATACCAGGCGAATGCCGGAGCAGTACTTTAACTAATGGGTTACGATAAGCGCGCGATGTTCCTTCGTCATCCTTGTCCACTCTCCTCACAAAACACACCCTTATACTTATATGTTTTACACTACCACGTACGACGAGAAACCAGTCGGAGGCTATATCTTATCCCAGGTGGGATGGTCCCCTGGTATGGGACAAGTGTTTGACAACATTCAAGTACTTCTATTTTTGTATGAAATAGTTACGCAACATTCTATGATCATCTGAGAGATAAATTTGACTACCATTTTAAGAATATTCGTTTTCTTCACTTAACATCATTTGAAACATTCGTGGACACTGTTCGATATATTTAGTGTTATATCATAAAATTCTTGGAAATTTATGATCACTCTTATTCGATATAACCTTTCCATTGACTACTTTTCACCTCTTTAATCGTTTTAATTAATCAGGGAATGATTTCTTCAATTAAATTGATTCGCAGTTGCATCAACAACTTGTTTATTAGAGACTATTACAGATATTGTACTTCAATATAATTTGATCACAGATAATATGATTTTAAAAAAATTAAAAAACGATAACACAAATCAACTTTACAACATAAAATATTAAATTTATATACCAATATTAATAACAATATTAAATGAATATTTGGAAAAGGATAAATTTATTTTAAAAGTGTGATTAAATTTCAGTAAATAAATTGTTATCCTTACAAAAGTTGATTATTTTATCATGATCTTTTGATGACTCTAGACTTGCATTATGTTTCCATCCAAATAACTACTTCTGATGTTGTACCTGGAGCTTACCTTAAAGATGTAATCAAGTTTGATATTGCAAAGTTCACATGACTAGGGAGACAATTTTAATCGGTAAGTACGGCTTAATTTGGTATGCCCATAACATATTCTAGAAAGGATATCTTGATACCTGAAATAAATTTTCTTACTGACATTTAATGAGTAAAATGAGCTTGTTGGCAGATGAATGTTGGATTTATATGCGCGTCAAAAGCTGTTCAATTGAAGGTGTAGTTTATAATTGAATTTATTTGTTTCGGTTGGGTAAATCAGATTAATATTCGACGCGGTAATTCTGATTTATAAATGAGCAATTTCATCCCCAGTGAAAGCTACTGTCAGCTGTGAAAATAAATGTGGTTATGGTTAACTATTATGCAGCTTCTTTGATATCCAATTAAGTTCCTCGTGACAATGGGGATCCTTAAAAAAATAGTATTTGGTTTTGCGAAACAAGAATACATTAAATAGAATTAAAGAAAAATTAATCCAAATAACATTTTCTCTGTTTCTGTGAAATTAAAAAAAGTACAATCATTAAAGGAACAGCAGATAAGTCAACTGTTCCATGAACCGAGAAAATTTCATTATGGACTTCCCAGAAAAAAATCCTGAAAAATTCGTTGCTGTATGTTCAGAACTGCATTTTGCAGCAACCACGAATCTCACTACTTTTTTTAAAATTAGGGTCGCAAAGGAATGGTACATTAGGCCATTCCACTCAATTTGCCCTTCAACACGCAACCAGACCTTATCGGTCCGGTGACTCATCCGCCGGACAGTGTGACCTCCCCCGCTAGGTCGAGGACAAGGCCGTGCCCAGCGGCCGTCAATAGTTCATGTTGTATTTGAAGCAGTATTTCATCCGTTTGACACAATTTGTCATTGGATGTCCAAGACATGAAATACAACAGCAACGAAAATAAAAAAAAAGTGCGCTGATGCATGGGATCCATGTATTATTTTACGACAGGTCCCGACTTCAGGCGGGGTTGTGACACCAGAATCTGATGGGGATAGCACTCTTTTATATTGCGCAATGCAGCTACCTGTAAATAGCGATGCTATTTGTCGCTCTCACGACAATCGAAACGCGGAGTTCATTTTGAATATCGAAAAACGAACTACGTACGGTTCATCATAAAGGATTTGTTCCGGAATGTTGAAAAACGGTGTTAAGGAAATGACGGATTCCGTGTCTTACCTTCAGAAGAACGGAGCGTCAAAGAGAGATCGTCGAAGCTACGGGAGCTGTGTCCCCAATCCACTGGCAATGCCGGTGTCAGACGTCCGGACCCTGGCTCGGGCGTCTATCTGCAAGTAGATTACACCGTCACAACAGATTGCCCTTTCCCTTCACATCTAGTACTGCATCGATTTATCGAAGCCAGTTACAGATGCTATTCGGGGTTCGCTTGATATTTTAAACGGGATAAAGGTCTTGGAAATTAAGCTTTAGTCGGACGTGAAATGTCAGCGGCTTGCAAGTATCGGACACCCGACAAGTTTTCCAAGCAGCGCACATCAATTTCAAATAATAGGTGTCCTCCGGTGCGGGATAAAAGCTCTGGCAAATATTGATCGGAAGTCTCGTGTGACCGGCGGGGCGAACGGCTGTGGTGGCGGAGGCGGCGGCGAAGAGGGCAGCTGGAGCGCTGGAGGCGGGGAGGGAGAGGAGGCGGGGCGATCCACGTGCGTGGACGCCCTCGCGACGCCGCGGGGTCTCGAAGCCGAGACCTTCCGACAGGGATGCGTTTTACGCCCCCCCGGACTCCGACCTTCACCTCGCCCCCCGTGCTCCTGTCCTTGTCGCCCGTTCCGCCCTGCCCCGCCCGCCTCGACCCGTCGGGGCCAACGCGCTGCCCGCACGGCCCGGCTTCCAGAACAATCAATGGACGAGCAAAACAAGAAAGAACCCCCTCCCCCACGGGCCCTGGCCTCCCCCACGTTCATGCACACGTCTACGCACGCCGGGGTGGCCTAATCAATAGCCCACACTCGCGCGGGTGGGCATTGCGAGGGCAAGGCCGTGCGGCCGTGCGGTCGCGCGAGCGCCCGGCCGTCCCGCCCCTCCCCACCCACTCTGCCGCCCCCGCCCCCGCCCCCGCCCCCGTCCCGCTCCGCCCCCGCCCCGCCCTACCCTGCCCTCACCCAGCCCCGCCCCACCTCAGGGCCGGTGGCCCGTTCGGAGAACTCGAGGCCGACGCGTGACTTCGTAGGTTCAAATACGCGCTGCCCTCCCGCCGACGCTTCGGCCAGCAGACACGCGGGCCAAGCGCGGTCGGCATCGCCGCTCCACATCATCCCGCACGCATTGTTCGGAGCCGTTCTCTAATCACTTTCACAAAGGCATTCGCAAACTGGCATCGTTCCCTTTCACTACATACCGTGCGATCAGAATTATTGGACACGTTGACGAATGGCGGGAATAGTTCACGCGAGTGGAGGTCACCGCGTGGGGTCGGTGCACCACTGTTCGGACAAACGGAACGTTCGGAATGTCTTTGCTGCGCTGCGATCCGTTCCAAGAAACCTCGTACGGGAAGCACGCGTTCTCGGAAGCCTACTATTCACTACAGACGGGCGCGCAGGCCGCGTTCACGTGGCCTGCGCGAGGCGCGAGCCACAACACAGGGGCCGGGCGTGCAACGGCGCGCGTGGAGGGCTGGGCGTGGGGCAAGCGGGCATAGGAGCGGCGCGCGGCCGCCGCGCGCGCCAGGCACAGCGTGGGCGTCCCCGCGCCGCGTCCCGGGCCAGACCGCCGTCCACGCGGCGGCCGCCTCGCGAGCCGCCGCACCGGCGGAGACAGTGGCGGCGGGGGCGGCGGCGGTGGCGGTGGCTGCGGACGCCGGCGGGCCGCGCGTCCGAGGCGCCGTCGGGGAGGGGTCGGGCCGGGCCGGGTCGGGTCGGGTCGGGGCGTGTGGCCAGGCGCGGCGGGCGCCGGCTGGGCGCGGCGCGGCGCCGCCACACTCACCGTGCGCGCGAGTCCCGCGCCGAGACCCTCCTCTGCAGAGCGAGGACGCAGTCGCAAAGGCGAGCGCTGCCGACAGCTGCAGCCATGGTGTGATGGGAAGGAGGCCTGCACTATGCCAGCCGCCTGGCGCAGCCGGGAAACGAGGGAAGCCGGCTCGGGCCCGGGCAGCGGCGGGGCCGATGGCGGGGCGGGACGAGGCGGGACCGGGCGGGGCCGGGCGGGGCCCGACGGGGCCCGGCGGGGCCCGGCGGGGCCCGGCGGGGCGCGGCGGGACGCGGCGGGACGCGGCGGGACGCGGCGCGGCGGGGCGGGGCGCGGCGGGGCGGCGCGAGGCGGGGCGGGGTGGCGGCGGCGGCGCGCCGGGGAAGGGAACGGCGGCGGCGGTGATGGTGGAGGTGGAGGCGGCGCGGTGGCGAAGAGCGAGAGGGGCGCAGAGGGAGGGAGGGCGCTGCCGGGGCGGTGAGGAGCGCGGAGGGGCAGGACCGACGCCACGAGATCGATAGCTCGCCAGGCCAAGCCTTGGAACAGTTCACTCTGAAAGCTCTGGGGGGAAGCGGAGCGGCGCCGAGATCCGGAATCGAAGCGGGGCGATGAGGTGCCGTTCGCGCGGGAGGTTTGACGCCGCGACCGCTGGCGTGCGATCGCCTCGTCGCCTCCACGCAGCGGAACAGCTTTATTTATTTGTCTTTCCGCGCGCGAGCCGCGAGCCGACACACCAGGTGTCACCGCCAAGACGCACGCGACGCCGGAAGCAATCAATGGGACGGGATCGATAGGTCGACGACGTCGTCGACGCAATCGTCTGCGATTGGCATCGACGTCTGCGGGGCTTAAGACGCACGCTTGTTGCGAGGCGCGACGTCTGGGGGCGGCGTCTCAGCGCGTCAGCGGAGAAACCCGAGCCGGCGGCGGCCGGCTCGAGCGCGCCAGATAAACTGATTCCATTAGCGGGAGTGGCCATGGCTGTTCGCCCGGCGCCCAGCGCCCGCTGCCCCGGGCTGGCAGGAAGGCACTGGAACCTTGAGCCGGGCGGTCGCCTCAGGCTAGGCTGGGCTGCTGGGCTGGGCTCGCTGTTGATCTCACCCGCGAGGTTCAGCGTCGGGCGGGGAGGCTGAGAGCGACCGACGGCCAGAGGTCTGCTACTATGTAGCTTACTTTCACGGCGTTGGTGACAGACACCATCCGTCACCGCTGGTCGTCTAACGGATCTTGCCTTGTGCCAATTGCAAATTGCAAGATACTTCATGTATTTTCTTGCCACGTGCGTATTATCGCAGCTTGCCTTTCGAAGCTTGCCATTCTCAATGTGCTTCGCAAATCATTTTCCCAAGTCCTATGGTACAAGGTGAATTTGCCTACTTGTTAATTTCCCTGCCACGCACGTAAACGATTTATACTTTTAAAATGAGTTTGTAACGCTCTGGAATCTTATGTTTTTTCGTGCGTTGAGACTGCTCACTGACGCATTAAATTATTGAATGGAATTGATTTGCTGGAGAAACGCATTGTATTATTTCATATTCAGGTTCTCAGAGCATTTTGCTTGAGATTTAATAACTGACATTTTTTTCCTTAAATGAAGTAATTGTGAAATAACGCTTTAAGAATTCAGTTTTTGAGTGGAAATTTGATGTGATCGTAAGTCCTATGATCCAATAAGTTTCATATTTAAAAGACAACTAAGGCAGTATTCGTCCGGTGTCTCAATTACCAAATCAGATGAGAGTTGCCGAGAAGAAGCTAAAAATTGATGCAGGTATAAGCGTGCAAGCTATTTCTCATACAACGATAAAAACTCCATTTTCCACGAACAACAACTTACAACTAAATTGTTACTGAAAAAGAGGGAGGAATGCTCAACAAGGCGAGTAAGAGATTTTCTTTCAATTGGGATGTATTTCCTTTATCAATAAAAGGTGTACCAAGAAAGGAAAAAATGACAACCTTTTTCTCTGGATCACGAGGCTGAAATGAAACTTAACCGTAACGGTTCTCGGAAGCTTGGCAAAAGTATATTCTTCCTTGGAGATATTTTCCAGGAATATATAAAGGGACTCTAAACATTTGGAAATTACATTCACACTTTCACCCATTTGTAATGACTAAGCAGGAAACGTTACCAAGTTTTAATGGGTAGACTGAAAATATCGCATACCTTCGCTCCATAATTTGAATTAAAAGTAAATTGAATCTGAAATATTACCAATTCTTTAACAGCAAATTAGCCGGTCTAGAGTGACATAATTTCCATTGCAATCAAGAAATTGTTAGTGTAATATCTTATTTTTAGTTTGAATTGTAAATGATGTTTTGAAGGTCGTTCTTATCAGTCACTATCTGTATGTTTTTATTTTTTCACTGCATATTTTATTTAGTATTAAGATTTTGAGTTGACCTGTGACTCTCTTCAGATTAGTTTTGTTTTCTTTGCTTAGATCTTTCTGCTGTATTGATTTAGTTGACGTTTTTCAAATGCCTTTTGCATCACCTCAGAACGGTAGTCTCGATTTTTTTTAATATATCCTCTGAAGTAGAGTGCTATGCTGCCTGTTATGTTTCTAGTTAGGTTTTCAACCGTTTCATATATGTCTTCATTTGATGTTAGAGGTACATGGACCGTAATATTTTGATTTATCCATTGCTCAAAGAGTTGTCAGTTTGTTCTTTACGTAGACTGAGCAGGGGTGTAGACGTTTTCAATGACAGTGAAGCCAATTGTTTGAATTACAGAGCAGTGTTCGGAACTATTTGATCAATCTTTCTCCACCAGCATCTACAGACTACTGTCTGTAGAAAGCGTGTAAGAGACTTAGGAATTCAATCTAACGAGCTCCACCAAGACGCAAGTCCGACGTTCAGTGGACAAAATGAAACAAAAAGAAAGATCAGACCTACGCGTTGTATCTGGAAAGACTAATCTAGTCCATATGACCCGAGTAAAAGTTTTAAAACTCTACCCGTTTATCAACAGAAATTTCACCCTTAGTATAGAATGTGGGCTGCTCATCTATAAAATGATAATAAGACCCACAATGACATATGCTTGCCCAATATGGCGCAAAAGAGCACCAACCAACCTATCCATTTTACAGACAATTCAAAGCAAATATCAAAGACAAACTTTGAAATCCCGCTAGGTAATCTAACTCAAAAATCCACCAAGAACTTCAAATACCTGTCCTCGCAGAACTCATCTCACAAACCTTTCAAAATTATTACTCTCTCCTCCCAGCATGTCCCAACACTCCAATATTCATTTTCGGTTAAAACGCTCATTATACATCACGCATTAAATCAAGATTTCCCAAAGACCTCTTTCGCCCACACTAATTCATAAAAATAATTTCCCACTCTCCGCTTCTAAACAATAAATGCAAAGTTCCCTTAGTCAAGTAATTCAAATATGAAATTTTAAAAATAGTGAAGGGTTATTCTGAGACCCGCATTTGCCTGAGAATGTCCAAGTAAATTCATTGTATGTAACATTAACGTATGAAACGGAAGACCAACGGGAAGAAAATAAATTTAAAAAAAAACTAATTTAGCTCAAACTAAATATCACACTAAAGATGCCACAAAATTCTCGGAATCTCCATTCTAATTATCGCCACCCATCAAGTTTACTACAACCGAAGAAGTAAAAAAAATCCTACGTTTGCTCCATCCAGGTAATTGCACAACTTGTTTTCAATGTTGCCCTCAGAATAGGTCACTTTCACAATGGAAAGTATTAAATTATAATTATTCCTAAACCAGAGAAACCGAAGTAATCTCAGACACACTCAATTGTCTGCTCCCTCTGATATCGAAAGTCCTAGCAAAACTGTAATGAAAATATTCTGTCCAATTCTTTATAGACCTGTATATTCACCTAGAGACTATAACACCTATCTAGCTGATGATACAGCCTTCTATAACTCCGGTATTTCACTTACTGATTGCAAAAACAAAGTTCAATTTTACCTTAACCTAATAGACAGCTGGGCTTCAAAATATAAAATCCAACTCAATCCAATCAAAACGGCCGCCAAGATCTTCACACTCCGTTCACACTCACCCTCCGTCCACGTCCGTGACCACTAACGCCAAACAATACATTCATCAACTGGCTCCCAGCCAAGCCAATCAGATACTTAGGACTGAATATGGACACAAAACTCAATTGGAAGCAGCACATAGATGCCAAAATCACTCAAGCCATAATCAAGTTAATACAATTAAAGCCATTAATACACAGATCCACTGTCATACAATTCAGCATTACAAATATACAAAACAATAATAAGACCCTTGCTATTATACGCCCACTCAATCTGGTTAAATGCAGCAAAAACCAACCAAAGGAAACTAAAAATAATACAAAATCAATTTCAGAGAATCATTTCACACGCTCCCCTCACCAACACACAGTTACACAATGAATTCCATCTAGAGACCATAGACCATCATATTTCCTAACTACCAACTTCTTTTCAAACATATCCCAAATCCCTTCACTATCAGTTCACAGACTTGGCAAAAACATATAACATAGAACCAGAATTCAAAATACGTTTCCATTTCACGTTTTCCTCAAGAAATTCTCCGAATTAGATCCAAACCAGAGGAGCCCCAAGGGTAACCTCAACCTTTGTATTAGTTTTAATGTAAGTTAGCTATTAAGTCATCCAACATACCTAGAGTTAATTTAAACTGAGCTATTTATTCACCATCTATGTAAATAAATGAAAGAAGAAAAAGTGGCTGTTCCCAGAGTCCTCTCATCCGCTTCTACTTCCTTGTAATAATTAATTCCACCCTCTTGTTTATGTTGTGTTATTTTTTCTTTCTTTAATTTTCAAAGGAATGTACGTTAAGCATGATTTTTCAACAATATCTACTCTTATGTTGGCTTTTGAACCCTTTTGTCAGTTTCCGTTGTATTCCATTGTATATTTTTTATTTATTTATATATTTTCATATATTTTTCCAAGAAATGTCGTGTTTTTTTCATATGTTTACATTTATGATCCCACTTGTTCATTCTTGATTCCAGACCCCAAAAGATTTTTCAGCATCTCCTAATTGTTTTCTATAATTTCTTACTATTTCTGTACCTAATTGTTCTGTCTTTCCTATAAATATATCGATGTTAATTAGGAGGGTAAGCTATACAGAACGTCAGCTGCGTAGAAAGCACCAGATGCGAAGGAAGTGTTAGTTTAGTTTTCTCAGGTTTTTTGCCAAGGTCAACCGCTTTTATACATAACTTTAGTAGATGGAATTGTCTTCACGGGTCGCCAAAGGAAAAGAGGTCACAAAAAGATACAGCGGGTACAGTTACTGGACAGATTTTCAATCAATCAATCAATCGAGGATTTTCGGCACTAGCTTTTCAGCTAGCTCGAATTCAGTCGCTGTGTTGAGCAGAATTCTAGCGGCCGGCTACTCTAATCGATAGTTTTCCGTGGTCTCTCCGATCAACGCCAGGCGAATGCCGAAGCAGTACCCGGAACGAGCCAGGGGCCGCGCATGATCTTTCCTTTATCTTCCTTGTCCTATCCTCACCACTTACACTAACATGCACTACACTACCACACATGCCGGAAGACTGGTCGGGGACATAGAACTTGTCCTGGGTTGGGCGGTGCCCCGCTGGTGCTCCCACCAACCATACCTGGTTGGCGAAAACCCCGTAAGCCGACAGTAGGTCGGCACCGGATCTGGCTATCCAGCGGGGAAAAACCACCGCCACCTCCCGAGCAAGAAAGCACGCTCTACATATACGGGACTAATGACCAAAGCAGTGGACGCGCCCGGAATCACTAACAATCAATCAATCAATCAATCAATCTAATGAGAGCGTTGGGGTCAACTGTGATTTCGTAGCCTCACAGACTGCTTGAACAAATGTCCTGCACAAATGTACATTTACATACGGCCGTCTTGCGTTGTAGTGCTGCAATAATAGACATCCGCACGAAGAAAAATATTTGTTGGCAGAGATTTTGAATTGGAGACGTCGATGCACTTGGTCGTTTAGATAACGAGTCTTCAATTATATACGAAATGCAATACAGGTCTGGTAAATATCTATTAAAGCTTTCATTCATGGAGCACATGATACAAAATGCTTCATAGACATATTGTTGAAAATTCAAAAATGATCATTACCAAAGTACTAATTGCAAGTGAATAATTCATAGCGTATGAATTATTGGAATGACGTAATGAAGTGGAAATAAATTGGTTTGTCGCTTTGACGAAGTAATGAAATGAAAAATATCGAGCTAAATTCGCGGATATATTGCTATAAATAGCCTTAAAACTTATTTAATAAACAATAACCTTATTGCAATAAATAGTACCACCTTTGAAAAAGTTAAAGGATTTGTAGACATTTACAGACAGAGATTTTGAGTATGAGCATTAGGAGAGGTGGAGGTACAGAAGGGGGGATTAGTATAAAGTCATTCATATTTCCTAAGAAAACTACAAAATTTTACTATTTATACACACCATACACACATAAAACAATATATAACGTAATACAATGACGTCGTTGAACATAAATGATTATTATCTGAACACTAATTTTAAATTAAATTCTAATTCCTTTTGAAATACAGTCAACATATTCCAGTGAGGCACGGAAATTGGTACAAAGACACTTTCGTTTTTTCCAGCATTCATACCAAACGGAACTTAATTTTTACAAATGAAGTGCAAGAATTGAGACAATGGTTCTTCGTAGCATTCAAAAAAATTACATGAGTCATTTTATTTATTTTATCGAGAACAGAAAAAAACTGTATATGACGTACAAAGGAGAACAAACAGCATACGTTTTCCTCAGCTCAAGAATTTCTTCGCCACCCTATAACCATTAACAGTCGTATGATGAATAAAAGTACCAACAAAGCGAGAGTAGCAACATATAAAAACCTAAACTTTTGCTCCTCAGTAAAAGAAAAATGATGTGTATCGTTAAACTAACTATAGATTTGATTTTATAGAATTGCAAACAACAGTGAAAACTCATAACTGCGACTCTACTCCTATCTTAACTAGCAAAAGAAGAGCTCGAAAAACACGTGCGCAAAGTGAAGCTACATTTACGTCCAGAAGCATAATCTGATAATTTGCTCAATGGATTCAGGGAAACATAATGAAAAACCCGACCCAGATGCGAGAGTTACACAAACATTTTGAAATAAAATTTTAAACGCAATACTTGAAAGGTGTAACCTGAGATAGAGAAAATAACAAATTATATTTCTTGTAGATACTTGGTAAACCACATTTGGGCAAATAAAAACAACAAATATTTCTGAAAATTTTATACACTGCATCCTCTTTATTGAATAGTTCAATATAAATTTTCTCTATTGCTATGGTGCGTCCGAGAACGGTAAAAGTGTTTGTGTGCACGCTGCGAGTTATTGTCCAACCACAAGCAATGCAAATACAAAAGAAACCCGGAAAAAGAACAAATAAACGAGCCAGGAAAATCTCAAATAACTAACAGTATAATTGTAAAGGAACTAGTATCTCCTATTACATCAATTATAGAAGACAATCAAAGCATATATCCTTCTACCTACCATCAATTTACATCCTTCCTGGAAAATTACTTTAATGCTGCTGACCCCATTCTCAGTCACAGATAACTCACCTGATGTCTCAGCCCTAATTCAAATGATGTCTAATCTGTATCAGCACCTTTAAAATAAAACAATAAAAGGCAGATTTACCAGGCTTTGTAAAAAATAATGTTTGTGCTACCACGTCCTAAACGATCATGTACTGAATCAGACACGAATGGAGATATTAGCCCCAACTAATGAACATTCTCCAATGGAATGTCAACAGTTTTTATTTTAGACTAGAAAGTATACAGCATTTGTGCGACTTTATCCACCTAGAAGTCATCTGTATTCAATAAACTAATTTTAAAGAAACTCTTCACGGCAATAGCAAAGGTTATAAATGCTTCTTCAGAAACAGAATTATTACCAATCATGCCAGTGCAGTGGAGGAGATGCAACATACATATAACTCCCACATCCCATATAAAGAATTGAACTTGCAATCTAATATTGAAGCAAATGCTATCAAGATTCTCTCATCAACATCAATTATTATATGAAATTTATACATACAAAATAGCTATAATTTCACCGTACAAGAATTTATCGCCATAATTAATGTACTGAAAAAACCATTCCTCATTCTAGGGGATTTCTGCAGACATAATACTGTATGGGGTATCTCATAAAACATAACAGAGGCCTCGTGCTTGAAGACATCTTTGAAAACCACGATTGCATTGTATTAAATACTGGAGAAAATATACATGTCAATATCAGCAACAATAATTTTAAAGCCATAGATCAATTTCATCCACAACGCTTGGCCACAAATGCCCTTCGAACGTTCCAGACTACTCATATGAAAGCGATCATTTCCCTATTTTATTTGTATTAACAACAGAAATACAACCTCTGCTCCCTCGGGTCAAATCAACAGATGGAACTTCAATAGGGCCAATTGTAAGGAGAATTAGAGCTTCATCTTTACTTACCGGGAGCGGTAGCTCAGTGCATCAGCTGATGTCACTGCAGCCCCTCTGACCGGGAGGTCCTAAGTTCCCACTCCCCACGGCGGCAGGATTTGCGACACTAGCTTTCAGGCTAGGTCGAATTCAGTCGCTGTCCGGAGGAGAATTCTAGCGGCCGGCTGTTTTATTGGTAGTTTTTCCGTGGTTTCTCCGATCAACACCAGGCGAATGCCGGAGCAGTACCCTAATAAACGGACCGCGCACGATCTGTTCTTCCTCTTCCTTGTCCTGTCCTTTCCCCTTACACACAGACTTACGCTAACATGCACTACACTACCAAATATTGCGGTCGGGAGCTTAGAGCTTGTCTCGGCTGGGGCGGTGCCCCGCTGGTGGGAGAGTCCTGGTTAGGGGAATACCCCACAGCCGATGGTAGGTCGGCGCCGGATCTCGCCATCCAGCGGGGGAAGATCCGCCATCTCACGAGAAAAACATGCACTACACGAACGGGACAAATGGCCAAAGCAGTTGACGCACCCGGAAATACGAAAAAATCAATCAATCATCTCTACATCTCCTATAGGTGATAATATACCCTTGAATTTAACAATATAGCTGCTATAATGCAATCCTTCTGAAATTTCATTATAACTGCGGCTAACTTGGCTATTCTTAAATTATTTTTCAAAATTCGAAAAGCAACCACACTATGGTGGAACACCGTCCGTAATAAAGCGACTGTGATGAAGAGTAAGGAATTCAAAACAGGTATTTTACCGTTATAAGAAACATTAAATAACTGAAGACACACTTGAATTCAAAAGGACCGGAGCTATCACCAGAAGAGTCATCAAAGAAAGCAAAGCCAAGGTTTGGTCTCAATACTCATCATCATTAAATGGTAACTGTAACATCAATGATACATGGAGAACAATCAAATCTATTCAATAAAATAAAATACCATCTTGTATCCACTTCATTAATAGCAATGATAAAATACTGCCCTAACTGACATTGCCAACGAATTTACTACGACATTCTCCAATAACTCCAGTTCCAACAACTACACGCAAGAATTTCTTTCATAAAAAATAAACAAGAAAACAAAATTAATCCCTAAAGAAAATGAACTTTTAACAAATAACTACCAACTTAACATGGATATCTCACCAAATGAACTTGAAGTTATTGAATCCTCGCAGAATTCTTCTCCTGGCCCAGTCAATATTCCAAATATTCTCCTAAAAAAGCTGCCCCTTAAAAAAATCGATTCAACTATGCATTTACAACGCTATATGAAACGCTAGAGAAAAGACCTTCCCTTGTAGCTGGAGACTAGCTACTATCATTTTTGTTTCTAAGTCTGGTAAAGAACCGGTCATAACTGATAACTACCGTCCAATATCTCTTACACCTAACATGTGTAAAATTCTTGAGCGCATTATCGACAATAGCGTATTATCAACAATAGACGTTGGTTCCTGAACTCCCAACAAAGTTTAACTAACAACAAATTTGGTTTCCGTCAAGGACATCCCACACACTTTCACTTATTGAATACTCCCACATTCATCCAAGAAACATTCATCCAAGAAACATCCATCCAAGAAACATTCATCCAAGAAACATTCATCCAAGAAACATTCATCCAAGAAACATTCATCCAAGAAACATCCATCCAAGAAACATTCATCCAAGAAACACCCGTCCAAGAAACATTCGTCCAAGAAACATTCGTCCAAGAAACATTCATCCAAAAACCATTCTCCCAAGAAACATTCATCCAAGAAACATTCATCCAAGAAACATTCATCCAAGAAACATTCATCCAAGAAACACTCGTCCAAGAAACATTCATCCAAGAAACATTCATCCAAGAAACATTCATCCAAGAAACACTCGTCCAAGAAACATTCATCCAAGAAACATTCGCCCGTTCATCCATTAACGTCACATACACTTTGTCAACTTAGACATCGAAAAGGCTTATGATATGATCTGGAACTATAGAGTACTTACAATTCTTCACAACATTGGTGTCCATGAAAATATGATTGAGTTCAGCTTCAAGTCAGAATTAATAACCAAATATCTTAACCTAGGATGCACTAAAATGGTCTTCCACAAAGCTCAGTTTTCAGTGTAACCCTTTTCCTTATCGCAATCAATGAAGTAGATATGAATATTTTCTAACCTGTTACAATAAGAAAATTCGCGGATGACATCGTTGTTCTATGTATAGGCAATGACGTGCTGAACACCCAAAAGTACATGCAAGAAGCCCTTGACAAACTTTATGAATTCTCTCTGTAGTCAGTATTCTAATTCTCCTCCAAAAATCAGAATGTATCTTTCTTTCCAGGAACAGGCACCACATTCGACGCATCTCTCACTGGTTTTCCACGTTCTACCTGTGGTCCAGTGTACTAAAATCCTAGGATTGTACGAGTACATTGATAACAAATTGGACTGGAAATACCATATTCAGAATCTGATTGACAAGTGTCAAAAACGGCTTTACATCCTCAAATATCTTAACCCCTACTGGGGCGCGAATATGGACATCTTGCTTCTTACTTGTAAAACAATTATTCGAAGTAAGATCGACTATGGATCAATAATTTACAACTCAGCTAGTTCAAGGGTTGTTACCAAGTTAGACACTGTACAAAATCAAGCGCTCCACTTATATACGGCATGCCTCCGTACCACACCAATTGGTAGCTTACTTACTGAAGCCAAAGAGCCATCTTTACAATTCCAATGTCAATTTTTCGGCATGAATTATGAGATTAAAGCCGCCTCGCCTGTCAATCCAATTATAAGCAGCAATGTATCACCACAACTTCGGAATCTCTTTAAGAGACATTAATCAATCATTTTCTTTTATCTAAAAATCGATAAACCTCTCAAAATACTTAATATTCAAGTCTCTCAGATTGAAAAACACCACCAAAGGAAAATTCAACCTTAGCTGTTACAATAAATCAAACTAGACCTGTCTTTAGTGAAACTAGAGAAAAGTTTACCCCCAGAATAAAATAAGATATCTGCTCTCAATTATTTTGCTCAGCAATATAGGTCACACTATTATTGGTATCAAGCCCATTCTCAGGACTGACGGTCCGGAAGTTAATGTGTATACCGCTGACCGCACCACATTGTATACATTCACACACACGTAAGCCAAATAACTACGGGTTTAAACGAAATCATGCAGGTTATTAAACCGGGAAAAGAACATAAGCACGCCTCTTTCCCAATCGTAATTAACTCATCAAGCACCCTACTCCAGGTAAACCATAATACCCCAAATGCAAAATCTTTCAATCACTGTATTCTACCATCAGATATCACGGAAGGGAAAAGATTTGCCTGGATCCCAACATCTTTCAAAAACAACGTTACTCAAGAGTTGAGCACTGTGGCCTTGCTAAACCTCAAACAAGACAATATAGTTCACAACCTTACTAACACCACAGCTGATATCCTAAAATTTATTAACAAAAGAATATTGCCTAAATGGAATGAAGAATGGACCAAACACAAAGACAACCATCTTAGATAAATTTATTTAAACTGCAATTGGGTGTGACCCGGTGGCAGTTAATTACATAAGTAAGATATTAATTTTCATGCAAATAACATAATAATGTTGATAATAATGCTAAAATAATAATAATAATAATAATAGTAATAATAATAACAGTAATAATAATAATAATAACGTAATAATAATAGTAATAATAATAACCGTAATAATAATAGTAATAATAATAATAATAATAATAATAATAATAATAATAATAATAATAATATAAAAACTGGTGAATCTTAAAAACAAACATTAAATTACCTAAAAGATAAAAGAAACGTCAATCTAAAACAGCACTGAGTGCTTAAACAATGAAGACCGCACTGCACTTGCCTACACTTCACTTCATTTCACTTCACTATTACACTAAAAAACACCTTCATTATTTCTCTGCTCTACACTGCACAACACTTCACTTCACTTCACTTCACTTCACTGTATAACTTAATATTCCTAGTTAACTACCTCAAACTTAGAAATGCCCTAAATTACTTTCCTAAATTGTTGAACGCTTCGAGGAAAGGGTTCAAAGGTTTTTGCAGGCAATCTATTCCAATCTCTTATCGTTCTATTTGTAAAAGAAAATTTCCCGACATCCGTTCTCTGCGGTCTTAAATTTATTTTGTGCCTGTGATCACCTCTACCGATGTACGTAGGAAAATTTAGCCGCCGTTTAATTTCTTTCCAAGCTGGATGACCGCTATAAGCTTTATACAAGGCGCAAAGTCTTGCCAATGTTCGCCTGTTTTCGAGTGAATCCCACCCTATCCTTTTCTTGTCCCTGAAAGTAAATTTAGCTGCTCTACGCTGAATCCTTTCCAAATTCTTACACTGCATAATTTTGTGCGGATCCCAACAAATTGCTCCATATTCCATTATCGGACGAACAAGCGACAAGTAAGCAATTTCCTTCGCGTTTACTGTACTCTTTTTTAAGATACGCATTACAAAATGAAGAGATCTCCACGCTTTCCCTACAACAAAATCTACGTGATTTTTCCAGCTTAATTTACTATCGAAATGGATACCTAGGTACTTACACGAAGAAACTCTCGGAATAATGTCGTTACTTAAACGGTAATTTGTTACGCTGTAATTGTGACCTCTGCCAAAAGTGATAGATTTGCTTTTAGAACTATTTATGGTCATACCATTATTTTCCGCCCAGTAAGATAATGCATCAAGATCCCGTTGCAGCATATTTTCATCGTCTTTCGAATTTATAATGCGATATATTATGCAATCGTCTGCAAATAGCCGAACATTTGAAATTAATTGCGCTGGCAAATCATTAATGAACGCTAGAAATAGAAGAGGTCCAATGACACTCCCTTGCGGTATTCCTGACGTAACGCTTGCGCAGGAAGATAACTCTTGCCCAATTCGGACTTTCTGTTTCCTGTCACGCAGAAACTCGCTAATCCACGCCACCACCCTGGGATCGATGCCTGAATTTATTAATTTCTGAACAAGTCGGTCGTGTGGAACAACATCGAACGCTTTGGCAAAATCTATAACTACTGCGTCTACTCTCCCGCCCGCGTCAATTTCATCTGCTAGGTCCTGAAATAGCGTTACTACCTGACTTTCGCATGAATAATTAGTCCTAAATCCGTGTTGGCCATGATAGAGCCATTTTTTGACTTCCCACTCTTGCTTAATGTAACTCGCAACTAGATGCTCCATAAGTTTGCAGACCACTGACGTGAGACTTACCGGCCTATAATTACTTAGTATAGTTTTGTCCCCACTTTTAAAGATTGGTACTACAAAAGCTAATTTCCAATCTTCAGGTACTTTTGAATTGTTCATAGACACGTGAAATATTCTAATTAAGTACGGTAATATTGCCTCTCCTCCTAGTTTAATTATAATCTAATTTAATTATAATCTAAATTAATTATAATTTAATCTTCATAATACACAATCAAAATTCTTCTCAAAACATATAGATAAACAAATGACTAGGCGAGAACAAGTAGTAATACTAACGGAAATACTAATATAATAATGATAATGATAATAATAATAATAATAATAATAATAATAATAATAATAATAATAATAATAATAATAATAATAATAATAACAACTTAGATAAATGTGCGATATTAAATGTCACTTAGATAAATGTGCGATATTAAATGTCAAACGTGGTAAAGTTCAAGATCAGGAAGGAGGATTACAACTCTCTAGTGACGTCATTATTCAAAGCCTTGGCAATGAAGACACATACAAATATCTAGGAATGTTGCAGCTATTGGAAATTTCTGACACAAATGCCAGAAATACGATTCAAAAGAAGGTAATCTCCAGAGTAAATAAAATATGTGAGACGCATATCAACTCGAGAAGCAAAATTACTGCAATTAACACATGGGCTATTCCTGTTGCAACATATACCTTCGGAGTAATAAAATGGACCGACACCTCTTTGCAAACTTTCGACAGAAAGCTGAGAACGATGCTAACTAAACATCGACTTCACCATCCGCATAGTTCGATACAAAGGTTATACCTATCTCGAAATAAAGCAGGTAGAGGACTGCTAAATTTAGAAGTACTATGTCGTCAGCAGCAGGAGAAACTCCATAATTTTTTCCTTTCACTTTACACTCCACTTCACAAGGCAATTTGTTTTCAGGATAAAAACATCAGCCCATTAAGTTTAGCCCAAGAAAGTAGAAGCTTTTCCTATCTAACAGCTCAGGACCGAATTGATGTCTGGAAGACGAAAGAGCTACACGGCCGGTTTATAACAACGCTGACTGCTGATGATATTGATATGAAATGGTCCACGGAATGACTACGAACAGCGGGGCTTTATGGTGAAACAGAGGGATTCCTCTTCTCCATTCAAGACCAAGGAGTCAAAACAAGAGCTTATCAAAAGTATGTCTTGGGCCAACAGATCGATAGCAGGTGCCGATTGTGTAAAATCAACAATGAGTCAATCCAGCATATAAGTAACGGATGTCCATCTTTCGCGCAAACTGAATATTTACAGCGACATAATAATGTAGCCAAAGTAATTCACCAGGCACTGGCAAAGAATTATCAACTTGTAGAACAGGAGCAACCCTATTACAGATGTAAGCCTCAGCAAGATATCAGTAATCATTTGGCACGAATATTATGAGAAAGCACAATTATAACAGACAGGGCGGTTGAAGCTAACAGACCAGATTGTCTTATTTGATAAAACAACAAGAAGAGCAATGATAATCGATGTTGCAGTTCCCACAGACGACAAACTGGTGTCAACTATTGCTGAAAAGAAACGAAAATACCAACCTCTCGCTGTGGAGTTGAGGGACATGTACAGGTTACGGAGCGTAGACATAGTGCCTGTGATAGTGTCAGCAAATGGCGTGGTAACCAGGGATTGGTTGAAGACTGGACAAAGGCTGCGATTAAAAGAAAAACACCTCAGATCAAAGCAAAAAGCCGCTTTACTGGGCACAGCAAATATAGTCAGGAAATTTTTGAGTCTCGATTAGGGAAGAAAGCGTACTTAGATTATGAAGACATCACTTGAATCCATCAAAATGTAAAAGACTACAAGTTTTGAGAACTGTACTAACACAAAACCATAAGTATAAGTATTTCTTCACCGAAGCTCCATGACTTCGTACTGACAAATTGTGTCTTGAGATTGTCCTCCGACACTTTTTGTAGTGAAAAGAAAACAAATAATAGTGATAATAATAATAATAATAATAATAATAATAATAATAATAATAATAATAATAATAATAATAATAATAATATTGAAATACTAATATAACACACTAACTCTTGTTCCATAAACTATACGCGCCCTTCTGTGACTTACGTGAAATAGAACAATGTCCCGTATAGTGAACGTTTGTCCTAAGTTCAGAAAGAAAGCAAACGTCTATCACCAGAAAAGCAATTTGAAGCAGTTATCAACTATAAGCCTGATCAACAGGAAATGATAAAACATTGCCACAATACCAATCTATTTAATAAAATATAAATGATTTCTTTTGCATATTAATAGTAATTGTATGTCACGTTTTTATATCTTTAATTTAATTTCCTTGTTATAGTAATCAGTGTACTGTGTATATAATTAATGTAAAATCAAATATCGAACCTTAATGTAAAATACTGAAATGTCGCTAAGGAACATGGGTTGTGACTATAATAAATAAAAAATGTAAATTTTCTATCTAAAAAGTTAAAAAAATAATAAAGCTTCCCTCCTGTCCCTTTTTATGGCTAAATAGTAATGAAGAATGAGGTGTTCAACAAGGTGTAAATAAATAACCTAAGTCAAACTGTAAACTTCGAAGGTAATCATTACATGGAATATTGTCAACCTCAAAGGAAGTATTTG
Source organism: Teleogryllus occipitalis (assembly GCA_011170035.1). Taxonomy (NCBI): domain Eukaryota; kingdom Metazoa; phylum Arthropoda; class Insecta; order Orthoptera; family Gryllidae; genus Teleogryllus; species Teleogryllus occipitalis. The sequence continues at coordinate 133,575 of BLKR01001171.1, read as the reverse complement.
CGAAATCAGTGAATGCCGCTACTACAGCGAGAAGATTGATTCTGAGAACGAATATTTAACTAAATTTGCGATACTGAAATAGTCGATAAAATTGTTCAAGTCAGAGAAAATGCTTGGATTCAAAATCTTTTATGTCAGTTTTCAGGAAATGTTTGTTTCGGATTATGAATGCCCTCTACTGACGTACACGACAATTATCCCTGTAATCAGAATTACTGGCGTCAATTTTAGATTACAAAACGTACTCCAATTAAATAATACACGTAATGTACAATATAGTTTGTTTATATTAAACTTGGTTTACTTTTATTCAGCCACAGTGGGACAAAAAAATGAATCATTTGCACGATTTTCATTGAAAATGTCTTCTCCAATTCAGACGTCAATTATTGCAATTTTGTATCACTTTGGCCTCAAAACTCTAGAAGCAGATATAAAAACGCAGCAACTATTTTGACTTTAAAAATCCATTGTTAATACATGCATTCGCCGGTTTTAAGGCACCACAAGCAGATGGCCAATCTTGAATTGTCTCGTGAAATTGTTGCGCAGACACTCGTCGATACGGTGCTCATAAAATGGTCCGTTAAAGGGAGCCGTAAATGAAACGTCGAAGGGCTCCACTTTATGACTGAAGTGGTACACAGACAACATTGTTACTGTTCTTGTTGCTTCCAGGAGACTCACCATATATACAGTTTTGCCATGAAGAATTAGCGAGAATGATACGCTCATGATCTACACTTAGGTAAGTTTTAAATACTAGGTGTAAGTTTCTTACCATGAAAATCACATTGCATTCTACTGAATTTCCATCAGAACAATTATTAAGAAGATTTTACATTTAAGATCCCAAGCTCTTATGATTTTGCGAACTTATTTATTTATTGAGCTTGGGAAAACTTATAAAAATCACCGTTTCTGGCAGGAGCCAAAAATTACACTTAGAATTCAAGGAGAAGGTACGGCAGCATTTTCTCTGTAGAGTAAAGAAAATTTGTCGAGAAGTTTCTTTAAAACGTGAAATGCATAAATTATATTGCTATTATATAATAAGTAGGAAACATAATAGTGATAGTTTTGAATATGAATGTCCTATTGTACGACAGGATTTTCGAGAATTCGGAATGAATAATAATTATCAGTTCAATTTTCTGTTCAATTCAGTTAAAGGATTCCTATAGCAAGCTACCTTCGTGTACCAATATTATTCCGATACCCGAAAGACACCAATGGTGGGGTCAACGAGAACCGAAAATAAATTGCAAAGTAATTGAAGGAACAAATATATATTTAAGAGCAACTGCCTTCGCACATTTAGCAATATAATGCATATATATTCCGCAAGTTAAAAAAATTAAATATTTCCAGTTCCTAAGGTTAGGCAGGATCGAAAACGTTTTGGATTTTCTCTACTTGTTTCCTTTTCCGTGGGGGAACACATACGGCCATGTCATTTTTTCTTAAGAACTAGTTCAGCATTCATTGTCATTCCGCACAACGTTATTGTTCTCTGCGTTAACAGATACTAAAGTAAGATTTCAACGTGTTTTATGGCAGGCCTAAAAGCAAGAGAACACAGAAGTTTTCATGAAAGGATTACGCATCGCGACGGTTTCAAATTGCTCTGTAAACAATTGATTACACAGACACACAAAAGCAACTAGGATTTATCCACTTTTTCGTTGCCAGAGCCCAGCTATAAGGGGTTTTTCTAGCGAAAATTCGCCGTTTTCTGGCGCATGATTACATAACTTTCTTTTCTTACGAAGAATTCGTAAGGCGAGAAGGTAAAATGTCAGACCCAAAAACTTGACACTTGTTTCTCTATGCGTTTCGACACTCCGAATCCTAATCTGAAGCCAGAATAGCGCCACAACCAACCAATGTTTTTCCAATCGAGAAAAAACACTGTGAAATTGTCTTTCTTGTTTTCGGGGACTGTTGTCAGACCCGAAGAACTGACACATGTTTCTCTATGTACGTCGACGCCCTAAATCCGAGTCTGAAACCAAAATTGCGCCACCATCTCCAGTTTTTTTTAAATCGCGAAAAACTAACGCGAAATTGTAAATTGTAAATTTCACGGTGTTTGTTTTTTTTGCGATTTAAAAAATGGTGGGTGGTGGCGGAATTCTGGCTTGAGTTTCCGATTCAGCGCGTGGACGTACAGTAGAAATTTGTGCCAAGTCTTCGGATCTGACAACGCGAGGAAACAAAAATACAATTTCACGATAGTTTGTTTTTTTTAGATTTAAAAAAATTGGAAGGTGGTGGCGCAATTTTGGCTTTAGATTCGGATTCAACGCGTCGACATTCATAGAGTGTGTCAAGTCCTGACAACAACACCAGAAAACAAAAAATAAAATTTTATAGAGGTGTTTCGCAATTTTGAAAAAATGGAGGGTGATGGCGCAATTCTGGTTTCAGACTCGGATTCAGCGTTTTGATGTATATATTGAAACATGTTCCAAGCCTTTGGAGGTCTGATAATTTTTGTTGTTGTTGTGTACCTGTGTTATCGTTCTATTACAAAATATTCACTTATGATTAAGAAAGGTCTTAATTGTTCGAGTTCTGTACAATGAAACAATAAATTCTTACCTAAACAATTATTGAGCAAACTAGTGGTGCTAAAACGTACTTGTATCGCTTACATAATATTTTAATATTACTTGAACCCACAAAAGTGTTTTCAACCAGCAATATTTTGCCCGTCGCCAAAGAAAAGTGGATAATAGTTTTATATCTGTTTACATATATTTACAATAAATAGATAGCTTAATTCAGAAACCCCTACCACTTGTTTCAAATCATGCTGAGTCAAACAAGATCTATTTTACTTTACATTACTTCGGAATACAAATAGGTTTCACCTGTCGCTCCATCTACATATTTAAAGCACTGCAGAGAGAAAAGTTTCAGATTTCTACTCAGCCCAATTTCGAGATTTTTTTCTTTAAATGAAAGGCAGTACTCCCTAGAAGTGTTATCACTTGGTCTTATTAACCCATTTCGTAAAATGAACACTGTCTTAAAATTAATCAAATGAACGCTAATATGCCGTTGTTTGTTCATTGCGTCGCTTTCAAGACCAACTACATACCATTGATTGCTTTGTTGTGAGAGGTGCAATCGATCTGTGCAGTTAAAACTTCAACGACTAGCGCGAGCAAGAACGTGAATGTGAATTTGTAGTTAGCAAAGCGAAGAGAGTAAGTTTAAGTTCAAGGAACAATAAGCGTTTTATTTGCAAATGTTAACGAGTGTATAAAAAACGCAATGTCCAGGAATTTTTTGGGGATGTGTCTTTATAAAACAGTGATTGTCGTGACGTTATGTATCACTTTTTACGTTAAAATGAATAGTTTAATTTTGTCCTCAATATGCAAGTTAAGATAAGTAGTCCACAACATACAAGAGCAGATGTTAAATTTCTAGATTTCAATTGTATTTTCAGAAGCTTGTTTAATTCTGAGTTTACTGTGAATAATGATGATATTGTTCCTGAATTTGTAAACGACCCTTTCATTAGTCATAAATATTACTGAAGGTCATGAAACAATATTTTGAGGGTTTTATATTTTACTACTTTTTTGTAACATTTCGACAGTTCTTCCTTTTGTGGGATGTAATCGCAAGGGTTCAGCAAGTTTGAAAAAATATTGTTATATTTTTTTGGTAAATTCTCCACATAAATGAGCTTCGAATATAACAAAATGCTAACCACTCGGTTGTTTCTTGAATTTAATTCGAAATCAAAATTGTTAAGTTGTGCTCTCTACAGAATGGTAGGCCAGCAGAGTGCGAACTGATCCGCCATTCTACATGTTCCTTGAGAGTTGTATGGAAAATAAGCGGGAAGACTTGCGTCAGTTGCACTGGTAGAGTGAATATTAAAATAAAAACCTCAGTATCTGTCAAACTGCACTTCAAGCTCATATTCTTGATGATGATTGATGATTCTTCCAATTAAGGTCAGATTAGAAAAGAAGAGATCAGAGAGAGGATTTGCCAGTCAACGTATATTTGACTTTTGTCGTCATCGTACATAAGTAGGTACTTTCTTGGCCTCCGTGCAGGAGAAGTTCATCATCTGTGTGTTAAAGAATTTTCATAAATTTAGTGTCCAAAAACAATGTGTGAATGCCAAAATCAGGAGCTAAGATGAGGAATTCGGTGGCTAGATAACTTTCATTCTTCCGCAGAAATTTCACAGCGTCTCGCGTCAACTATGCGTCATCTGACTTCTTTTTACTTTCTCGCTACGGAGTAAAGAGAAAGTTATGTCATTACATAACCATTAGCATTCTACGTGAAAAAACTGCGAATTTTTGGCAGAATATTCTTATTAAAAGGCCTTGGCTACGAAAAAGTAAACAAATCCAGTTGCTAAATTTAGAAAAAAATCCTTTAACACATGGTGTAGCCTGAATCCATGTGTGTGGGTCCTTGATACCCAGAAATCGACTGACGGCAAAACGTCTGTCCGTCCATCCACTTGAGTTCAGCCGAATTTCTCCAAAATGTATATTCTCCAATCGATCTGGCTGATGTCGTGGCCCCATGAATTTGAAACCTGTATTGCAATTTTGGGGGATACTTTATATGAAGCCCCTGGGACATTGTCCAAATTTCCAAAAAAATGGTTTCATAGTTTTTGATTAATTTTTTTTATTGTGTGAAGGTAGTTTTAGATAATGATGCAAGTTTATGTTCGTTGAAATCCTCATGTAAAAATTCCATGCTACTGCTGTATGATGATGCTCAGTTGTTATTTTTCAAATGTATTTGAAATCGCACCCACCACGCAGCGCATTCAAATGCCGAGATGCTCTGATCCTTGGGCCCCTCGAGACCACGACACGGCTGCCGACGTCGCGGAACCTTCGGCGTGGTCCTCGCTTCGCCTCCCGGCACATGCAAGCGTTCACATTGATTCATTCACTACTAGAGATACCGGGCGCGAGAACGGCTAAGGTCATTAGCCCCGTAAGTGAAGGGCATGTTTTTTCCTCGGAGATAGCGGTGGTCTTCTCTCGTCGGATGGCGAGAACTGGCGTCGATCTACCGCCGGCTAGCGGTGTTTTTTCCAACCAGGTATCTTCCACTAGCGGGGCACCGCCCTAGCCAACCAACTCTAAACTCCCGATCGCATGCGTGGTAGTGTAATGCATGCAATTATAGGTGTGAGTAAGTAAGGGATAGAATAAGACAAGGAATGGGAAAGAAAGATCACGTACGGTCCGTGGCCCGTTTGGCAGGGTAGAGCTGAGGCATTCGCCTGTTGTTGATGGGAGACACCACGGAAAATATCGATCAGAGCAGCCGGTCGCTAGAATTCTCCTCCAGACACCGACAGAACTCGACCTACTTCTCTAGCTAGATGGAAAAATCCTGCCACCACCGTCGGGAGTAGAACCCTGAGACCTTCCGGTCAGAGGCACTGCAGCGACATCAGTTAATGCCCTGAGCCACCTCTCCCGGTAGAGTTAATATAGAGAATGCTGCCACCGTGGGGAGTGGAACCCTGGGACCTCCCGGTAAGAGGCTCTGCAACGACATCAGTTGATGCCCTGAGCCAGCTCTCCTGATGCACGCGTTCACGTCCTGCCGGATCTCGCCATTCAGCGGGGGAAGATCACAGCTTCTTCACGAGGAAAGAATATACACTACGTTTACGGGTTTATTGACTTTAACAGTTGACGCGGCAGGAATCACTAACAATCAATCAGTTTAAGTAGGTTTCCTAAAGGTACTTTCACTTTTGAAACATTGGTTAGCAAATGTAAGGATGCTTCCACGCGTCCAAGTTGGTGGTGCCTGCCCCTGCCCACCCTTGTGGGGGGTGAGGGGGAGGTGGGAGAGGTGCGCGCACAGAGGCGGCGCGGATGGGCTCCCTTCCTGGCGCGCGCGGTCACGGCCGTCAACGCCCCCCCCCTCCCCGCTACACGGGTGGAGAGCGCTCCCGGGCGGCACAAAGCGATGCATGGCCCGCGCAACAGCGCCTTTCAGGCGCCCTGGACGCCGCGACCGCCACCGCGCCCCGCCACATCCTCACCCTCCCAGCCCCGCCCCCTCGCCACCCACGACACGCCGCGTCCCCTGTGCCCTGCCGCATTGCGATGAGTCTCGCTGCGTCTCGCCGCGTCGCGAGGACGGAAGCAGGGAGAGGTGGCTCAGGGCATTGACTAATGTCACTGCAGTCACTCTCACCGGGAGGTCCTAGGTTCCAGTCTTCAGGGTGGCAGGAATTCCGGCACTAGCTTGTCAGCTACGTCGAATTCAGTCGCAATCTAGAGGAGAATTCTAGCACCCGGCTGCTCCGGTCGGTAGTTTTCCGTGGTGTCTCCTATCAACGTCAGGCGAATGTCGGTGCAGTAGCCTAACAAACGGGCCACGGACCATGCGTGATCTCCCCTTCCTCTTCCTTGTCCTATCCTTACCCCTTACGTACCCACACTTACGATAACCTGCACTACACTACAACACATGCCGGGAGACCGGCCGGGAGCTCAGAGATTTGACCCGGCTGGGGCTGTGTCCTGCTGATGGGAGATATCTGGTTGAGGAAAAACCCGCCAGCCGCTGGTAGGCGGCGCTGGATCTCACCTTCCAGCGGGGGAAGATCACCGCCACCTCCCGAGGAAAGAATATACACTACACTTACGGGACTATTAACCTTAGCAGTTGACCAGGAATCACTAACAATCAATATATTGAAGTGTGTTCCCTAAAGTTGCATTCACTTTTAAAACATTGTTTAGCAAATGTAGAAATGTTTCCATGCGTCTGACTAGTTTTGTTTTAATAAAGAATCTAGAATAATTTAAAAATTCGTTTTTGAAGGCACGTTTGATTCTTACGACCCAGTAAACTAAGCGCGTGTTCTCGTTTCGCACCTTCTGGGGATGAATGAGTTACTATTGTCTCCATAGGTGTAATGTATATTAAATCCTGAGAGGTGTTTACTTCCTGTTGGAACGTGGGATACGGCGGCGACCTACTTGTAAACTTGCGGGATTCTCCAATCTAGATATCTCCACCAGCGGGGCACTTCAGTACATCAAGTTTTATTTAATTAAAGAAGTCATTATCTAATGCATTTTAAAAATAATAATACATATTTAATTAATTAAATCTAGCTGCATCTGTGTAAACATTCTTCCGTTCGTATGTTGCAAACTACAAATTACTGTATTCGACACTCAGCAATTTTAATAGGTCAATCCAGGGAAAATATCAATAAAATAAATAAAAGAATTCGAGAGGCGCGTCATTCCGAAATTTTCTGGTTTTAATGTTATTATCAAATAGCTATTTTTTTAAATTGGCATCATTTAAAAATCTAAAATTGAAAGGAAAATTGCTTTATTAAATAATCTATGGCTTTAATATTGAGTGTAAAGGTCAGATTACAAAACTTTTTTGAAATTTTGCAATTTTCAAAATTTGCGAGGTGTTAATGAAAGTTGTAACTATTACATATTTATAAACGCACATACGTGTGTTCGAGAAAACTATGTAAAATATTGCAGCAAGTTTTTAGAAACGTTTAAAAATGTCCCAGAGGCATTTTTGCAAAGTACTTCCCAGCCAAATTAAATTATGATCTCGAGAACGGCACAACTAGTTGTTACCCCTGACGTGCTTACCAACTTTCATATCAAAAGCTTCTATTCTGACACAGTGACGCGTGACACAGTCAACCATCCGTCGCTACAAAGATCCCGATTTTCGGGCACAACATTGCGTGTGTTTTCTCGCCACCCTACCAAAGTCGCCCATTTTTGAAAATGCATTATCCTGACGTGTGTGCAAAGTTACAGGTCAACAAACCTTTTATGTCCGAAACTTTGCGATGATATTATTGAAGTGATTTAAACACTTGCTCCCCATACTATATAGTACTGGAACGAAAAGTAAAAATATGCAGTATTTTATGCAATAGAGGTTGGAGCGCAACAATGATAGTCAACATTGATGTAGTATGGCATGAATTGCAACAAAACTCTAGTAATGGCCTGGCTCCCAAATTAAAAGAGATGCGTGAAAATGACATAATAAACTTTAAGGAAGAAATGACAATTCCAGAAATAGGTGGAATTTTAGCAACTTCGCACTCACGGACGGAACACACTCCTGGAGGGAAATGCTGAAGAGAAGGAAGAATCATTGGAGAACATTAAAGTCTCGCAATATGCAGAAAAAAATGTAAATTTTTACTCCTTGAAAACTTGCCAAGACTTTTCTAAATAAAGAACAGGTGATAATATCAGGAATAAGAACTGGTCATTGTAATAGCATCTTCTATCCAGAAATACTCCATCCCACCTGTGCGCCCTGCAATACCTCTCTCAACATCCATCATTTGTTATCATTGTACTCTATTTCAGAATTTCAGTCGTAAGCACAATGTAGATGAGAGAGAACAAGCACTAATCCTAACATCTCAAGATTTTCAAAAAAAGTACCGGCCTTGACGCCTGGGTTGAGGGGCGGTGCGGTGAGCACATACTAGACATCCGTACGCCGTATTCTGGTCTTCTCAACCTGCGAAGTGACCTTTCTCATCGTCACACAGCAAAAGACACTGGGTCTTTGCAAGAAGAGCGCAGACGATAATCTGCCCCAACCGGGAGTCGAACCCGGGGTCGCGTCATGGAAAGGGAGCACGCTCACCAGTTATCTACCCGGGGGGTTGTCTTACATAGTAGTCGCTAATAACCATAGACATAGATGTGACAAACTAAAAAAAATGCTTTGAAAACTTTATTTGAGCAGACATCACGCTTCGTTGATAGCGTCCTCACACCGCGTACCAACCTGGTCCTCTCGTTCCGCTTGCCAAGTCTTTTACCGCAGCCGCAGCGCTGCGCCGCGGGTGGAGGCTTTGCCCCGCAGGCGCCGCCGAGAGCCCTCGCCTCCCCGCCCCGCCCCCGCCCCGCCCCCGCCCCGCCCCCGCCCCGCCCCCGCCCCGCCCCCACCGCGCCCCCGCCCTGCCCCCGCCCTGCCCCCGCCCTACCCCCGCCCCTCCTCCGCCCCGCCCCGCCCCCGCCCTGCCCCGCCCCGCCCCACCCCCGCCCCGCCCCGGCCCCAGAGGTGTCCGCTTTCGCTCCCTAAAAGCAGCGGCGTTTGGCTTCCTCCTCGGCGCCCCCCCCCTTCCTTTGCCTCCGCCGCGCCACGACGGCTGCGTCATTCTCCGCGGGCTCTGCGAGCGATTCTCTCCCTTGCAGCGCTTCAACAAATTAGTCGTTGATTTTATTGATCGAAGAACCAGATAATCAATTTCAAGTGTTAACTGACTTTGATGATCGAAGAATCAAGGGATTCATTTGAAATAGGGAGCGTAATAGGCTATACAAAATTACTTGAAAATCGATGTTTTCAAAGTTTATATTCTATATCATACACAATCGATAATTTTATCACATTGTTTAAAAGATTTCCTTTTGTCTAAGAGAAAGAGTTATCCGAGAAAAATACTTATTTGCTGAATACACGCAGTTAGTGAAAAACGGCCCAAATATGTTTTGAATTTAAGGGTCGCAAGTTCGAATACCGCCTGTGGCATGGATGTTTGTGAGTGTTGGTGTTGTTCTTATGTGTCGTGTTCCCCTATAGTTACCCCAAAGTAAACAATCAATGTGATCGCTACATGAATTAATAGTTAAAAAGCGACCGTAAGTAAATTTAAAAAAGTTTTGAATTTGCTATGTCAATTGTGGACGTTTATTACTTAACCGAACACAAAACTCACTTAATCAGGAATCAGTTCAATATAATATTTTTCTTTTTCAATAAAAGCACGTTCATTACCGTATGCTAAGATAGTTATGAGTTACAGATACTTATTTCCCAGTGCTGCACACCTCTAGTAATCATGAAAGAAAATGGACTTCAATAATTAAATAAAAACACATTCATTTCTTCTCTAATCAAACATCAGGTAACCGTTGTCCGATCAGATAAACGCCACTAGCATAAGAAGACACATTGTCATCAATGAGCTTTTTCGTTCACATCACAATTCTCAATGCAAGCGTGTGACGGCAGGGAACCGGTTAGATCATTTGAATGGCTATAAAATACCTGTTGTAATGGGATTCCATATTCTTCTTCAATTAATGAAAATATAAACACCACACCATTTCCTACTATTTTCACGTCAATTACAACGGTCACGTCACGTGTCATTACCTTCTTTCTTATTCACGCACGACCCATATTCCTCTACCATCTGCAACTTTTCCATCTGCAAGATGCTACCACCTAGACGCGGGAAACGATGAAGAAGCGAAAAATTAATCTATTTTGTAAAGATAATAAGATGTTGGCAGAACAATAAAGAGGATAGGGACGCAAAAGGTTAACAATATGAAATTATTTTTTTGTGAAGGTTTGTGTAAGGTCAAAGTGAAATTATTTTCGCAACGAATATGAAATGCCAAAGAGTACTGTGCGAGAAGCAAATTAAGAGACATTTAAATCATGAACAATGAAGAGAAGAAACAGCAGAGGGATGAAGGTATTAGTAGCTACAGCCGTATGATTACTTCAGATAATATGAAAAAAGAATAATTAAACTGGATGGTTACTGCAGAAATATTGCGGAAATCCATATGGATGAGTAAAATGGATATAATATTCCACAATGAAATGGGATAGGATTTCATTATGGAAGATAATTTCTATTATATTAATTCAAAAGAATAATTTCAAAAATGTGGAGAGAAGGTGCTCGATGAATTCAAAAGCGAGAGCTGACGAGTATATATAAAACTAAGTTAAATGGGCAATAAAAGTCATTTTTTCAACGCCCAAGTTACACTCAATTCCTGCAACTGGATATTTATTGTAATTTTAAGTAATAATTTCTGATGCTACTGATTTCACTATTCTCATTCACTGTAATTGCCATCAGACTACTTAAATTGGATTGTAAGAGAATATTCGGACAATTTGATTTATTCTGTTAGTTTTGAGAAGAAATAAAAGAGTTCATCTTCGTTAACATATTATTCTCTTCTCTTCTCTTGTCTTAATACTATTCTCTTAATATGTTGATGAAGATGACCTCTTTTATTTATTCTCATGAAAACGTCAACAACACCAAATCAGAATTCTCACAATTCTGTTAGTTTTGGTTGTTTGGGCCGAGTCATTGCTGTAGCCTTTTGACATCCAGTGGAATAAACACGTCAGCTCTCTGAGCTCGGAGTGAAGAGACGTTTCACCGTATGGAAGTTTCCCTTGTGTAATATAACAAGCGCTATGAACTATCAGATGTCTCCGTGACTTCTGAATATTTCAACGAAATAAAAGAATCCAAAGTGATAAGCCTCGCCATTAATAAAGACATTATTATTATTATTATTATTATTATTATAAGTGTTTTGTAGCTTTACATTTTACTTCTCCGCCACACTGATGCCAAGGCAAAATGTAAATGTGTACCAACCTCAGATTATCCCCCAAAGGTCATTATTAGACATCGGATGTTTAGGGAAATGCCTATTTTTTTCTAGAGAACTTATTTAAAGGCTGATAATATATGTCCACGAATCATGACAAATGATGACATATGACGAAGTTTTATAATGCTTATTTTAGCTTATTTTAGCATAAATGCCTATTTTTGCATAAATGCCTTTTTAGGACCTTTTTTGCCTTTTATTTATTATATTTATATACAATGCTAAGATATCGGAAAATCGGCGATGGTCCAACGTGACCATTCATTACGAAACCTTCAATTCACGTCTTGAAATTTAAAATTACGAGAGAATTCCTGAAAGTATACCAAGTGATTTTTCTCCATTTCCCTATTTCATAAACAAAAGCCATGATCTGAGAACATGGACGATTGACAATACGCCGAGAGAACCGAAATTTTAAGTGGAAATAAATATAAATTCCCAGGATTCAGTGTTACTAGTGTTGGACTGCTAAAATATATGCCAGTCACATCGTTCAGATATCCTTCTCCGCATTCAAACTGATTTTGTATCCCAATCGTCGCAAATTTGAAATTGTGATCCTTGAAAAGTTACTGGTAATATGTAAATATTACTGGTTAATGAAGACTATTAAGAATAAAATGTAGAAGAGTTGTAAATATGTAAATCTAGTTTTACATAAAAATATACGAACTGGTTTTGTCCATTTAAGTTTACAAAATAATATAGACAAAAATTACAATTTTTCTACTTTATTATGTATGTAACTTATGACAGTGCCTTTTTTCTCCTCATTCTTGACTTTTTCAGTGCCTTTTTAGGCGCCTAAAAGGCGATTTTTTAGTGCCTAAACATCCGATGTCTAGTCATTATATAACACAGTAATGATTGATTAATGTTTCCGGGCACGTCAACTGCAACGGTCGTTAGTCCCGTTAGTGTAGTGAATGGGAGGTGGTGACGCTGTTCTTCCCTCACTAGGTGGTGAGATCCGAACACGTTGGCTTGCGGGGATTTTCCTCTTCCACGTATCTCCTTCTAGCGGGTAACTGTCCCAGCCGGAACATGTTACAGAATAGTCACTTTAGTCATCTTTGGCCTAATTGAGATATCATTACCTAAAATATTGATACACATATACTCGTATTTGGTGGAACATTTCGTTATAGAGAATATACGTTTTGTGTACTTTAAAAACAGGCTTTAATTTTGTTTCGGAAAACAGGTATCAATGTATCAGTTTAAGAGAAGATAATGAACAAAAAATGAAAGGCAAATTTAAGGCTCAGCTACCGACAGGGAGTGAAGCTACATCAACAGCAAATGTTGGAGCAACTGAAAAAATATAGAGGCGTGAGCAGCAAAGAAAACAATAACTGCTATTAAATGGGATGTTCAGGGAGATGTCATTGTTTAACGTAGCATTTTGAAAACTCATGTGAGTTACGAGATTTTAATTCACATGGTGCTGAAATCAACGGTTAACATATTCACATGATGCATGATATTGCGATCTTGATAGGTTGTATGTTTCGGCACACGGAAGAAAATATTGTAATTAGTACTTCCATCACACATGAGAAATGCTGTTCTGCAATTTTTTTCTCGTTTCGTTTTAACTTTCAGTGTATTTTGAATTTAAGTATTTTATATACTTATGTACAACGCACGATAAAAGTTCACAATTTCGAAAACTGCTGCGATTTAGTAATTTATTACAAAAGGCGATAATGTGCTGCTCTAAGAGAGGGGGTGATCAATTGATTGATTATTTTGTGTTTCTGGGCGCGTCATGGGCTACGGTCAATATTTCCGTAAGTGTAGTGCATGTTTTTTATCATACGAGGAAGCGGTGTTTTCATCCGCTGGATAGTGAGATCCGACGCTGACCTTCACGTTGGCTTGCGGACTTTTTCCTCCCACGTATCTCCCACCAGTGGGGCGCCGCTCCAGCCAGTTATGTTCTAACCTTCTGGCTGGTCTCACAATATGAGTGGTATTGTGGTGCTTGTAAGTGTAAGTAACTAAGGGGTAATGGGTAAGAGCTTGTGAGTCTGCAAGTAACGGGTGAGGATAGGACATGGAAGAGGAAGGAGAGATCGTGCGCGGTCCATGGACCGTCTGTTATGGTACTGCTCCAGCATTCGCCTGGTGTTGATCGGAGAAACCACGGAAAACTACCAATAAGAGCAGCCAGCTGCTTGAATCTTCTTCCAGAGAGCGTCTGAATTAGACTTAGCTGTGAAGCTAGTGTCGAAAATTCTGCCACCGTCGGGACTCCAACCCTAGGACCTCGGATCAAAGCTACTGCAGTGATATCAGCCCTGCGCCACCTCAGCCGGTAGGAGTGTTTGATGCAGGAAAGGGCGCGTAAGACTCCCGAGAACTCTCTAGTAGACTGGAGAATAATCTTTGTCATCGTTTGCACTATTTGATTTCATTTTAACCTATCTACTGTTGTAAAATACAAAATACACACCACACAACACAACGTAAGAGTTGTCATTTCTGATGTTAACAGTAACTGTTGCCTATCATTCTGAAGAATGAGTTGGCACAAAACATAAATTTTGCTTAGTTTTGGGTAAAAGAACAATATATGGGAAAATTCGAAGGCAAAATAAACCAGATCATGTGTGAGGGTCAGCATTGAGTTCGCTCCGAGAAGCTGCTCCTTGCCCTTCGGGCGCTCCAGCTCCGTTTCAATTTTTCTCCACTCAATTATTACCCTCATGGCTTTATTTTATTCTATATGAAGTTTTTTAATTTCAGTTTTTTGGGCTCCAACTAGCAACGTTGCACAGTAATCAAAATGTGGTACAATTAGGGACTTACAAGTCAAACATATTGTATAGCGATTTATGTATTGTTCTATTCTGTTTAAAATATTAATCTTTTACCAGTTTTCTTTACTATGTATTCTATATAATCTTAAAAATTTAATTTACTGTCGATAATTACTCTCAAATATTTCATTTTGTTTGTCCGTTGTATTTCCTTCAAGTCAGTTGTGAATAATTTAGTTTCTCTTCTATGTTTCTTTCACTAAGAAACATTATAAATTTAATATTTTCAACAGTAATTATTTATTTATTTACCCTTAACCATTTTTCTATTGCAATAAATATACTCTGCAGTTTAAATTCAATTTCTGTTTCTGTTTCTCCAATTACATACAATAACGTGTCATCAGAAAATAAATGAATTTTACAAACATTCCGAAATAGGTTTATCGTATACTTGATTAAGTAATTAATGTAAATTATAAACAATATTGGGCCCAGAACTGCCCGTTGAGGAACACCTAAATTTACGCTCATTTCATCTGAGATAGTATTATTATATTCTACTTTTTGCTTTCTCTTGTTAAGATATGAAATAAACATTTTTAAGTCTCCTTTCATTCCGTATTGGTACATTTTCTCAATAAGTACTGTCCTATCAATAATATCGAATGCCCTCTTGAGATCCAAGAAGATAACTCCTACTTTCTTTCCTTCATCAACAATAATCTACATAGGGGTTGTAACAACATAAATTAAAAAGATACAGCATTAAAAGTCAATTGAGGAAAATGATTTATCAATGAAACTGGTTAAGGTCATACAGACAAACGCTGGGGGTGATTTATTGTGAGGGATGAACATTCACCAAACACAAGACTGAAAGTATAAGTAAGAATAATTTTGAAATTAAAGTTTATGAAATTAAAGTGAGATTTTATTAGAGCATATTCATACGTGCAATTATCTGCGGATGAGTGACAATGTTACGGATTGTGTACTGGTGGAAAACATCGTCATTCTAGCTATCTGGAAAATCGCATTGGTATCAGAAAAGCCGATACCACCTGCAGCATCAGGAACCAATGTATAATCCACTATTAAAAACTTTCCAGCTTTTCGAATAATGTAACATGCACTATTGCCTTGATATAAATATTGCGAGATGCTGTAAACTTCTCTTCCTAGCGCAGTATCATTCATCGCAGTCAACTACTTTCCATTCAGCCGTCGAGCCGCTTAAAGAAACTACTATCTCGCGATGTATACGCCATTTTAACAATTAAAGTGTCCTGTCGTTGGCTGCCTGTAGTCTTCGGGACGACGTGCTCGGAGTGAAAGCCCGCGGAAATGGAGCTCTGACGCAGGACGTTGGAAAGATGACGGCCGAGGCAGTTTGCTCGTCGAGCACCTTCCGGATTAATGGCGTTTCCCTGTCGAAGAAAGAGCGTACGCCCACAAGGCCGGAGAGCGATTCGCTCTTTGCGGAGCGCTGTTGCGGCAGCAACCGCTCTCGCCCGCGCGGCTGTTAAATAATTTCGCGAAAGCTTCTTTCGGCTCGTTTGCACAGCGCGAGAGGAAATGACATCTTTCGGAAGCGCATAGGTCAAGGGGCGCGGCCGGGAAGCTGCGGGTAGATTCCGCTTCTTTCTTGCCTACCCTATTCCAGCTTCGCTTGAAAAGGCTATTCATGCTTCCAGAACGCTTTTCAAGCGACGATAAGCGTCCGCGAAATTAATAGGTTATATAGGATGTTTTTAGATTTTCAGTGTAAACCTAGCGAGACATCGGTGCTTGTTGTTCTCAGATGTTTCCAAAAGTTTCTTCCACGTTTCAGACTGCATAGATGAAAATATAATTATTCCTAGTACACAAGTGTAATCATACATATTGATGTACGTAGAATATAGAGAATTTAATCTATATTCATAAAAGTGAATTCAAAGACATGTAACCGACATCGATACCACAAAAAGTAGTGTATGAAAAGACAAAAAATATTTGCAGGCTCTTTTTCACGATTGTCGCAATGTTTTTGCAAATTTTGAAAAGATTAATGCAACACAAATCAGAAAAAAATTAAATAATATGTTGGTAGATGTATACAATAATTATTTTTCGCTTGATGCAAAGAGCTGACTGGTTCCTAATACATTCTGATAAAGTTCAGTAACGGATCAGCACCACTAGTAGTAAACAGTTCGCTAGAAGATCAGTAGCATTGGGTAAGATAAAAAAATCAATTCAATAGCAATATACAGTAAAATAAAATTAAAGAAAATTATGATATTTTAGTAAACTTTGAACGGATTACAAAAACGTAATAATCTTAAACGCGGTGGTTTATATAAAATTGATCTTTTTGCTCTTTCACACAAGGAGAGGATTTAAAGATAGCCGGGCAACGTCCGGAATTTTGCTACTAAACTTTACATCAAGAGGAATATGGATAATTATTTAACTAAATACTCAAAAATTAAATCATGATACTTATTCAAGGAATAGTCATTCCAAAAATAATTTTATTTAGTAATGTTAGATTATCAGAAATTTTCTGATTTCTCGATATCAGTTGCGCAATCACAGGGTGAGGGTGCCAGCCCTTCTCACCCAAAGCCACACAAATTAAAAAAATTACTTATTTTGTACCCTAACGAAAGTCATTAAAATATACATTATTAACGTTATATATAGTAACTATAATTCAACCAATAAAAATACATTCTACATTCAGCAAATGAAACCAAACGTCAAGTCGGTTGGACTAATTCTGAAGCAACCCATCCCCCCAAAGAAAATCGTGAGTGCGCCTCTCTGGTTTAAAACTCTGATATCAGCGTATTATCCAAAGAGCCAGATGTGTTAGTACTTGCGTTGAAGTGCATAATCAATCCATCTTTTATGATAAGATAGATGCACATCTGCTACTTTTCTTTCGGAAAGTAGCACTTCGATAGTTGTTGGTAATGGAATGAGTGAACGCAGTTACCAACCTCATGAAGTACTAGCGGTTTTCTTTCAAACTCACGTCATATTTATATGAAAGCGATATTGGGAACTTTGGTAATAAGATCTCAGTTTGTCACATATACATATGCATCGTAGTCATATACGCATACGTAATACGAAGGCATTTGCGAGTTTATGAGGAATTCATTATTGTTCAAAAAACTTGTTAACTGAATTAGAAGAACATTTTAATCTTTCTTCTAGCAGAATTGGCTGCCCTAACTGTTTTCTCACACATTACTTTGTGTTGTAAGTTCCTATTCCTGTTTATAAACATAAATAAATGCGAATGTGCTTCATCTTTGGAAATATTTTCTTAGATAAAATTTATTTGTTCATTATTTTATTTTAACGCAAATAGAGTGGTGGTCAATATTTTTGTTGTATTCACTTTCATAACCACATCATTTGCACTTAGAAATATTTTTTATGTCACGATGCGAAGGAAGGATGGTTATATGTTCCGCCATAAACTTTCTTCCATCACTCATAAGTTTTGCACCGCACGTTGATTGATGAATCAAACTATCTTTATACTCCGTGGGACGGTATATTGGTTCGGTAAAACTTCTTAACTAGTACCAGGAGCGGTAGCTCAGTGCATCAACTGATGTCGCCGGACCTGGAGTTGGTTTAGATTGATCAGGAAATATCAATTATGGATACAATTGTATGAACGGTTTAGGCGCTAGCATTGTCCTCATACGGACGGACGGACATACGTTTTTACTATCAATCTTTTTTTTGTATCAACATCCCACAAAACGTTGATTCTGACTACATACAACGTGTTACGTTTATTACACATAAAAAAATATTTATCAACTTTTTCGTTACCAGGGTCCGTCTGTAAGAGTTTTTCTGCCAAAAATTAACAATATCCGGCGCACAATTACAATACTTTCTCTTTATTACTACCGCAGTAAAGCGAGTAAGTAAAAATCTGTATTTTTTATGCAAAAGAGTAGGGAAAAGTACCATTCAATATAGAAAGGCTTGTTTGCGGTTGAAATAAAATTACAACATTGAAAGAACGTTCATCTCTAAAGAAAAAAAGGGCAGAGAACACAGTAAAGCACATGATTTTTAATGAAACATTTAAGAACTACACACGAGAGCACTAATTATATAAAAGCGTTCAATCGAAAATAAACGTGATTAAGAAAACTCCAAATTTTGTATCTGCATTGAAAGGTAATCCTGGGCTTAGCTACTATACCACACGTCAGTTACTGAAATATTTTTCTAACATTATCCTACCGGAACGAAGTGTGTCAAGATCAGATCCTCATGTGTCAGTTTAACAGCGCCAATGGTCAGCACTTCAACTAAGTTTCCAATAGAACACCATGCGCATTTTCTTCGGGTGTTAATCAGACTTAGTGGTAAGACTCTTGTTCACTGAAGAATAATTCAAATTTCGATTCGCTAAGGTACAAGTCAGCGAATTGACACGGTGCATTCAATATGCAGAACATGGGCAGCTAGCAATGTGTGGTATACGGGCTAACAGTTCAATTAAGCGCACATATCCAAATGTTCAATTTGACTGGCTTAGAGCGCGTAACCCCACATCACAACAATTGTACTGGCTCCGGCCTCCGCGATTTACATTAAAAGCATTATGGCTATACAGCAAAAAGCTATCCCCAAAGAATACAGTTTTGTGAAAAAAAAACACAAGTCTAAAATATGAAATTATATATACCAGCGCCTATTACAACAATTAAATGTGAGAGAACGAAAGCGAGTCCTACTAATATTTCTGATTCTGGTGAGCGCATCGACCTCGTAAAATGCCTTTGTTTCTCCCAGCGCCTATTGGCGCTTGCAGTCGATGCTGGTCAGTCTGAGAACGTGTACATCACGGAAAAGTGATAGTCGATAGGAAAAGGGCTTTCGCGTCAATATAAAAAAAAATATTTTGGGAACATTCAAGCGCAGAAGACGGTTTCGGCTGTCTTTGAAAATGTAAACCTCCTCCACACCACTTCTTCCGATGCCATTTCTGAATTCCGAGGAGAGCAATCACTTCATGAAATCCAATCATCTTAGATTGATTGATTGATTGATTGTTTCATGTTTCCGGGCGCGTCAACTGCTCAGGTCATTAGTCGCGTAGTGTAGTGCATGTTTTTTCTCGGGAGATGGCGGTGATCTTCCCCCGCTGGATGGCGAGATCCGGCGCCGACCTACCGTCGGCTAGTGGGGTTTCCCCATAACCGGACTCTCCCACCAGCGGGTCACCGCCTCAGCCGGGATAAGCTCTAAGCTCGCGACCGGTCTCCCGAAATATGTGGTAGTGTAGTGCATGTTCGTGTAAGTGTGTGTGTAAGGGGAGAGGCTAGGACAAGGAAGAGGAAGGACAGAGCGCCCGCGGTCCGTGGCCTGTTTGATAGGGTACTGCTCCGGCATTCGCCTGGTGTTGATCGGAGAAACCACGGAATACTACAGATCAGAGCAGCCGGCCGCTAGAATTCTCCTCCAGACAGCGACTGAATTCGACCTAGCTGAAAAGCTACAATCATCTTAGACTAATTCAGTTTTGGATCAGTGTCAACAAGAGAGAAACGATCTCTCTACCGTTAAGCATTCTTAGCCATTTATTCATACGTGGGTTCTTGGTGTCCAGGATGAATGAATGAGTTAAGTGAGAAGTATTTTCAGGCGCGTCAACTATTTTGGACATTAGTCCTGTGAGTGTAGTGTTGTGTGCGCAGATGGCTTTAAAGTCGGTGCGCGCGAGACGGCGCGCGCTCTATATTAAAGTCTGCGAAGCAGTGAGGCAGTATCCGCTCCACCAGACAGCTAGCCACCGGAGCGAGTATGGGCCAGCAGCGGCTACGGGTGTATAACGGGCGGCCTGGCGCCCGAAAAAGCAGAATAGTTTTTGATTGAGTTCGTGTGGGCTCCGGAGATGATAATTACCGTTACGCGGAGCACGCCAGGACTCCGTTTATTCTCTTAGCTTATTGTGAGCTTGGCTAAGAACTGGTACATCTTCTGATAATACGGCGAACGACTAAGGACTTGGTACTTTCTTTTCTGGAAAATGGTGTACCTAGCATCGTTTATTGAATGAGTTGAATTGTGGCTCTTGTTTGTTATTAAAGAGCACAATAAACTGTTATTGTTGAAACGTCTGTCTTCCAACTTTCTCATACATTTCGTGTAGATCATGTAATAATCCGGAGGGGTACCTCCTCCTTTAGAACTTGAGTTCTGTCGCCGACCTAAACCTTGACTTGCGAAGTTTCACTTCAAGAGGAGCATCGTCCCAGCCGGTTTAACTTCTACGCTGCCGATTTGCTTCACGACACGTGTGGTAGTGTAGTGCTTGTAACTATACGTGCGTATATGTATATAAGGGGGAGTGGTGGACACGAATGA
This sequence comes from Teleogryllus occipitalis, assembly GCA_011170035.1. Taxonomy (NCBI): domain Eukaryota; kingdom Metazoa; phylum Arthropoda; class Insecta; order Orthoptera; family Gryllidae; genus Teleogryllus; species Teleogryllus occipitalis. Next base: position 112,934 of record BLKR01001171.1, on the reverse strand, counting down.
GAAAGGAAATATCGCGCGCGGTCTCCAGGCTGTTAAGGTACTGCTCCGATATTGACCTGGCAATGGTCGGATAAACCTGGGATAATTATCGATTAGAGCAGACTGGCGCTAGAATTCTCGTTCACACAGTGTTGGATTCGATCAAGATATCGAGCTACCTCTGAACTCCCGCTGGATTTGGGAATGCGGCATGTAGGGAAGAAAGAGCAACATATCTCCTTGGTCAAAAGATGATAGTGAAAGAAGTTGAAGATAAAGTTCTAATCTCTAGTCACATGAGTTATTTTTTGTGTTAGGATAGTAAATCTATAATTGTTACACTTAGCGGCTGAATTCAACCTAGCTGCAGTATAGCTAATATCGAAAATCTGAATTCAGTGGATGTCCTGAGGAGAATTCTAACGGCCGGCTGCATTGATCTGTAGTCTTCCGTGGTTTCTCCGATCACACCAGGTGAATGCCGGAACAGTACCCTAACAAACGGCCCAAGGACCACGTGAAATCTTTCCTACATCTTCCTTGTCCTATCCTCTTCCTTTACACATACACTAACATGCACTACACTATCTACACTATCACACATGCCGGGAGACCGGTCGGGAGCATAGAGCTTGTCCCGGATGGGACGGTGCCCCGCTGATGGGAGATACCTGGTAGACGGAAACCCCACTAGCCGACGGTAGGTCGGCGCCGGATATGGCCATCCAGCGGGTGAGGACCACCGCCCATTCCGGAGCAAAACAGGCACTACACTTACGGGAATAACGGCCACAGTAGTTGACGCGCCCGGAATGACACAACAATCAATCGGAAATCTACCACTGTCGGGGACTCGATGTCTAGACTCAAAGAGTCGCTGCTGAGAGAGTTGCTCAGCCGGTCGATTTCTAGGGGGCCATCCCACAATTTTACGCGTCATCCCTCAACTTTACGTGCATGCGACGCATCGCCTGAAGACGCGACGAGGCGTCTCACCTCGCCGCTTGGAGCGGTGTCGCGTTGCGTAGTTAATTCGCCGCCTGCGGAGGGCTGCAAATAGAGTCGTCGCCGCCGGTAACTTCTCTCGTCTACGGAGACGTCATGCGCCGGCGACAATCGTAAACGACTTTCTAACGAGGCGCTCGGTTCCGTGAAAGGTCGTAAAAGGGAGACTACACATAACGCGCATGAAAATGTCGCCTTTGATGAGGATGGTTTTCGAGCGAACCTGCCTTTGAGATGTCAAGGGCAAAATTTATGCTCGTTCAAAATACTCGCGGCTGACTCCTGAACATCAAACTCTGTTGGGGTCACTGCACTCAGTTAAAATAAATGATACGTGATGATTGTAACAGCAAAGAGAATCTAAATAATGCACCAGCAATGTAATACACAAGGACTTTTACAGTACTTCCGCTGTACTATAGATTTACTCAAAACATCAAATGAACAAAACTACGAATATTTTCACATTTTTTGAATTTTTTTATTTTGAATGATAAACGTGATCAAAAATGTAGTGTTTTATTTTTTGACAGTTATGTCTAGTTACAGTAAAACGTGTGTCATTGTATATATTGTTTAAATGTAATAATAATAATAATAATAATAATAATAATAACAACAACAACAACAACCTTAGGTTAATATAATTTGGAGGTACTGATTCAATATTTTATTATTAAGTTTATTGATCGATGAAGAGGATGACTCCAGCAGAGAATGTAATTCTATAGTTTATGTAAAATTAAAAGATGTCTATAGTTTAATACTACCGTTTGCAGTAAACTACAACGAAAATAGTGCGAATATTGACTTGCACATTAATATATATCCATAACATGGAAAATAGTAATTAGAAGAAACCCAGATAAGTTGAAAAATGCTACTGTTGACATCACTGCTTGATCGAGGCACTTGCAGAAGAGAATTTCTTAAACTCTCAGAAATAAAATAGAAAAATTCAAGAGCGCTTTTACATTATTAAAGAATATCTTGAGTGAAGAACAAATCACCACCCGGAAGTTTAGATAGATCATCAGCAGACAGAGGCCGAGAGCACAACGCCCTGAACAGCACACTCGCGTCCGCGAAGATTTAAATTTTTCTTCTCGACTCTTAAAAAGGCTCAGGCCAATATACTCAGCTACACTCGCCGTCAAGAACAAACGATGTAAAGCGTAACAAATTATAGCTATCATACATTTCCGTATTTGTTGCTTCGTTTACTTTTCTAAAATTCTAAATGCCTACACGAATAAGGACAATTCACATGAAACCAACAGGTAAATAACATAACGCCGTTTTGTTTGTGTTACACGCTCAAGAAACATTTCCAGTCTGAGCCGTTTGCCAAGATTTCCAGCTTTTGTTCCTGGATCTCAAAGCCGCTCAGGCAATTCTCGGTAGTTAGCACCCGGGTTCTTGACAGCAGTTCGCAGAATAAGATGGCTACGGTAGAGTCACCCTGGCAAAGCTTGTTGCTTCGAGGTTTATTGCTGTCGTTTCCGCAAACGATCATTCACGTGCAGATAAGCCAAAAACTGTATATCACGTCGCAGGAAACATACAAGGTGAAAAACACGTTCGAGAAGTTGGAAAACTACGAAATGAGTGTTGGCACAAGGGATGTATGAAACATTTTTCAGCAGAGACCCAGCTTCTAAGAAGAATATAATGGGAATGACGGTTGAAATTCCAAGATAAACGTAAGTAAAATATAGTAATAGTATGCAGCTTCGAATTTCTTGTTATTGAAAAGCGATCATAACTGCAGTTCGAACTACATTCGATTTCCCTCAAGAATATTTTTCCTGAATTTCTCGAGGTACGCTACGTTGTAGTTCCCGTGGAGATTTTGAAGAAACGCCATGAAACAGACAAGAGCAATTGAAAAGAACTTAGCTACATCGCGCAAGGTTACGAAGTTTCCGTGACCCATATTCAGGGCTATATGCAGTACCCACGAGATGTCCTCCAACCGAAAAGTAACTTCGCCTTTAAGAGAGCACTTCCTCGTGGAAAGTATGTGAGGGCGTGGGCGGGGAGTCAGCAGAGCGCCCGAAAGGAGCAAGCGGCGCAGAGACTATATTTCAACTTTATGCGTGTCGCATGCTGGCTATTTTTTAACTGTACCTTCAGCGGGCGCGCCTGGAAGGCCATCTCGCGAGGCTTATCGACAGTCGAAAATACTCCCGAGGGCGCCAGCGGCCACCGCCGCCGCCACGCAGCGCCGCCTCGATTTATGCCGCGTTATTCTTACGCGCGCTCGTGCAGCGCCGCAGCCACGCCCCCCCCCCCCGCAGCCCCGCGGCCAGACCGAGAGAAGAGGCCCAGTGCATCAACCGACGTCACTGCAGGGCCTCTGACCGGGAGGCCCTACACTTTGAGTACTGACAGTAGCAAGATCTTCGACTCTATCTTGTAGGCTAGGTCGAATTCAGTCGCTGTCAGGAGGAGAATTCTAGCGGCCGGCTGCTCTGATCGGTAGTTTTTCGTGGTTTCTCCGATCAACACCAGGCGAATGCCGGAGCAGTACCCTACCAATCGGGCCACTGACCGCGCGCGATCTGTCCTTCCTCTTCCTTGTCCTATCCTCTCCCCTTACACACACACTTACACTAACACGCACTACACTACCACACATTTCGGGACACCGGTCGGGAGCTTAGAGCCTGTCCCGGCTGGGGCGGTGCCCCGCTGGTGGGAGAGTCTTGATTAGGGGGAAACCCCACTAGCCGACGGTAGGTCGGCGCCGGATCTCGCCATCCAGCGGGGGAAGATCACTGCCACCTCCCGATGAAAAACATGCAGTATACCTACGGGACTAATGACCATGGTAGTTGACGCACTCGTAATCACTAACAATCAATCAATCAATCATCACCCGCGGCCAGCGCTCGGAAGGAACAGGCGCTGCCGCACAGAGTAGTCCCACTTCCACGCTCCATCCCCCAAAGGTGGGCAGGGCACGCCCCCCCTCCGTTGTGGTCTGCCCGTCCATGCACCCACGCGTTCGCTCCCGTGGCCTCCTTCTTCTTCCCTCTTGCTCGCTCCCGAGCACTACTTCCCGGACCCCACGGCCAACCTTCCCCAGTTCAGAGTCTCCACGTACATGCTCCAGCGACCCCATTTATCCTGTCCCATGCCCCCCCCCTTTCCCACGTCTACGCGCCATTTCGTGGCACCCGTAGCCCCACTTACTCGCTTCCAGGTCATCGCCCGTCCAAACGCTCCACCTACGTTCTTCAGCGTCCCCACTTACATTCTCCTGCGACCCCCATTTATCCTGTCTCATGTCCCCTCCTTTCCCACGTCTACGCGCCCTTTCGTGGCACCCGCAGCCTCACTTACCCGCTTCCAGGTCATCGCCCGTCCTAACGCACTCACCTACGTACTTCAGCGTCCCCACTTACATGCTCCAGCGACTCCGTTTACCTTGTCCCATGTCCCCATTTTCCCACATCTCCGCGCCAGTTCGTGACTCCCGCGGCCCCACTTACCCGCCTCAAAGCCCTCACCCACCCTAACGTCCCCACCTACCTACTTCATTGTCCCCACTTGCTCGTCGAGCTTACCCGTACCCCCGTATGCCACTCTCCTTCCCGCGTTTCCGCTTCCACGTCTACGCTTCCGGGTGCCCGCACCCGCGTCGCCCTCTCACAGCCTCATGACGCGTTACTCTCCCGCGACCCCTCTCCCTCGCTCCGCTTCCAATTCCGCACTAAAGTATCTCCACGAGCGAGGCACCGCCTCAGCCAGGACGAACTCTAAGCTCCCGAATGATCTCCCGATATGCGTGGTAGGGTAGAGCATGTAAGCATGCGCGCGTGTGTGTACGGGTATGTATGTGTGTGTCCACATATGTATGTGTGTGTGTGTGTGTGTGTGTGTGTGTGTGTGTGTGTGTGTGTAGGTGTGTCTGAAGAGACGGGGACAAGAATGAGAAAAGATAGATCAAGCGCGGTCCGTGGACAGTGAGTAAGGTACTCCGCCATGTGACAGTGAGTAAGGTACAACCGATCAGAGCAACCTGGCCGCTAGAATTCTCTTCCTGATAGAGGCTGAATTCGGACCATCTATCTAGCTAGTGTCGAAAATCCGGCACGGACAGAACTCGAGTCCTAGGACATGCTGGCACTGCAGAGGTATCAGCTCTTGCCAGTGGACATCTCGGCCAAAGTATGTCGTTAATATGGGGGATTTGAATATACGCACTCAAGTTACAGTCTCTCTCGAACATATTTCAGTAACTATCTCGTAAATATTTTTCATAATTGTGAGCGAAATTATTTCGAAAAAAGTTTATCTATAAATAACATTCAAAGTCGCGTATAAGCGTGTTCAATTCTTTGAAAGTAGTCACATACATTTGACAATATCGAAGTCCAAAGAGCGGCGGGCTCGACATTTGAGAATAAGCTTTTTGATTTCCTTCCGAGTCCCGGCGCTATCGCCCCGACCGCAGCGCTCGCGGGCACCCAGTCAATCTGGAAGCGCAGCTGAAAAAGGACGTAATTAAAGGGAGCGGGAGCAGCAACTCTGTGGGGGAAATTAGAAGAGTTATTGCACTCTCCTTTTTTAAGTTTGAAATTAATGTAATAACTTTTTTCTTCTTTAGAGCGTACATACGATTAATTAAATTTTGTATTGTTGAGGTATAACATTTTATTCTCGACTCTCTTATTGCTAATTTTTTTGTGAAAACTGAAATTAGAAGGAACAGTAATAACAAATGCACGTACTAAATTCCTTTTCTGGATTGTGGCGAAAGAAAATTCAAGTGCTGATAGTTACATATTTTAAATAAATTATCGGATTAAGGTTGTGTTAAAATTAAGTTGCATAAGTAAAAAAAATCGTTTTATTGGAAAAGATTAGTGCCCTATCAAATAGTGATGTTTCTCTTGAGAGATGATTCGAAGATATAATTCGTAAACCGTTGGACAGTCTCAGAAAGTAAATAAATTTAAGTTACTTACAAGAAAGGAGAACAATTAGTAATATAACAAGCGAGATGAATTGCACCAATTAAAAATAAAATTGAGATGTAATACTTGAATGTACTTTCATATAATCCACAAAATATTTGGAAAATTTCACAATTGTACTGATTAAATTTAATAACAAGTTTATTATAAATCATTTGTTGAAAAGAGACGTTATTACAAAACCTTCTTAGTTTGTCATATGAATTGTGATTTATATTCAGAGTACATTCCAGATAGTAACATATCCCCTTAAATTTGGTTAAGATACGTCTTTCAATTTCTTTCATCATCTGTATCTAAAGCCTGCGGGACATGAACCTGGCTATCAAAAATTAAGTACACATTTAAAGTGGTAGCTAAAAGATGGCTGATCCTTATATTCACGCAATCAGTGAGCATTTAAAAAAAAGTGATATACCATCTTTTGGCTGTTAAACTCTACTCCTTCTCTCCTTATACTTGTAATCGCTCAAAATATACCTTATTACAATCATTTATTAGAATGTAAAGAAACATTTTGAATACTCATGTTCTACTTTGGTAATTTCAGCCAGATATTGTAGTTCAAAATTTTTACCTCTGCTGGATTTGTGTTATTTTTGATACAACACATCTTGAGCACGGTTTGAAGTCACGATTAAAAAGGGAGCAAAAATAATGAAGTATATTAAGAAACTACGTTAAAACATTTCGTACAAAACAACAGCGCCAAAATTTTAAGTTAGAAACCCTTTTTTAACAACTTCTACTGCAGGGCGCGCCTTGCATTATAAAATACGACATGTGGTCATTTCCTTGATTATGATCGCCCCGCCGTCCAGCACACAGCAGCGTCCCGCACATGAGCTCGAGCTGCCCTGCCCCGTTCGCCGCCAGGGGGCCCCAGGGGGCGACACCAGCGCCATCATCCCTCAACGCCGCTGCGCAGCTCGCGGCGGCACGTACGATAACGAACTTACGGCTTTCGAGATGAATTGCGCTTGTAAGCAAATTAACCGGGTAACCGGCGGTTTTGTAGATAGGGCGGCCGGGGAACCCCCCGAGGGCCGCGTCGCTCGCTCTCTGTCCGACGCCCGCAGCCGCAGTCCCGCCGCAGCCGCCCGCCCCTCCCCTCCCTCCCCCTCCCTCCCAACGCCGTTATGCCCGCGCTTCTGTGGGCCTACCAGCACCACGACGCCCACCTGCGCTCAACCCATCTTTACTGTACGTCCCCACCGTCAACCTGGATGTCCTTGAACATCTCACCATCCTTCGTTGTCACCATCCCTCCATTCCTATCCTTACTCCTCTCAACACACACTGCCATCCCTCTCTACCATGAGTTATTTATTTATTTATTTATTTATTTAGTCAAAAACAGTCAAAAAACTGTATGTAACGTATGGGGGAGAAAATCATCTGCGCACGCTTTCTTGAGTTTCAGAGAAATTTGAAAAAATAAGAGTAATAATAATAATAATGACAATAATAATAATAATAATAATAATAATAATAATAATAATAATAATAATAAAAATAATAATAATAATAAAAACAAATTAAAAAATGAGAGATTAACATTTCAAAAACTAGATATTTTCGTTGCCGAATTATAGAAAACTTATTTTTAACGGTAAAGGAACGAACAGATTTGATTTTTCTGTATTGTTAACAAAATAGAAACTCACCCTAAGCTCTACTACCACTACAAGCAAAGGAAAGTTCAACAAAACGTGCGCATAGTGAAGCTACATTTACGTCCAGAAGCAAATCAAGGGGCCATCTCAGCATTTGCTCAATGGATCAGGGAAACTGGACAAAAACCCGATCGAGATGGGGGTCATTGGCATGGAAGCTGAAGTACATTACTTGTTACAGGCATATTGAGTCTTTTTTTTTTAATTATACAATGCAAATGTAAACTAATTCATTATACTATATCTTGGTTTTATTAAAGTAAACATTATTTTTCTTTTTGACGATCAGTATAGTCTCTGTATAGAAACAGTTTTGCAGCAGAAAAGATTTTGCTTCTGTTCGCATCGTCCTCCGCGACGTGACATTACCCCCCTTCCCTGAGTTTTGCTTCTTCTTCACTCGCCAAGTTCCCTTTCTCTCTTCTCTCATCCGTCTCCGCTGCCTCTCCTTCCTCTCAGCTCCCGTCCTCGGTAGGTCTCTCTCCGTGAAGCGAACTTAGCCATGCACACCGCGCTGCTTCCGCCGTTGCCCTCCATCCCGCTGCTGCCGGCAACCTCTGCCCACAGCCCTGCTGCCCCCGCCGCGCCCGCTGCCTCGGCCCAGCTGCTGTTAGGTCGCGAAATGATTCATGACTCGAAGCCCTCAGTGATGCCTGTTTAGCGAAACTTAAGCGTTAGGCAAGGTCCATATAATCACGCCCGATAGAATGCAGATGAGTGAGGTACCTATAGCCTGACTGAAAGCTCCCAGAATAAACCTTGCCATTCAAAGAAAGAAATTTAGGCGATTCGTCGCGTCTGTCTATAACCAAAATTCCTGCTTGACTGATAGAAGAAAATTTGCACTTCAGAATTTCCTTGATTTCTTGATATTTTCTTCTGTTGCAACTAACGCCCAACAAACAATAGCTAAATGGCTGTTCGGGAGTCGCCTCGCCCTAGGCACAGGTGCCTAGGCCGCCATTCTACGACTGGCCGCGGGTTTCGGCCACCATTCTGCGACCTTTCCCAGCAAAAATGGGCGCCTCAGGGCATTTTGGCCTGAGGAAGGGCGCGAAATGGCGGCCGAAGCGTCAGCACCTACGACTAGGACGCGGAGACTTCTGGTTCACTCGATAAAGCATGTTCTTTGGTATTGCAGAGATCTGATACTCTACATTTTGCCGCAATTCTTCCGTGTGGGGATTTGTCGCAAATATATGATCATTCAGGAATCTCCAAAGAAAGAAACCGCAGGGAGTCAGATCAGGAGAGCGGAGGGCAGCAAACCACGTGCGATGATTCTGCCTCCATAAACGTCATGCAAACCCTTTAGGAAACTAAAGTAGGGTGTGTGTGGTTGGGGAGTATTGTTGAAAAATGACCGTAATTACGCTCTTTATTAGTCAGCATTTGTAAGAAATGCTTCAGGATACAATGTACATAACAGTTTGATAGATTTTATGTCTGTGATATACACAAACACTTTCTGTTTGAGAGTGAACTTCGAGCGATCCATCACCATGCGGCTATTAACCAAGACTGGAAATTTGGTTTAGTGGTGAGTTAAAGTTGACATTTACATAATTGAAATGATTTAAGGCGTTGTCATTGTCAACAATACTATTTATTTAAATAAGAGTAGATTTCGATGACTTAGCCATCATCAGTTATCTGCTGTCTGGAAGTCTTTTAGTTTTCTGCTGTCTGATAGTCGTTTTTGTGACTTCCAGACAGTAGAAAACTGATGATGATGGCAAAGCCATGGAAAGCTGCTCTTGAAATAAATAGTATTGTTGACAATGACAACGCCTTCAATCATTTCAATCAAGACTTGAAAGCATGCTTTTCGCAGGGCGTGACCTTGAGCAGCGTTCAAGGGAAGATCAGCGCACCGTTCCTCGGCGATTGAGGGCCCATCGACCGAGCAGAATTTTCCACTATCGTAGTATCGTGAAATAGTCGCACTGTAGTTGTAGTAGTGTTGGTGGCAGCGGTGGCGGTGGCGAGGTTGGCCGCAGCGCGACGCAGAGGCAGCTGGCGCGGCCGCCAACGCCGCTGTATTTTGAGGCCTTCATTTGCTGCCTCGGTGGGCCGCAGCGTTGGACGCTGTTTAGGCACGAACACTGCGCATACCACGCGCCTAGGCCGCCCCGCCCCCCTCCGCTCCGCTCCCTCGGCACCGTGATGCCCCGCCCCTTTGCAGCTCCACCCCAACCCCCGCCCAGTCACGCTCTATCCATTCCTGCCTCTTCATCCATACCAGCCTTGTCCAAACGACCCTCGACTCACCCCGCCACAGCCAACCCTACTCCATCCTGCCACGCCCCCTGCCCCGCCCTGTCCACCCAGAACCAACCGCCCCGGCCCAACCGACTGTCGTCCGCTTTACCCGCTCCGCCAAAGCCAACCCTACTCCATCCTGTCACTCCCCTGCCCCGCCCCTCCCCTCTCTGCTCCGGCCCCTCGAGCACCGTGGTGCTTCACCCCTCCCGGGCTCAGCCCCACCCTGTCCACCCAGGACCCTCCGCCAAAGCCAACCCTACTTCTGCCCCGCCCACCCCGACCAGCACCTACTCCCGCCCCTCCTGCCCGCCCCGCCCAACTCCAGCGCGCAGCACGAGGCCTCCGCCATGGCACCGCAATGGCGCGCGTAAATTTAGAAGCGGAATGGACAGTGGCTCGCCGAGCACTGCAAGGCCTCGCGACGCCGTCACGGACGAGCACGGCTCTTGGCCCTTGGGCTGGTTAGCCCACACTTTGCCCTCCCGCCCTCCTGTGGCCTTCTTCTGGGCTAAAAGTAAGCGGCAGGCAAAGCGCTGGCTAACCGGCGCACGACGTGATGTCGCTCCGACGGAAGATGCTCTTCAGTCGAGGAAGCCTCGTTCTTACAGCCGCTTTGGAAATCATCTAGATTTCAGTAGATCCAGGCATCTGCAGATGCTGTTTTTTTACATTTCAATTTAATTAATTTCATTTCAATCATGTATCCTCATGAAGAGTAAAAAATTGTTCGTGAAGTATGGGAGAAAAGTAGAATTTACTCAACATTTCTTGAGTTCGAAAATTCCCATCCCTCTCATTTACTGTAGGGTAGAATTATAAATAAAAGGTATTAATGAGCGCCGTTGGCAACATTAGAAAATGACAATTTTTGCTCGCGTTTGTTGCCGGTTTCTCGGTGTTGAGGCTGTTTCAACTTGTGGTTTTTATTATTAATTAGTTTCCGGGAAGAAAGATGTCCTGGCATAACAACTTCTCAGAATGAGACTGGAATGGTATGCTCAAACGAAAATTAAGCGACATGGAAATGAAAAAAAACAACATGTGAAGAAATGGAAATACCGAATATTTCGATACTCGAGGAAACAAGGTCCCAATACCAATGTTGAACAAGGGCGACAAAGTTTCATTAACATTATGTTTAATTATTTTTACTTATTTTATGGCTATTAACTATGCGCGATGGTTTTTATATTACTTTAATATGCATTTGCAATGGGGTTCCAAACTACACCCGAAACATTGTGTAATGTTTGGTAACCGAAAAGATACCAATAAATATTCATTAACAACTTGTATATTGTGTATTCATTAACAACTTGTATATATACAACAACAAAATATGCCTCGCCCTTTCGTGATACTTAATCGTGACGAGTACTTTGAATTTTTCTAACTGAAAAAAATTCTCTCTTTATTAACATTTATGAAACGAAAGTTCTTTAAGGAAAGTAATTCTGACATTCAGCGGAAAACTTTTTTATCCAACAACTTTCTCGCTTAAAATAAGTTCTTTATGACTCGATATTTTATGCAACACTTAAGAATCTTCATCGCCCCTATTGTTTTTTTGCTATCAGTAGAATTCTTCTCGTATATACATAGTGCGGAAACCATTGCAAATATTTGCTCTCTAAATCATGAAATGTTTACACAAAGCCAGAGATTCCATTATTGATAAGTGGAATTGTATCTAATTTTCGTTCCTTTACGTTACACAAACTATTGTTTCTCTAAAAAATATTCACGGCCATTCAAATTGAGCCATTAATTATCTGATAATACCGGTAAATGGATTTAGTCGAAGTGTCTCTGTTCTGTTCACTCTGCACTCTGCTGATTTACAATTCATGGAGAATTCCTATGTGTGACCTAGAATCAAGCCCTCGAGCTACGTGAGGGGCAAACGGTCGGGGATCTCTTGGAAGTAAGAATTGTGTGCATGATTTCAGAGACTACCCGGTATCTCAGAATTAATGCTACATACTTCTAAGGCATGTAGAGGGATTGGGGATCACTTTTCGCCAAAAAACATGTGAAAAATTTCAAGTAAAGAAGTTACACACGTATCATTTGTTTGTGTACTTTGGGCGACTCACTGTCTTAGGCGGTTGCAGGCATCAATTGACGTCACTGCGGCGCCTCTGACCGAGAGGTCCTAGCGTTCGAGTCCTGAGGGTGGCAGGATTTTCGTCACTGGCTATATAAGTAGGTCGAATTCAGTCACTGTCTGGAGAAGAATCCTAGCTACCGGCTGCTCTGATCGGTAGTTGTCCATGGTTTCTCCGATCAACACCAGGCGAATACCGGAGCAGTACCCTAACAAACGGGCCATGGACCTCGCCTGAACATTCCTTCCTCTGTCTTGTCCTATCCGCACCCCTTACACACACACACACACACACACACACACACACACACACACACACACACACACACTGACACTCACTTGCATTACACTAGCACATATCCGGGAGAATAGGGCTTGTCTGGATGGGGCGGAGCTTCGCTTGGTGGAGATACCTAGCGAGGAAAACACCGCTAACCGAAGTATAGGTTGGTGCCGAATCTCGCCATCCAGCGGGGGAAGATCATTATCACCTCCCGCCATAAAATGTGCACTACAATTGTAGGACTAACGACCTTTGCGGTTCACGCGCCCGCAAAACTCACTAATCAATCAATCAATTTAGAAAACTCCCGTCGCACAAGTGTGTGACAGGTCTAATTCTGAAGCAGAGATTTCGTCAACCAGTCGAACACCAGCGCATGGAAAGTTGCCTGGCCATCAGGGGCAAAAGTCAGACGCGTACTTCGCAATACATAATTCCTAACCACGTGTTTATAGACAAAATGTGATCATATTCCACAACTCTGAATTCCCTAGAAGTTTGTTACATTTATTCTGAGACATCCTGTATACTAATTTATGCGGCTGTTCTCCACCATTCCCGGCACAGTGGTTGCGCTGGAATGCATTTTAGCTCACGCGATCTCCCAAGTGCTCCCGTTTGCATGCAATGCGCTCTGAATGTCTCCAGTAACCGGGCACACACCATCACAAAACCTCCAATTGTCTTTGCCCCTAGAATTTGCAACGTATTATTATTATTATTATTATTATTATTATTATTAGTATTATTATTATTATTATTATTATTATTATTATTATTATTATTATTATTATTATTATGAGCCCTTTAAAATCACTTAAGGGCTGGGGACTCCTGGTTTCCCAGAGAAGTTGTAAACGGTCCGTGCAGTTTGGTTGAGTACAACTACACAAATGAATAAATTTCTCACATTAAGCTGGTATTGATTACTACTAATTAAACAATTGTCATGTAACTTGGCTATTAATACAATTTGACTTTTAATATTGATATTGTTCACAACACTTCACTGGTTTCACTTTTCTTCATTTCCACGATTCTGCTTGTTTGAAAACCTCCATGACGTTCGGCAAGCAGCCAGTCTCATCCAATTTCTGCCAGCTGACTCCTTAAAGTTGTTCTGCCATCTTTTTCGTTGTCTCCCTGGATTACGTCGTCAGATTCTTAGTTTCCATATGGTTTTTCATAGGCCCATCTAAACGGGCTATATAGGCTATATACAATATGGGCTTTATACTATATAGGCCCATCTATACGGCGACATATACTCCTCACCAACTTATTTGCCAGTGCAGCAGGAGACATTTTCCACCACTCACTACTTAAGCAAATCTTGAGCACTGAAAGCTCAGCTCAAAATGATACGACTAGCACAAATCTGAAGTGTAATAGATATCCGCTCAAATTCTTAACTATTCACTGTCATTGCACACAATAAAGCAGGGTTTGAAATATTAAACTCAGTGTGCCCTTTCACTCTAGGCTTCGACTAGCACAAAGGTGCACGCGTGCATGTTTGTCACAGTATGAAACGACTGCGGGAAGAAGGAAGGTTCTTTGCCGCGGCCTTTGTGAGTTTCATTCCACCTTTACTTTCCCACTACGGAGTAGAGAGAAAGTAATGTAATGCTGCGAGAAAAAATGGCGCATTTTCGGCAGAAAACTCTTATTACATGGCCCTGGCAACGAAAAAGTGGATACATTCAGTTGTAAAATTCCGAAAAAAATCCTGTGACACGTGGTGTACCCAGAATATATGTTTTGTGGGTCCTTGATAACGAAAAATCGAATGACGGCAAAACGTCTGTCCGTGTGTATCCGTCCGTCCGTTTGTGCACAACGATAGCGGCTAAACCGTACAGCCGATTTTCTCCAAAATTGACATTCCCCCATCGATTTGGCTGATGTCACGCCCGTTGAATTTGAAATCGATATAATCGGGGTACTTTATATAAAACCCTTAGGGCACTTTCCAAATTAAAAAAAAGGCTCCATCGTTTTTGATGAAATTTCGTTTTTGGATAGTGTGAAGGACGTTTAAGAGAATGGTGTAGGTCTCATGTTCGTTAAAAACATTATCTTTCAAAAATTTCAAAAGTTCAAAATTTTTTCGGACTCTTCCTACAACTAATATATTAATGATAGTGATTTGTCCTTCAGGAAATCTGTTTCTTAAAGATACATTTTGAAATAAAATCCTGTTTTAGCACTATAAGTGGTAACTTCTCAAGCAATCGAAGGATTTTGATGACTGAAGATCTAAACATTCGATTTTAAGGTGTGAGGTATACTAACTAGTATAACTCGCACTTAAGGTTATATAAATACAATATTCTATATAAAATAGAAAAATGGTTTTCAAGGGTACAATGTAAAACATAATCGTCCAAAATAAATTGATTTTTAGTAATTTGAATTCGTTAACGTCCCACACAGAGATCGTTCGAGTTTGACTTTGAACATGTCGGATAAAAGGAATTTGCCTGAAGGGAGTAAAGGAAAGAGACGTCATTTACATTTTCAGGCGAGGATCCAGGGAAATCAGGAGATAATATACTTGTATTCTTGGTGCGCATAAGAATATCAATATATTATAGCTTAAGAAATTTTCGATCGCGTAGCGATCATCATCAGAGCTATCTTGCAGCGTCTGGGCGGAAAACGAAGTTCTGCAGAACTTTGGAGAATAGGAACTGGCAGTTTGAAGAGGGAAGGGAGAGAGAAATATGCATGATTCCGTTGCTACGGAATATTAATTAGTTTGTAATAATCAGATAGTTATCTCTTACGAGAAATGATTTCATATCTACACATTGTGCTAAATATTTTTATCCGTTTTCCTAAAGTTCCTCCCAAAATATGGCAGCAATGCAAGAATCAAGATGCGAGTAGTGGTGGCGAAGAGCCAGAATTTCCCCAGGGGGAGAGGAATGAATGAGGCAAGTGGATGAAGTCAGGGAGGGAACGAGGAGGGGGACTCATTTGTCCTTTGCATCGATCTTATGCCCACAGAAGGCCCGTGGACCCCGCTGGACGTTCTCCCAACACGTTTGAAAAAAAATAAAAAAAATAAAAATAAAAAACCGCCAAGACAGATTTAGTAGCCCTGTAGATTTTGTTTTTTGTATAACATACAGCGATGGGAAATTCCATGTAACTAATGTCACAAACCACATATTATGAATATCAGTGAGTTTTTGAATTTATAATTTTATTTGAAATTTATGTATTAGGTGCGTATATGTTTGTAACAGATTACAGCATATTATTATAAAGAGATTATTCTCAGTGAAAATGTGTAAGCCAGAACGCAGAGTATGTATCAATTACGAGTACATTCATTATTATTTGTATTACTCATTACCAAATCCTGCAGAAATGGAAAGAAAATTATGCCATCTCCGGTCGTAGAGAGGAGTCTACGGTTGCGTTAGAACATGTATTTATTACTAATTCGCAATGCATGCAGTAATTGAATGAAAACTTTGCAGCATTCAGACACGTAAAACAATTTGTTTTCGTTCGTTATCAGGAATTCGGAAAAAATGAAAAAAAGCAATTAAACATTCTCAATTTTGACTGACAAATGCAACTATTTGCTCGTGTTAATCCGCTGATTATCACACTGTCCGTACCAACTGAATTCTCGTACTCAGTGCTTTACTGCTTGACTCAACTGACATAAGATAGCAAGACTCCAAGGAAGACGACACCCGCCATTAAATTGATTCGCCATTCTTTATGGACAGGTTTTGAAATAAGGTCATGTACAACTTTTCGAAAATTTGAGTTTTACAAAAGTGTTGACTAAGATGTTTTACTTCGGGGAGAAATTGCGATATAATAGTATTATGTAACCATTATTAAGGGCGATTATTATGTGCTGCTTTAGCACCACTATTTTTTTGTTAATGGATATATCTTTCTGAAACATCAAATATGAATGTGAATTTTGCATATTGAGTGCTTTTTGCCATATAAATGAACTTTTCATGAACGTTTCAGACTACTGACGGCCAACACCGACCGACGAAGTAACATCTGCTGTCATCGGTGTCTTGCTAAGAGTTGACATCTTGCAGTTTCTTTCAACATCCTCAGA
Organism: Teleogryllus occipitalis; assembly: GCA_011170035.1. Lineage (NCBI taxonomy): Eukaryota > Metazoa > Arthropoda > Insecta > Orthoptera > Gryllidae > Teleogryllus > Teleogryllus occipitalis. Next base: position 96,532 of record BLKR01001171.1, on the reverse strand, counting down.
TTGATCTTGCGCGTGAAGATATCATTTTTCCCAATCCTTCCTCTCATATAAAGCGAATCGCGTATACTACCTTCCCTCTTTCCCCCCTCAAAAGCCAACTGCGGCACATTCACTTGTCAGCAACTTGAAAAGACAAATTTCGGGACAATCACAGGATTTATCAACCAATTTCTGAGAATTTTCTGGCTAAGTGGTAAGATGATCTCGGATGAGTGTGTGCTCCTCTTGGTAACTAATTCGAATAAAGAGTTCATAACTAGAAAAAGACTTTTCCTTTCCTGCTACATGTGACATGCTGGGCACACGCATTGAACAGAGTAGCAGAGAAAATTAAAGAATTCAGTCTAACTGTCAACGAAGTTATCAAATAAATTAAGAAGGTATTTCACAAGGCTCCGCAAAAACATTGTATGGAAGACCCTCCTTTTCCCCCAGAGCTTATTATTACTCGGTGAGCAACCTGGTTAGATGAAGCTATATTCTATGCCAAACACCTTGAGAAGGTTAAAGACGTGATTAACATGTTGAATGAGGATAGGCTGCTTCCATAAGGAAAGCCAAGAATGTGCACCAGAAGACTCCAAGAGAATCTCATGTTTATTGAGGCACATTTTGGTTTTATTAAGTAAATAAATAAGATTGAGAATTCAAGGGCGACCTTAGTAGATGCACTTGCAATTATTCAGGAGGCATGGGATAAATTGGTGGAACTCCCGGAGCGATGGGTAAAGAAAATAAATGAAGTTTTTGGAAAGAATCTAGGACTTCGTATTCTACAGACAGTACCACTTCAAAGGAAATAGGGTTCTTCATCCAATTAATATATTGAGCACAAACATGTCAAAATATAAGTTCGCACCCGTAACATCATGTTGGGATATTTTCTACTTTGAAATTGTATGATAGGACACTTACTAACAATAGATATCATGAATAAAATCATTGTGAATTTCTGTGCTCTTAATGCAAAATAAAATGTGCATAAATAGGTACTAATCTGTTTCTAATTTGTCTATTAACTTTTCTTAGGTGGCAAAAAGATGTAATGTCATTTTAAAATACGTTTTTGTGATCCAACCCTGCATAAATTAACAATTTATTAAGATTTACATAAAAAACGGGGGGTTTTACAATGACAAACTTTCATCGTGTTTTTATACCAAAACACCTCACACGAACACATAGGACGCATCACACTCGGACAAACAGCTTACTGTAGCCAGCGCTATGCGATTACTTCAAATATTAGACGGATGAAGTCGGAAATTATCCCATCATCATAATTCATGTAGTTGTATTCACTCAGTCTGACTAACACGCGATCAACTCAGCTTCTGGACAACACATTTTTGGTGTAAGCCTTGACTTATACAAATTAAATGCAAAGAATTGACATAAAACCGACTTATTTAGCTCAGAGCTAGCTATTTCGTGTCCCTGCAGCGGCTCTAACCATGAGATAAGAGGGTTTGAATCCCAACAGCGTAATTTCGATACTACTTACTATATAGCTAGGTCGAATTCGCCGCTGGCAAGAGGAGAATTTTAGCAGCCAGCTGCTCTCATCTGCAGTTATCCATTCTTTCTCAAGTCAATACTAGGAGAATGCCTGAACTATACCATTACAAACCAGCTAAGGACTGTGTGCGATATTTCCTTCCTTTTTTATGTCATGTCCTCTCCCCTTACACACATACATACACTTACACCATCACATATGGGAGCTTCGAGATTACTCCAGCTAGGGCGGTGCCACACTGGGGAAAGGCCTGAGGAGGAAATCTCCCTCAATTCGACGTGTAGGAAGGCGCGGAATTTCCTCATCCAGCGGGGGGGGGGGGCGCCACCTGCCGAAATAAAACATTCACTATCCCAATGGAACTATCGGCCATCGCATTTGTAGCGCCCGCAACCATCAATCAAAATCAATCAATCGACACGAACCCATTCGCATTGTTCTTATCCGGTCAACCCAGCCCAATTAGATGGCCTCTCCCGTAACTGCGCGCGCTGCTCCCAACGTAGGTTGCCATTTCCCAACGCACCGCCCCATTCCCTCCGAGATCGGCGATGAAGAGGATGAGTTTCCAAGCCTCTATTGAGATAAGATAAAGCCCCAGGAAGAAGCCTCATTATCCGTGAAGGAACGAGATCATATTCCACCGAGCGGAAATTCCCATTCTAACAAACGGCTGTGCTTTTGTGAAACTCCATGTCGGGGCAATGGAGAGCACGTGACAGATGATGGATTGGACGATAATTCCGCCTCATTATCCCCTTATAGTATTGGCTCGTTAGCGAGGGGGCTGCTTCGCGCAGTTCCCCGCTCAACCACCAGAGCGGAGCGGACGATCTCAGCGTCATCTTGCAGGGCTTGCCGGAGTCACTCCCTCGCCTTCGATTCTTGGCGCGCAATCGGTCGTGAAGTTTCGTGGGCGGTCGTTGCTGAAGCCGCCAGTTTGATGAGTGCTTCAATGCTTCGCGTGCATCCAATGACGGGTCCAGAAAGTGTTCTCTGAGAGGATGGAAAATTACTTCAACATATTTTCAAATTAGAAAAAGAACATTAATTAAAATGTTTTGAGCTTGAATGCGGGTTTAATTTTCTTTCGTCGTTACAGTCCATTTTGGGACGACCTGCATACGAGCAGTATTACCGGAGTCGACATCCCTGCACTGCCATACCAAGTAATAGCGTACACCAATTAAAATGTTATGTAGGGACATTAGAATATGACTGAGTTAAACAATTTCATTTAAAAAGCAGCTCAAGACAGTAAGATTTTTCATCAGATATGTTGCTGGACATAAGTTTTCCGCTGAGGCAGCGATGTCGGAGTACTTCAGGCTTAGACGGACGTCAAATATTCCTTCAAAAATTGTTATTAGGACCCCTCACCCCCATTAATATCCCCAGCTGGTTCTCACTGGCAACATTATTCCACTTTTCACTTATGTGATATTATTTATTTTTGTGACAAATTACACAATGTACTCAAGTTGGTTATTGCGCATGATTAATTTGAAAATGTTTTAAAATTATATTTACACTAACTTAATTGTTTTTGGTGCATTAAGAACATATTGTAAGGAAATCTATATACTTCATTTTTTCGTGACGAAGCAAAAAGAAAACAAATGAAGAAAGAATTAACAAGTAAACACGAACTTCTGGCTAAAATAACATGCCTTTGTATACGACGATTTGTTTGAAAAGGCCCCGATAAAACGGCAATATGTTTAGTGAGCATTTTTAGTTTTATTCCCACGCAATTATTTTATTGTAAAGTAACAAAATCAGATATTTTTCACTTACACTTTACAGGATACCCATTGTTCCACAAATAAAAACAACAAAAACAAACGTAAAGCGGATTTTGTGTTTTTGACGTTCAGCTTCTAAATCGCACGGCCGGAGGCCTCGAGTTCAATATTTCTATACTACGGAACAATCACAGCGGATAAAATATGGAATTAAAATAAATTACCAAATTGAATGCTTGTGTTCGTTTAACAGAGTAGAACGGTCAAATATCAGTTTCTGACGAACAATCGGGTTAAAAGCAATCCCCGTGAATGGCAGCAATCGATGGCAATGCAAGTTGTATATTCGCCTACAGTCAGTGATCGTTGCTGGACGTGAGTTGTATTATCCAACTGTGTAGATATTTCCTTGAATGTTTCTTTTAAAAATATTTTGTTGATGATACGTTATAGCTTGTTATTGCTTTCGATACGGAGCTTGATTACACAGCATAACGTACCTGGATCGAAAGGAAATATGAAATGAGGGAAATATGAAAACAGTTGAATGATGCAACATGTTCTCTTATGGAGGGGATTATGGGAGGGAAATATGAAAGAAAAGATAAAGCGAGTCAAGTAAAACATAGTGCATGTTTTTTTCTCGGGAGATGGCGGTGATCTTCCCCCGCTGAATGGCGAGATCCGGCGCCGACCTACCGCCCGCTACTGGGGTTTCCCCCTAACCAGGACTCTCCCACCAGCGGGGCACCGTCCCAGCCGGGACTAGCTCTAAGCTCCCGACCGGTCTCCCAGAATATGTGGTAGTGTAGTGCATGTCAGTGTCAGTGTGTGGGTAAGGGGAGAGGATAGGACAAGGAAGAGGAAGGACAGATCGCGTGCGGTCCGTGGCCCGTTTGGTAGGGTACTGCTTCGGCATTCGGCTGGTGTTGATCGGAGAAACCACGGAAAACTACCGATCAGAGCAGCCGGCCGCTAGAATTCTCCTCCAGATAGTGACTGAATTCGACCTAGCTGAAAAGCTAGTGTCGAAAATCGTGCCACCGTCAGGACTCGAACCTAGGACCTCTCGGTCAGAGGCGCTGCAGTGACATCAGTTGATGCCCTGAGCTACCGCTCCCGGTCGTTATATAGATGTTTAGGCGAGTGGTGAGGACGCGGACTGGTTCGAGTGGCCAGACGATTGTCGCGAGGTTTGGGCAGTGGCCGGGAGGGGGCGTGGCGAGGCGCGGCGCGGCGCGGCGCCGCCGCGTCGGCCTTCGATCAGCTGAGTGTGACGTCAGCGCTGCCATTGACGGCTGGCGGCGGCGGCGGGGGACGGCGGGCAGAGTTCAGCCCACTCTTGCAGTTGGCGCACACAAAGGTTATTTATGAACCTGAGCGTTATATAGATTTTAATGACCGAGGGCGGGGGGAAACAGCCGAGAGCCTGTGGTGTCTCATTTCAAATCGATTGCAAACACGCAGTATTCCAAACGCTCTTCCACCTTTGTTTTCCACAGCGATTTCCCTCAATGCTGGGCGCATTGTGAAATTAATATGCCATCAGTTCATAATGCAAAACTCTAATGCTTTTTTTTGCCTTGCTTACTCCTTTGTACTTTCAACGAAATTAGAGAATAATAGTTTAGTGAATTCTAATCGTAAGTCCACAATAACAGGAAGTGAGCTTAAGCGGTGGTAACGAAATTTAAGTCCGGTATCGTCAGAAACATGCTGCCGAGAGATAGGTGGATTGATTAGTGTTTCATGGCGCGACAACTGCTAAGGCCATTCATCCCGTTAGTGTGATGCATGTTTTTATCGCGGGAAGTGGAGGTGATCTTCATCCGCTAGATAGCGCGTTGAGACGCCGACCTATAAGTCGGCTAGCGGGGTTTCCCAAACCAGGTATCTTCCACTAGCGGGGCACCGCTCCAACAGGGTCAAGTTCTAAGCTACCAACTGCTCTACCGACATGTGCTTTAGTATTCATGGGTGCATGTGAGTGTAAGTGTGTGTAGGTAAGGGGTTAAGATAGGACAAAGCAGAGGAAGGAAAGTTCGCGCGCGGTCCGTAACCCTTTTGTTAAGGGACTGAATCGGCTTTCGCCTGGTGTTGATCTGAGAAACCACTGAAAACTACCGATCAGAGCACCCGTCTACTAGAATTCTCCCCCAGATAGTCTCTGATTGGGATTTTGCCATCGTCGGGACTCGAACCCTAGGATCTCTCGGACAGAGGAACTCCAGTGTTCTGAGCCACCAGGGCTCATCATGTAATTGTTGGAATATGTATATACATTTACATTACAGAACTGCCATCTATGAGATTATTTTGAAACTATTGTACATGTATATAAGTGAGTGCATGATGTTCCTTGTTCTCTTTTTTATTCTTGTTATTTGTAATCGGTGATGTCTGGTAGAGGGATGTAGCCCGAACTCTCGTCAATAAACTCGTGTGTGTACAAGTATTCTTATTTTATTTAACAGTTATAGGTGGTCGAGGACAGTGGTCGATGTTACGACAGATTCTAAACAAATATATGCATCATCGAACAACACACCACTCCAAGAATTATTCCTCCGTCAGCAAAACTTGCTAATGCACCAGATGACAATATTTCGAAAGGGTCAAGTCAGTAAATACAGTTAGGTCATTTTTCGCGAATTATTGACTTGTTGGGATGTTGCCTACAAAAATAATATAGTAAGAATTGACACAAATAGAAGCACGTAAAATTATTATATTAAATTTTCAGATAGAGAAATTAAAAGTGACGCGTCTAAAGATAAACGGATTATTAAAAAACACTGGATATTGAAGAGAGGACTCTGGTTATTTTCACCGCACATTACGCAATACAATATGTTGAAACAAAGAACAATCAATGTAATAAAAAAAATCGTTTCCATTCAAACGTTCTCTACGACGCGGAATCAGAAAACAACACGGAGAACCACAGCCCTAGAGCAAGCTTGCCAATGTTCGTGAAAAAAATGTGGATCGTTTCTGCACGTTACTCACCCACCACGTTTAAGTTACCTGTATTACCGCGTATCACATACTTGTTTATGTAGTTACGTGGAATAGAAGTAAGTTGTGATAAAATGCGGGGCGGAAGTGGGAGCGGTGGGAAGCGAAAAGGGTCGAAGGGGGTTGACGAGGGTGACAGGAGGCATTGAGTGCAACGAGCGCTGCTGACGAGGTGTGTGTGGAGAGTAATGGAAAATTTTAGCACAACATCGACATAGCTATTCTTCAAAACATCGACAAAAGGTTTTGGACGTCGATGAAAACATCGATGTTTAAAACATGGATGTTTTAAATAGGAAACATATCGAAGTAAAAAGTAGTCTTGGTTCTAATGTGATACGTAACACGTCAACATTAGTTTAATGTACATTCTGCCTAAACTTTGACAGTCATCTTAATTTTCTTATCAATGTTCTATACAGTCAAGGTTCAAAATTCTATGTAGTCAAAGTTTTATATAGTCAAGGTTTATTGCTATTATCACGTAAAAAAATAACCAAAAAAAAAGCAATAACACAAAGAAGAAAGGTTGCGAATAGCAGTGTTTCGTGCTGTCCGAGGATTGACAATAATGACCGTTGTGAGTGATTGTTGATTGCGAGCAATTATAAAAAAAATGAGATACGGGAAATTTTATTCATACAATGAGAAATTGTTTTTGAAAACATCAATGTTTCTGAACAAAGACATCGATGAGACGAAAACATCAAAAGCAAAACATCGATGTTTTAAAAACTCGGCTGTTTTTGCCATGGCTGGTTGCGGGGCGACGAGAGGCGTGTGGCGCGGCGTGCGTCGCCGAGCGCCGAGAGGGCCGCGCGAGTGACGGGCGACGAGGGCGGCGCGGCTGGGCCGGATGGGCCGGGCGCCGTAAATCGCACGGGCACGAGAGAAGGGGGCTGGCAAGTGTTCGGGAGGAGGAGAGGAATCAAGACGACGGCATGTGGGGACGGGGGGGGACAAGGTTCGGGCAGATGTGCAGGAAGTAGGTGAGGGTTAGGCAGTGAGAATGGAGTAGATGAAGGAGGATAAGGTGAGGAGAGGGCAGGCGGGAGAGGGCAGTTGGGAAGGATGCAGGTGTAGAGATGCGAGGGAGAGATGAGGAGGAGAAAGACGTGGGAGGGAGAGAGAAATGGAAGGGAGGCGAATGAGGGAGAGAGAGAGGTGGATGGTCTGACAAAAGGAGGGGGAAGGGGGAAAACGGGTGAGGAGATGGGAGAACGGAACAGTTGGAAAGAGAGTACGGGGAGAGCGGAGGGGATAGGGGAGGTAACGGTTGGCAAGGTAGGGGACACAGCAGAGGAAGAACATGAGAGGTCGGAATTCGAGCTAGCGAAGGATGGCGTAGTAGGAGCGGAAAGAGGGCGCAGCGAGGTGCAGGAGTCGTGGCAAGGTTGTGAGTCGGGGCGGGGGAGGGGGGCGGGCGGAACGGGGGCGGGTTGTACGGCACAAGTCGAGATTCCCCCAGCGCGTCGTTTGTTTCCGACCTTGTCAGCTCCCTGTCGTCTGCCCCCCTCCCCCGGCCGCCACAGGTTCTGCGCATTGGCGATTCTTGCGGGGGCGTGGAGGGGCGGGGCGGGGGCCGGGGGTGGGGCGGGGCGTGGCGGGGTTGGGGGCGCGGGGGCGGGGCATTCCGGTGCTGTGCTGGTGGCCGCGATAAGGGGCGAGCGCTCCCACGGCTGTTTCCGCCGCCGCCGCCAAGTGCTCCGTGCAAGGCTTCGGCCCCACACCGCGCTACTCGCAGCCCATCGCCGTGCTGCTTACAAATTAAGCCTGTGTAGGGACCAGGTGTTTTTGCTCATTGCCGCTCAAGGATTATCAAGCATCCCATTACACAATAATTATTAAGAAACCTAGAAATATTATGAGTACGAAACGGAATTATTCTTATAAAGAAAGCAAAATATGTGCATGTATATGTATTTATTTTTTCTAAAATATGTACGAAAAAATGAAAAATATATGAAACAACAATTCTTTATAATGTTTAAAATTCCGTTCTTCAAACGTTTTCCGAGTACAGTACGTTGCCGACCAGATTTTACCAAGGATTTAGAGAGGCTGAAAGAAAGTTCTACTATTACAGAAGAAATTATTCGCTAGTTTCATCCGAAATATACAATACTTTTGTAGTATATACAATGTTGTTTTCGTGAAGCCGGCACTCAAGTGAATAGTACCGTGTAACCTGTGACAAAAACAGGGGAATAAAGAGAGTAGACGCCCCTCTCCCCGACTCGAGAAAAGCGACAAGACAATGATCTGAAAAATATATGTTTTATCGAGTTTCGCATGGGATCTATGAAACAGGAGTAAGCAAGGGGTTGGAGCTCCTTCCGCTTCACATACATCCGCTTATCCTTGATCCCGAGTATGCGGTTCCAAGAAACAATGGGGCGAGTGGGGAGGGGCAAGTTTGACAATTAATAACGAAGGTTCGGCGTTAGTACAAACGCATTGCGTGGTGTTCTAAGTATTTCAGTGAGAAAGTTGTCAAGTGGCATACATTTCGAACTCTCACATGAAATATTCCATTTTCGACTTATAAATATAATAAAAGATAACGAAATATGTAGCAATAGATAAAATATAAAAATATATAATTATATCAAAATATGTAAAAATATGTAAAATAAAAATGGTTACAATTCGTTCAGAATGGCGCGTTAAGTCTAAAAAATATTAGTGAATGCAGGAATTTTGTCCCTGTAAAAAGATGTATTTACATGAAAATTCGTTCCCTAGTTATGAGTGTTATTACTGCCGAGGTCAAAAGTTAAAAATCGAGGCGGAGCGCAGCGGAGCCGAGATTTTTAATTTGAACGAGGCACCAATAACACTAACATTTCGTGGTACGTTCAGTATTTTATCGGTCACCATAAAATCTCACAAATTATGCGAACATTTACAACATGACTGTGATAGTAAACACATGAATTCTGTTACTGAGGCACGTTAGTACGATATTGTGGGGTGTTGCTTGCGATATATATATATATATAAATTCGTATACCGTGGTGCGAGAAAGATGAATGCAAATAATTCTCCTGAACCTAATTAAAGAAGTGACGTTCGGTAAGAAAATTGCCGCGTTGACTTCCACTGGCGACACCTTTACATCGTTAGTAAATACGATTACCGGAGTAGTTTAATTTAGTTGAATGTGAGGAAAATGAGGTTAATTTACCTAATATACATTTTTCTAATCGTACAATTAATATTATTACAATTAAGAATAATTATTCCCCAAACCAATGTGAATTACTTATGAACTGTTTGAATTTGATTTGTTTTGTACACCACCATGTTTTATTCTTAACAAACATTTGACTTGCGATGAATCGACGTTTACGTTGCTAAGGATGTTAAAACCCGTTGCTAAGGATGTTAAATTTCTTAACATACAGGTAGGTACAAGTGCACTTAACAAACCTGCAGGGTTGCGTGTTAACAGGGCTTAAAGACGCATGTGACCGAAAATAGTTATCAATGTCATTATATGGATAAAAAGTAAAAGTCAACCCAGTCTGTTATTTACGATGTAGGCAGTCCGGGAAGAGCCGCGTCTGTGTCGTGGCTGACGTTTCCGACAACACGCTGTGGCCTTCCTCAGACCGTACTACCCCGAGTTGAGCAGTGTGCTCTGGGGAAGGCCACAATATGTGGGCCGAACGTCAGCCACCACGACACAGACACGGCTCGCCCCCGACAGCGTAGATCAGGCATGTCAAACTGCGCCCGCGCGAGCTATTTGCACGCCTGGGAAACCAGGTGCTCCTGCGGTCTCAGGCAACTTCCTCTGCCTCCGCTTTCATTTTCACTCAAAATCCAGAAACGGGTGTACACGCAGAAACTGTTGATGGAAGCTAAGTAGTTCAAAGAACTCTCGAAATATCACAAAGAATGGTTGCAAGTAAATTTAAATGGTCTTCTACCGAGCATTTGAATGATGTGTATTTACTGTACTACTTATTACTTTATTTCGTGCTTACTTTCTTTTTGAATTCGTTTGGTATAAACATTTTTGGCAAGGGGCAGTAATTAGTTGAAATGGTCAAACCTTTGATTGTTTTCCTTTTGTGTTAGTACGCTTAATTAAATCATTCCGTTTTATGATTTACATACCGATAACGAGGAAAAATTAACAAGTCTCTTTTGCGGGTGGACAGCTCTTTTAACAAACAAGATTCTTATTCAACCTCCCAACCTTAAGGTAGAAAGTTAATGCTACTACTGCATTCTTAAGTAAATGCGATTACGAAAAGATTCTTTTCGAGTGAAAATGTTTAATTTTACTTTTAACTGACAATTCCAAACATGACTCATGTATTTCATTTTACTGTATCGCGTTTTTGCTTTAGTACAGAAAATGGAAATTAATATTATTGCGCTCTCACACGCGATCTTTCGCAACAACTCTTTTTCTTTCGATTGTTCATAATAAACTGTTGAATTCTTAACGGATACAGGGTATTTCGAGTAGCTTTTCATTACTCTAATTACGTTAACTCAACATAACAATACACCGGGAGCGGTAGCTCAGTGTATCAACTGATGTCAGCTAACTGCAGCGCCTCTGACCGGGAGGTCCTGGGTTCGTGTCCTCGCGGCGGCGGATTTTTCGACACTAGCCTTTCAGCTAGGTAAAATGCATTTTCTTTATAGCTGAATCATTAGAGCTAATATTAGTATCAAAACATTCGTATTGTAATGATGAACACCCATACTTTTTTTCTACTTTTCACAATAATCATCTGAGCATATTATTAAATTTAATGTATTTGTAAGAAATTTCCCCATATTATTAAACATGTAAATTAGGTTATCCAAATGTAATGTACAATGCATTAATACAACCTGCATAAACGGAAGGGACAAATATGGCCCGTATATGTGAAAATACTACATGTAGGAGGGTGTATCACTGAATAACTCTAATAGGGAATCTGATATCGATATAAAATGAAAACACAAACTCAAAAACTGTGGCGTCAGTTCAGTCAATGTACTATACATCCATGTAAATTCACAACAGATTGTGTACGAGTCGCAGGATGGAAATGATCAAATTACAATATACCGAAGTGAAGTCAATGAAGGGGGATGCTCCGAGTGGTAGGTAACATTGCATGAGCCAGGGGAATACTTTCGGAAAATAATCATGACGGCGTTACATCTGTAACTATTTCCTGAATAAGACCTATTGGAAAGTAACAAAAGAATTGTCAGAGGAGTGCTCCATCCTCGCAATACTTTGCTGTCAAAACATATTTTAGAAACCTTGTGCACGTATTTCATTAATTACGTTAGTATTGGCTCCTGGTATAAAATGAAATAAATTTAAAACATTCTTTATAAAGAGATTTATCAATGAATTCACTCCACTTGTGATTTTGTATTGATTACAATTCTAATTTTGACGTTTTAACAAGTGCATTCTGTTTATGAGAATACCGCGGCCATCTAAACATGTTAATTGCACGTTCACAATCATCTTCAAAATTTAATTTCAACGATGGAAATACGCATTTACGAATGTAACAGATATAAATTAGCAGGAAACGAGTGCAGCTTGTGCGTTAATTTGATAGAACAAAAATTACATTTAATGCAGCATACCACTTAAATGACTTCCAGTAACCAATATGCATGAGTAATATAATTGAAATGTTTTGTCAGGGCAGGGAATATTATTTTCCCTAACAGCAGTATTTTCGCAATTCGAATACAACAATTTATCAAACGCGTTAAATGTTACCTTCCAACACATTGTTGATGAAATGGTGAAGTACAGAAGCCATCCAATTCTTCGGAAGATCGTGTAATTTTCTTCTCGTATTACATATTCCACTTGTTTGTGTGAGTAAAAAAAAGAAAGTTTAGGGAAATTACAAATTATCTGAATTATATTGGAAAATTCGCTAGTAATGTAAATGTTTCAGTCATATATTCATCTTACGTGGGGAAAAGTGTTATAATCGTAGACATTAGAATATTTACTGCCGTGAAATTCAGTTTTTTTGTTCGTGTAATGTTTGACAAATCAATGAGTTTGCTGCCGCAAGAATGCTTAGTGGAAAGTCATTTGATTCTTAATAAATGCAATGTAGGCGCATGTGATCGTAAACAAGGTACTTTGCTTGTTCTCTCACACGTTATTGAGGAAATCAAAGGTGTGCAGAATTTTCAGTATCTCCGTCACATCTCCTCATTCAGGAAATTTATTCCTTTTGAGATTGCACAAATATATGTAACTCTGTTATAATCTTGGAGATCATAGCACTAAAGAAAATTAGCACACAAGCGGGTTAGGGCTCGGGCACCATTATCTCGCTTGTACTCCAACCGCATTTCCTTCGTACAGACTTCAATGACTTTATAGCCCAACTTTAAAACTTGGACATTCGTGTAGTCGCAGAGCGAGAACATTGAGTTTATGAGGGTCGGCGATTTGTAGGGTTTGTGACAGTAAGAAGATAAGCCACACCATTCACAGTAAGTCTCTCGTAATCTCTTCGTAAATATTAATATCTCGAATTTGGTCGAAGTGTCAACTCATGCAACTACCTCACGTCCTTCATAAATGGAAAAAAGACATAAGATAGTATACATTTTACAAAATCGAGATCTTAACATTTACGAAGTGTGGAAGGCTTGATGTGATTCTATTGTCTGCCTCAAGCCCTTCGTTTGAGAAGGGGGATGACACCATCCAGGGCTAGATGAATTTCTTAGAGGCCTGGTCCAATGAGCAAGGGAAAACGGGGTCCCCTGTCGTATGCAAGGTCAAATGGGGTCCCCTGATCGCATTGAAATATTGAACCTATGTAACAAATCAAAGTGATAATAAAACATTGAAACTTCAATTTACAAACTTGTAATAAGTATGACTAGCGTTCCCGTGCGAGAACTCTCGCGTGTTACATTCCACCCTTTCCCTTTCGTTCCTTTTCAATATTAAGAGAGAAAGTTCTTCACGAAACGTGTTTATTTGTTTAAAAAATTTACAAAGGTAACTTCCAAGTACTTCTATAATTTAAAATACATACAAAGAAGAATGAAATTGATTTTTGAAACAAATTTTGAATAAAAGTTTATTCAACATTATAGTCATGTTCTTGGAACAATTCTCAACACTTCCATAAAAAAACATTGGAAGTAATTGTACAATCTTCCTTGACAGTTAGCTTTTCGATTTCCTTGATAGACACAAAAAGTATTAGAAAAGCTTTTTACTCTCGGAAAGCTAATTAAAGTTGTCCATGCAAAAATATAGGATTGGGCAAGCAGAATCCCACTCTTTGGAATATTATTTAACTTTATTACCGAACTGAGAGGTATACCTGTGCAATTTAATCAAGTAATATATCAAGTAATATATATCAAGTAATTAGTTTCATTTTATATACAGTTGCAATTCCGTACGTCTCTGGACAGGTGGGATAATATCTAGAAGCGCTGGACCAGTAAAATGTAATAGAATGTCCAAGAAGCTCTCGTCCTTTAGATTATGGTGCGAGGAACGTTTCTTTGTGGTCTTCGGCTACAAACTTCGAGATTTTAAGGCCTTAGAACGCTTTGTCTAGGAGTTATTCAATTAAATAGATTTTAATAATGCTGCCCGAGTGTTGCGTGATGCATTCGACACGGAATATTTATATTCATTTTTTTCAACAAATCCTTCATATTTTCAAAGTCAAAGTGCATATCGCCACGTCTCCTTGAAGTTCTCTTTCTTTAGAGACCTCATTCATGAAGATCGGTCGCGTCTGCGGAAATTAATCTATACTGACATAATGTAGGAGAGGATTTTATACAAAATAAACAATAAAACATGAGATAAAGTGGCATCATCTAGACTATCATACGCTGTACCAACTATATTACCACCTATTTTTAATGATTAACAAATTCTAACCTGTTCAAAAGAGCATTTACAGTCCTAAATGTGCTTCGAGAATAGTCCTCCTAGTTTCTTGCAAATGCTTCAACTTGTCATAGATATAAATTTACCTGTTGAAATTACTAATCACTGTAGGGGAAGCATTATTTTCTAGCATTTTCAATGCAATATCATGACTGAACACGCTGACTTGAAAATTTCACCGAATCACTGGTGATGAAGAAAATACTGGTACAGGTAAAATAGAATCCAATCATAACAAGGCACAGTCATCACTCTTCACTTAACACAATCGTGCATTCTGTGCCAATAGTGTTTCTTCTTTTTGACGAAGAACATCAAAAGATGTAAGAGCTCTCTTTCCATGATACTTTGACTTAGTTTTTAAGCTCTCTGATAATGCTCTTTTCAAATTTTCTTCAGTCATTTGCCTTATCTTTTGGATTCACACGCAGAACACCCTGGCAATTTTGTGGAGATGATTTCTTCCTTGAGCCTCGGTCGTCCCAGGGTACACTGAAGCTCCTTTCGATATTTTTCATCATGACATAAGGACTTGCCGCGAATTTTCCTTTTATCAAAGTGAAGTACGTCCACCTTCAAAGAAATGAGATTCAATAAACGAGGTAAAACAATTATTTCTCTTGAATTACCTATGTTAGATCTTTAAAATCAACCACACGAGAAAAAATAAACAAGAGTGTGAAAGAAATATTGGCCTGTGCTTTCATCAAATTTCATTTTTAATTCATGTTTTAAAACAAATTCCCCTCTTCACCAGCCCTGTCCGTGGATGTTTATTGACTTAATTAGCAGAGTTTGAAATTTGAGGGGTGAGCGATAAAAACGGACGTACAGATTTTGAATAAGAATAAAATGAGCGTTTAGTGATTAGTAGATATGATGTGGTACCATACCAAGTACATGAGTACTGTAGGTTGTATCCACAGAAACAAGAATGTCAATACTTACATTCGATAAATAAACGATTGTGCTCTACACATGAAAAGCAATCTTCACCGGTATCTAGCAACTATTAATACTTCTAATCGTTGCTGCAAGAGCATTTAGGTTTATTTTCACTATCTTGAATTAACGATTATGCATATAAACCTCATCAGTCGGCGCAACCACGGCATACCCAGAAACATACGAGTACATATAAGATAAAGAAATCTAAGCATTAGATCGGTACCTGCTGTCACGTTACAGAGGGAGAAGAACACTTCCATCTCCCGGAATAACACGCACGATACTTATGGGACTAATGGCACAGCAGTTGACGCGCCCTGAAATAATCATTCGAAAGTCCGCTACCTCCGGGACTCGAATATAGAACCATCCGATCTTTGAAAGCGCGAAGGATTCATTACGACATACATCATTAGACATCGGATGCTTAGGCACTAAAAAATCGTTTTTTAGGCGCCTAAAAAGGCACTGAAAATGTCAAGAATAAGGAGAACAAAGGCACTGTCATAAGTTACATACACAATAAAATGGAAAAATTGTATTTTTGGTCCATATCATTTTGTAAACTTAAATGCACAAAACCCGTTCGCACATTTTAATGTAAAACTAGATTTACATATTTACAACTCTTCTACATTTTATTCTTAATAGTTTCCATTAACCAGTAATATTTGAATATTACCAGTAACTTTTCAAGGATCGCAATTTCAAATTTGCGACGACTGGGGGACAAAATCAGTTTGAATGTAGAGAAGGATATCTGAACGATGTGACTGGCATATATTTTAGCAGCCCAACACTAGCAACACTGAAACCTTCTGGGAGTTTATATTTATTTCCACTTAAAATTTCGGTGCCCTCGGTGTATTGTCAATCGACCATGATCTCAGATCATGGCTGGTATTTATGAAATAGAGAAAAATCAGTTGGTATACTTTCAGGAATTCGCTCGTAATTTGAAATAAGACGTGAATTGAAGGTTTCGTAATGAATGGTCACGTTGGACCACCGCCGATTTCCCGATATCTTAGCATTGTATATCAATACAATAAATAAAAGGCAAAAAAGTTCTAAAAAAGGTATTTATACAAAAAATAGACATTTATGCTAAAATAAGCAAAAATAAGCATTATAAAACTTCGTCATATGTCATCATTTGTCAGGATTCGTGCACATATATTATCGGCCTTTCAATAAGTTATCTAGAAAAAAAAAAGGCATTTCCCTAAACATCCGATGTCTATACATCATATTAATCACTTCATTAAAACTTTATTTGTAGCGTAAAGCGATTTCGTATTTATTTCCGTTGGGCGCAGGTTGCGTGGCGAGGCGCACGAGGGCGAAAGCAGCCGCTGGGGACGGAGGCGACGGAGCAAGAGCTTCCGAAAGGAAGATGGCGCCGCCCGGCTCGCTTCCCCGACACGCAGCGATAACAGCTGCTTATCACGGGCGGAATCCCGACAAATTAGCAGCGGCTGCTTTCGGCCGCGGGGCGCGCGCGCGGGCGCGGAGCGGGGCGGGGCGGGGCGGGGCGGGGATGGGCGTGGAGGGAACTCAATTACCCGGCGTAAAAATCAATCTCCCGTGACTGAGGGCCGGGGTGAACGCCCACGGGGCGGCGACTGCGATGCGCCACGCGGAGTGGGCGTGGCGGGGAGGGGAGAGGGGGGTTAGGTGGGTGGGGAAGACGGATAGGGCGGAGAAGGGTGAGAGGGCGGAATGGGCGGGGCAGGGCGAGGAGTGGGAGAAACTCTACAACTGTGCGCGTCGCAGGGCGGGGTGTGGGTGTGTGCCACGAGATGGATATAGTGGTTAGCGAGCAACGATTCAAGGGTGGCAGGAACCGGGCACGAGGAGGTAGGGTGTGAAGTAGGGAAAGGTGAGGTGTTGGGAGGTATCTCTTCTTATAGAGTTCGAAGTCTTCTGCTTTCTAAGTGCTCATTATCCATTCCCGGCACAGGCGTACCCGTAATACATTTCTAGGAGTGATTTTTATGATTTCCACACTTCAAAATGTCCAAATGAAGGAGTCACAAATAATATTAGGAAAAGCAAACGTTAGGTTTGTAAATATGGGAAAGCTAACTGTGAACAGATGCATTGGGAATTGACACTACTTTCACGGTAACGCACAGGGGCCACATACAGGAACAGTCAGAGCCCGAAATGTGCATTCTTCTTCAATCCCCAGTTAGTTAATTTACGCTATTTAGAATCATATTATTGCTATTTTCGACATGATTGTTCACTTGCTTTCCTTTTAATTTTCGAACGTCCCACCTGGAAAACGTTTCCAATGCGCCGCCTGGCAAGACGCGAGGCAGGCGCAGCGGGTGGGCTGAGGCGGGGGAGGTGTTCGTGCGCGGGCGGTGTTGGCGGTGACGGCGTTAGCGCTCCAGGCGGAATGGACGCGAGGCGCAGAGCGGAGCGGGGGTGGCAGAGGGGGCGGAGGCGTGGGTGGGGGCTGGCGGGCGGAGGCGGCGTCTGGACAACGGGCGGATTTTCGCGATAGATCGGAGCAGCTTCCAATTTCCCGCCTCGAGGCGCTGGAAGGAGCTCTGCGGCCGTCTGACCGGCGCCTCACGCCCCGCCCCACCCGCCACGCCACGGTTTCGTCTTACTGCACCCGGCCCGCGCGACGCCCCAATGCGGTCTCCTCTCTTTGCGCCTCGCCCCGCCCCGCCCCGTCCCGCCCCGCCCCGCCCCGTCTCGCCCCGCCCGCCTCGTCTCGTCTCGCCCCACCCCTCCCCGCCTCTCCCCGACTCTCCCCACCCCGCCCCACCCCCCTCCCGCCTCGCCCCGCCTCGCCCCGCCGCGCTCCGCCTCGCCACCCCTGATTCGTTACTGCCCCGCCCGTGCGACGCCCCAATGCGCTCACCTCTCTTTGCGCCCCGCCCCATCCCGCCTCCCCCGCCTCGCCCGCCCCGCCTCGTCCTGGATTCGTCTTGGTCGTCCGGCCCCCGCAACGCCCAATGCGCTCCTCTCTTTGCGCCCCGCCCCATCCGCCTCCCCGCGCCCCGCCCCGCCTCGTCCTGGATTCGTCTTGGTGCGTCCGGCCCACAACGCCCCAATGCGCTCACCTCTCTTTGCGCCCCGCCCCATCCCGCCTCCCCGCCTCGCCCCGCCCCGCCTCGTCCTGGATTCGTCTTGGTGCGTCCGGCCCCGCAACGCCCCAATGCGCTCACCTCTCTTTGCGCCCCGCCCCATCCCGCCTCCCCCGCCTCGCCCCGCCCCGCCTCGTCCTGGATTCGTCTTGGTGCGTCCGACCCCCGCAACGCCCCAATGCGGTCCCCCCTCTTCGCGCCCCGCCCCCAGACTCCTTTGGCAGATTTGTCCTCTCAACGCGCAAGGCTGCTCCTCTGGCGCTCTCTCAGCCTCTGCGGCAGCCGGCGAGCCTTCCGTCTTGTTCTGCGAACGCTGAAGGCCAGCCGCAGGGTCCCCGACCGGGAGGTCCTGAGTGCAAGTCACGACGGGGCTGGATTTGAGACAGCAGCTCCACAGCACGTCGAATTCAGCCGCTGTGTGGAGGAGAATTCTAGCGGCCGGATTCTCTGATCGGTTGTTTTTCGTGTTTTCTCCAATCAACATCAGGCGAATGCCGATACAGGACCCTACAAGAAGGCCCCGGACAGATGGGCACTTGACTTTCTCATTCATATCCTCAACTTTACTCTTACGTACCCTCACACCTAGACACACACACACACACACACACACACACACACACACACACACACACACACACACACACACACCACTTACACACCACCCCACATACCACAATCCAACCACCCACACATACAGACACAGCTATACCCACACACTCCCACACCCACACACATTCATGGTGCACACCCTCCGGGTGCTTAGAGCTTGATCCGGCTTGGGCGGGGTTCTGGTGGGGGGATACCCGGGAAGGAACAGCAAGCCGCCGTGAAGCCTGTCGCCTTGTCACTTCCTAGCGCGGCAGACCATCGCCACATCCAGGATATAATATGTACTTCACTCACATGAATACTAACCAAAGTGGTTGACACGCTTGGTAACAAGGATCAATCAAGATGGGCCCCAACTGTATTCCGCCCTGACGATATAAAAATGACCTGTCTCTCGAAGCCAGAAACACATCCGCGAATCGCCCATTTTTCTTCCTTCTCCAAAACATGGCACTCCTCCATTTATTCACTGTTTTTCTCCTGTTTGTTCTCCACCTCATTCAACCGTGCCAGCCTTTTTCTCATAAACCAAAGTGCTTTTCTTACTCCCCCTCTCCTCATCTGGCTAGTGTCGAAATTCCTGCTATCGTCGGGACTCGAACCCCAGGACCAGAGGCACTGCAGTCACGTCAGTTGATGCCCTGTTTCCCTCCTCGCGGACGGTCGTCTTTCCCTCGCATGCTCTCGGAGGTTGGCCTCCGCCTCCGCAAGGGCCTTCGCTAGCCGGCCTCCGCGTCTTCGCTGCCTCCGCCGCTTCGGGGTCCTGCACCTCGCACGCCTCTCCTGTCGCACATCTTGACGGCGCGGGAATCGCGTGCGACGAAGGAAGAGGCACAGGGAGAAAAGTATGTGACAGAAGAATGAATGAATGAAGGGATACCTTATTTTACGTGGCGAGACTCAGGCCATGAGGCCTGCTCTACCGTCTGACCACGCAAATTTCGCTACGCTCCCTTCACCAACCATGGGAGAAAGAAGGTAGTACTTGGGCGACGAAACAGGCAATTGGAATTTAGCTCATAGGCTTCATTTAGGCTTGAGAATCCTTTACATGCAGTAAATCTACTAACATGGGACAGCCGGCTTTATTTCCCCTCCGAACAATAGGTGGAGAAGGAAGATAAAACAAAGCAGCAAAAAGGAGATGGTGAGGGAAGAATAAGGAGAGGGGATAAGAAAAGCCGTTTGGTATATGAGAAAGAGTCTGACATGGTTGAATGAGGTGGAGAACAAACAGGAGAAAACAATGAATAAATGAAGGAGTACCATGCTTTGGAGAAGGAAGAAAAATAGGAGTGAGGGTAAGAGAAAAAGGGGTTCAGGAACAGGAAAAGTTATTGGAGGGAGAGGAGAGGAATGTAGTGGAGGAGTAGTACGAGGGGATGGAGGGGCTGGGAAGAGAAAGGTGGTGGATGGGGGAGGAAGCGAGGGCTGGCGAGGGAGGGGAGGGGCGGGGCGGAGCGACTTAGGCCGCTGGGTCGAACCGCTGGGACGGATGGAGCGAGTTCGCCCTCCAATTGTGGAATTATAATTAAAGCGGCGGATGAGGCGCTTCCTTGTTTGAAGCCATCGCCGCAGCCGCCCGCGGCGCCGCGTCCACTTCCTTCCTCACCCCCCCCCCCCCCCCCCCCCCCCCCCCCCGTCGCACGCCGCCCACCTCGCCCCGGCCGGCCCCGTCCTACCCACGGCTTTCGTCTCAACCGTCCGCAGTCCGGCCCGCCCCGGCCCGCGCCGGCCTGCCGTGTCCCGTCCTGTCGCATACCCCGCCCCTTAGCCCCCGCCCGCTCCGTCTTGTCCTGGCCCGGCCGATTCGTTCGTTCATCCTCCTTCACTTCACCTTCCCCCTCCCCTTGGCCTCTTCGGTTCATTACGGGAATAATGATGACAACTATGTAGAGAAATAATATTCCATGATTCTTGACCTGTTTCTTGCCTCACGCCCACGGCTTATGACGGAACAATGATGACAACTATGTAGAAAAATAATATTCCATAATTCTTGACCCGTTTTAATTACATGTCTAATGGTTCTTGAGTTTGGGTCACAGGAAAGAAAACAGACACTTTACATTGCTGACGTTTCGGCCATATATTTGACCTTCATCAGGGCTACAGAACATAACACATTTATATGCAGAAATATGTACAGTGCGCCATTTCATTAGAGCAATGTAAAGTGTCTGTTATCGTCCCTGTGACCCAAACTCAAGAACCATTAGACATGTAGAAAAATAGTTAAAGATGTGCCTTTCATGTAAAAAAAATTATGTTTTCAAAAACAAATTTTAATGAGCTTTTTCGAAAATGGTACATTTTTTAAAAACACACCTCGTATGTTGTGTGTTGATTTTGCTCATACATGAAAGTAAGAAATTATGTTTATTTATTTATTTTTCAATGTGTGCAAATATTAATTGATTGATTAATTAGTGATTCCGGATGCGTTAACGGGTAGGGTACTTCTTCAGCATTCGCCTTATGATCGGAGAAACCACCAAAAATTAGCGATTAGAGCGCTGACGGCCGCTAGAATTCTCCTCCAGACAGTAGATGAATACGCCCTAGCTATGTAGTTAGTGTGGAAAGTCCTGTAACCGCGGGGACTCGAAATCTAGAACCTCCCGGTCACAGGCGCTGCAGTGTCATCAATTGTTGCCCTGAGCCACCCAAGCCGGTCAGTGCAAACCACGCAAGCCGGTGTGCAAAGCGAATTAATCAAGTTGTCATAAAGTTGTACGATGTATCGATTATTTGTCAACGAACAAACGGGACAGCAACCAATGTTGTTGAACATTACATTCGTTAACCAATCACCCACTGTAATTCAACATCACTGCCCCGAACACGCACGAAAGCCAAGCGCATTTCCAAGCTCCAGATTCAATGTTTCTCCGCCGGCCGACCTCGCACTCGCCATCGCCGCACACGGCACAGCCGCACGCAATTACGTGGGAACACAGCGATAATCTCGTGCGCGAGGGGGCAGGGCCTCGCACAATGCGAGACATCGGATGGCGTGCGCGTCGCGTCGCGTCGCGTCGAGTCGCCGGCAGCGGCGCCGTGACTCGCGCAGCAGCCGCGATGGGCGCAGTGGGCCCTGCGCTCCAGTCGGGGACACTAATAATAATAATAATAATAATAATAATAATAATAATAATAATAATAATAATAATAATAATAACAGATTATAACAGACAGGGCGGTTGAAGCAAACAGACCAGATATTGTCTTATTTGATAAAACAACAAAAAGAGCAATGATAATCGATGTTGCAGTTCCCACAGACGACAAACTGGTGTCAACTATTGCTGAAAAGAAACGAAAATACCAACCTCTCGCTGTGGAGTTGAGGGACATGTACAGGTTGCAGAGCGTAGACATAGTGCCTGTGATAGTGTCAGCAAATGGCGTGGTAACCAAGGATTGGTTGAAAACTGGACAAAGGCTGCGATTAAAAGAAAAACACCTCAGAACAATGCAAAAAGCCGCTTTACTGGGCACAGCAAATATAGTCAGGAAATTTTTGAGTCTCGATTAGGGAAGAAAGCGTACTTAGAATATGAAGACATCACTTGAATCCATCAAAATGTAAAAGACTACAAGCTGTGAGAACTGTACTAACACAAGACCATAAGTAAAAGTATTTCTTCACCGAAGCTCCATGACTTCGTACTGACAAATTGTGTCTTGAGATTGTCCTCCGACACTTTTTGTAGTGAAAAGAAAACAAATAATAATAATAATAATAATATTTTTCTAGGGCTTTTATCCAGCCAACAGCCGGTTACCCTTTACGTCCCGATGAGACGCATATTCGATCATACTATAGACTAACACACTAGCGGGCTCCTCTGATCTGGGGTCAGCAGAACGCGAGGCCCTCCGCGACAACACATACAAAGTCAAGGGACAAACAACCATGCCCAAGGCGGGCCACGAACCCGCGACCCTTCGGACCGAAGCGCTGAGTCGGTACTCGCTCTTAGCCACCTCGGCCATCCAGGTAGACATAATAATAATAATAATAATAATAATAATAATAATAATAATAATAATAATAATAATAATAATAATAATAATAATAATAATAATAATAATATTTATTCCCATCTTGTTATACAGAGATAATGTTCGTTGTAGTTTCTTGGAATTACTAACCATTGATAACCAGTCGTGATGGTTAGAAATGCTGGGTTTATAAATTATTATCAACTTATACGTAGTACTTTTTGTGTGTGGTGTGTTTTTTAACAATATTCTTTTAAATTTACAATCGAAGTTTTTGTGAACATACAAAAATAAAATGCTTCGTTTATATCACATAAATAAATGTACAGAGATACAATAGGCATATTTCCATAGACATGCCAAATTAGGAATACCTAGTTGGGGAAAACCCTCGCGAGCCGACGTGTAGGTCGACGCCGGATCTTGCCATCCAGCTGGGGAAGATCACGGCCACATCTCACGATAAAATCAGGCAGTGTCCCTTTGGTAGAACATACCTAGTGGGGGGAAAACCCTCGCGAGCCGACGTGTAGGTCGACGCCGGATCTTGCCATCCAGCTGGGGAAGATCACGGCCACATCTCACTATAAAATCAGGCAATGTCCCTTTGGTAGGAATACCTAGTTGGGGAAAACCCTCGCGAGCAAACGTGTAGGTCGGCACCGGATCGGCATCCGACGGGGGAGGATCACCGCTATCTCAAGCGATGATAATAAGTCCTCCACTTGCGAGAGTACCAACCTTAGCAGCCGACGCGCCCGGAATGACTAATCAACCAGTCAATTGCGTTCAGTGCTTGCGGTGCACGGAACACTGAAGCCACCTGGAATTGAACGGCGCCAGTTGCGCGGCCGAGCGGCCGAGCAGCGCGGCGGCGGACACGTGCCTTCCCGGCGTCTGCCCGCAGCGTGCCGCGTGCTGCGTGCCCTTCGTTAACAGCAGGCAGAATCCGGCGCGCGCGCGGTGCGCCTCCAATCCGCACGTAATGGGCACTGCCCATTAATTGCGTGAGGGGTGGGGGGGAGGGGCGGGCCGCGCGCGTTGCGCTTGTCACTTGCATGATGCCCCCGCCCCGCCCCGCCCGCTCCCGGCCGGGAGGTGCGGATGGGGACGCACTGACGCGCGTAGTGGGGCAACTGCGCCGGTGCGGGCACGAACTCGTTACTGATGGTTAGGCATTCCCAGAAATCAAAATGTAGTATTTGTCTTAGTAAAATAAATATTGCATCATATTATATATGAATTTATAGTTAATTTATTAACATTTACTTGAACTGCAATTGGGTATGACCCGGGGGAAGTTAAATAATAATAATAATAATAATAATAATAATAATAATAATAATAATAATAATAATAATAATAATAATAATCATAATCATAATAAAATACAGTACAAGCCGAGGATAATCATACTATCACTAATATTAAGTATTATAACAACAATTTCAAGTCTGTCATGATATCCGATAATTATATGTTGCTGATGCTAAAATTTAATACAAGCTACATAAATATTGGCTAATTTAGATTTTTTTAAAATTCATTGATTGCGTTCACTACACTTCACTGCACTGCACGACACTGCACTACAATACACTTTTTTGCATTGAATTACACTGAGCAGCACTTCACAGCACCGTAGCCTTTCGGATGAAGTGAGTGGAACGATTTCGCTGGCAGTCGTCGAGTAGTCGTCGAGCAGTCGTCGACCGATATTTCGGCTGCCCTGTGACCGTAGTCTAATGGGTGATGATTGAATGCTTGTGCATTTCGGGGTGTGCAAAGGTGCTTTATTAACTATTCATTTTTCAGAGATGAAATTCGTTCGAAAATGATTTCTGTAAGCCGTCTTGTTGAATAAGTCCTTTTTCCATTGCGTTATGAGAATAACCTACGAGTAAAAGGAAAAAGTAGGCTCCATCCTGATTTTAAACTACAAGTTTCCGACAAAAGCCGTGGCAAAACCTACATAAGTGTTTTGGTACAGACAGATATGAAAAAAGTGGAGATAAGGATGTACTCAATTGGATGTTTTCTGTTTTCCATTCGCTTTTTTCAGTCGGGAAAATACTTGGTCAAAAACCGGGATGGAAGATCTTCTGCACATTCCTGCGAAAATGAAAAAAAGAGAATTTGAAGTCACATTTGAATAACAAGTTCAGTTATTGTTTCTTGGGATAGTAAGCGTGCATTCTCACTAGATACTTCTTGTTGGTTTCATATTCAGAATGAAAATGTCACCAAAATGCCACCATGTCCTTTCGAAAAGAATAAATTGTTTCATTGCGTGTTTGAACTCGCAATATATGGCCATAGTGAGACAGACAAGTTCAGTAATCGTGAAATATTTCGACGAAAACGCAAAAATTATTCTCATACAATGTTCTCCCTGAAAAGCTGAAATTTATTTTGATCAAACATCAGCAAATATATGATCTTAATGAAGAGTATTTTGTTCATGGTCATTTTCATTATTGCTTGAATAAATGATTTTCAGGACACCCAGCAGTCATTGCATCTTAGTTCGTAAACTTTACATTAGGCTTCACGGAATGGGTGGCGCGGACAAAAATATCCATGTTTTTTTAATTTTTAATTTTTTTTTAAATGGAAGGGTTTGGGCATGTCATAGAGTAGCAGCGATCCAAAGCAATATCGTAGTTTTGCGTTACCCTCTTTATCACGCTGCACATTTCGCCTTTGCAATCTCAAGGAATTTTAGGTGGTTTTACTTGGAAGGTATATGAATGGAAGAAACTAAAGGCTAAAATAGCAAAACACGATATTCTTTATTGTAAATTTTATTCTTTACATTCGATAATAATTTTTATTAACATACTACTACTGGTAACCAAACAATAAAATATATACCTTTGAGTACTGTAATTATAAATGGATAGGAATATAACATGTTTATTATTATATAATTAAAACTTCGATGGTTTTTCGTCGACATCGAAAATCCTTTAGCAATGTATCGAATTATCGATGTATCGATGTTGTAGTAAAATTTGCCACCACTAGGTCGGGATATTGAAGCTGTTGCCGCGGTATGGCCCGGATTTCGGGCTTCCGTACCGAGAGAGGTGGTTGAGGGCATCACATACGTCACGGCAGTGCCTGTAATCGGGCGGTCCCAGAGTTCAAGTCCCAACGGCGGCAGGATTTTTTACTTTGGAGGACTTACAGTTTTGGCATTGGAGCTTCCTCTTGGATGACACTGCCCTCCTCTCCTTCCATTTCACGACCTCCAAATGTCACTATTTAAAACAAAGTATAATTAGCTGGTCGAAATCATTCACCGTCTGTGATCGGCGGTTTTCCGATTAATACCAGGCGAATGCCGGAGCAGTGCTCTAACAAACGGGCCACGGACCGCGCACGATATTTCCTTCTCCTGTCTTATCCTATCCTCACCCCTTACTTACACATACGCTCACATGCACCACATTAACATCCATGTCGGGAGACCAGTTGGGAGTTTAGAACTTGTCCCGGCAGGGGCCGTGCCTCGCTGGTGGAAGATACTTGGTTGAGGAAAATTCCCGCAAGGACGTAGGATCTCACCATCCAGCGGAGAATATCACCGCCACTTCCCGAGAAAAAGCATGCACTACAGTTACGGAACTAATAACCTTAACAGTTGACACGCTTGGAATCCATAATCAATCAAACAATCAAGTTTCCGTCTTGCAATTCGCTTCCGTTCTGTCTCGCAGTTTCTCTAATCAGCATTCGGTGTCGTGGATCTTCCCTACGGTCGTGATTATCAGAAATGACAAGTTTTCTCACCACTTGGCGCGAAACCAGTTGTGCTTGTTTTCATGCAGCACATTGAACAAGCCGGAGGATACTGTTCTTTCCCCACATGCGAATTGGCGCAGAACGTCGCAAGAGTACAATTGTATTTTTTGTTGCTTTGAAATATGCGTGTGACAATGTGCAATTTTGGTTGCCGTCATGTTTTCTCGGACTTCCGATCACTGCGGTACTCTCTCTAATACATATAACAAGCTGCGTCTGTAACTCACCAATGCTAATTAAGTACATCAAGTAAATTTGTGGCACCTTGCGGGAATCGAACCGGCGACCTTCCAATCGCTAATAAGTTGAAGCCATGAGGTGCGGTCTTTACCATGACCACTGCGGGTATTGGCCGATTACGTACGAGCATACAAGTATTCAAAATACCTGAAAATGACACGTTTCTCTGACTCTCCAAGAACATCCGAACACATTCAAATTTAATCATGCAAATCTCAAAATCATAAACCAATGTGCTCATTAAACACAACAACTACTAAGGAAATTGTCGAGCAATGGCACATTGACAGCACTTTTAAAAGAACACGGTTATTTGAATTTATATTTCGTAATATTGGTATTGGAGGCCATGTTGGTGTTAAATTAATAATAACTACACTCGCAGTTTTAATAGGAAGGTCAGAAGTTTTGAAATAATAACTTCGCTCATTGTTTCATTTGCACATATAATTATTTTAATATTAATTTTGTCTTTGAAATTAATTTTTAATGAATTTTTTACATCTTCTTTTCAATAATTTATAACCTTTTTGGATAGATCTGGTAATTCGGTATGTTTCTCGTGTTTTTAATTGTAGTATTTTGTGCAATTTGTGTAATTGTTCTTAAAGTAATGTATTTTATCAAGTAATTTTAACAGTAAGTTCTTGTGTCTGTGTCCCTATTTCATGCTAATTTGCTTTGTGTTCATTTTGAGCAACCATGGTTTCTACAAGTGAGAGCTCATTGATTCAAGAGAAACTGAGGTATTGATATATACAATAATATCTGTCTTTTTACCCAATACATCGCACTTAATTCCTGCCATCGCTTTAAGCGCGACAGTGGCTCATAGCGACAACGGGCTTTCGACATTTGCCGCGCAGTCACGCTGCACTGAAATGTTCACTGACACTCATCAAAGGACAATAAACCTTTAGTTCGCGATCCCACATCCGTGGGTGGTACGCAAGGCTTTTGCACGTGACGGATCAAAGGTCAAACCACTTCGTCCGCTGGAGTAGTTTCGAGAGATTATTAAGCTGGGCGGCAGTAGAGTATTGTTCCTATTGTGATATACGCAGAATTATCCGCTTGCGTGCGAAGCATTTGAAAACACAGAACCTGGACCACAAATGAAGTGAGAATCAAAAGTAAATTTTACTGTTACTGAAACTGTATTGTGAGAGGATGATGATATTGATAATGACGGTTAAGGTGATGATTTGCCCCTCTTGGAAGAAAATGAATGGAGTATTTAATGCATATCCTTGCTATGTGTGTGCATGAGTTTGATAAAACTCCGAAATCGATCGTCAAAAGGAAAACTGTAAGTTGGGTCTACATTTTTCTTGAACCTAATAGAACGCTTAATATAGAAGGGAACAGGGAGAAAACTCCGCAAGCTGACGGATAGACCTGCGCCGGTTCTCGCCATCCACTGGGAGAAAGGTCACCACCTCCAGCGATAAAAGATGCACTACACATACGAGACCACACACACGAGACTAGCAGTTGTCACGTCCGGAATCTCTCGTCCATCAATTATTGAACTTGGACGACTATCCCCGTACATATACGGCGCAGATGTAGACCACAAAGTGCGATTTACTTTGTGAAAGCCGCGCCCAACTCGACAAAACCCAGTGTATTTCCAGGGCTTGACTCCCGATCAGTAGTTGCCAAACTCATAAAGCTTCTGAGCAAAGGTACAATTTTGTGCTTACTGTGATCTATCAAAGGAAACCAAGACACAAAAAACAGTTTTTAAATTGCTTATAAACATATAATAAATATGAAATTAATTTATTAACAATAAAATACATTGAAATAGAATTATACACAAGAAAAAATGTTAAGTGTTGGTAGTAATAAATTAGAAATTTGAGAACAGATTTTTTCTAAGACTAATTTGAATGAGTTAAGAGTCACTCTCTTTGGTCAACTTTTTTAATGTTGGGAGAATAGGTAGAAGCTGTCATGGGAACATTGTAATACAGTTCTCTACATGTTCATCCATCGCTTTGTTTCTGTACTTCCGTTTTATAAATAACATAATGGAAAACGAAACCTCGCACATATATGAGCTGAATATTGTCTTCTGTTTTTGACCAATCTGGACCAAAAATGAGTATTGATATTCACGTGAAAACCAAAACGGCCATTCTCTCACGCTCACACAATGACTGACAGTGACAATTGGGGAGTATTTATACAGCTCTTTAACGAGTCATCTGTCCAGATTAGTCAACCTGAGCGTGACATTGCGATATACCAACATTTTTCCCGCTTGCTACTACTAACGTTTGCTTGTTTGGCGATCACTGCTATAGATAGCCCTTTTCCACTTCTAGTTCATTCCCAGAAATATGAATATAAAGAGTTCAATCCGACGAATTCAATCATTCCGAAAATTTCAATCTTTGCTAAGAGTGAAGTACAATGGTTTCGTAATACAGCGACATTTGTTACGCCAGCACCTCAATATTTACTTTTTAACGTCAAAAAAGTTAATATTGAGTGACGTACTATGGGGAGAGGTATACTTTGTGCACGTTTTCTTAAATTCTGGAATCCGTACACTAACCCATATACCAGTTGAATTTTGAATAGAGATGGAAATGAGCAAATTTCACAAGAATTGGTGAGAAAAATTCGCTTTGGTGCAATAAAAACTATTTGCAAAAACAAATAAACTATAGATTTTGCTTAATATCCCTCATCGTGACCTTCGTGAGTGAAAAAATGGAGATCGATAATTTGTATAACTATAAAGCCGGTTTGTGTTCCCATCTGTTTCTGCAATTGCTCTATTAATCGTTTCGTAGGTGAAGATATATATATATATATATATATATATATATATATATATATATATATATATATTAAAAGGCGACTGGTTTATACGTTTATGTAAATAAGTTGTTAGTTAAGTGTAATAAGAATAAGTTGTAAGTCACATTCACTTAAAATTCGCAAAATCGTAAATATGGTAAGTCGGAAAAGGATGAGCTTTCAATCTGTATCATTACCCATAGTTCTGGATTTATTTATATTCACTTGAAGTTCATCAACTTATTAATTTCTGTGGTACTGTAATACTGTACGTATTTTGCAAATTTATTATTAAAAATTCGGATTACACACGTCTTTTCGTATAAAGAACTTCAAAGCAGCATCACTAATTGACAGTTCTGCCGAGCGATTCATTTGTTGCACATTGAGATAGGTATAAATAGCGTTGCTATCCTAATGGGAGAAAATTATGACGTCGTAGAGTGAAAATAGCCTCTGTATACTGGGGTTTAATCCCACCTAAATACATAGACCCTATACCTACACCTACATAGATATTTGTATGTGTAGTTGGTATAATTATCGATCTACTCACTACGATCGCAGGGCTAAAACACGCAAAAATACGTTTGTGGAAATTTCTTAGAATCTGGTTCCGAAAACACATTACCAGTTCCCCACCGGGAGAGTGTTCCCCAAGACACCTCATATGTTTAGACTGGTGGACGGGAAGGGGTCTACCCTTGAGCGACGGGCGCATGGACGAACAGACGCACAGACATTCGCAATTACTCAAATACTACATAGGGGTATTCTTGCTATTAAACTTAATGCGAACATTCTTTGAAACTTGCTAATATTCTAAGAATTTTCCACATTAAGTTTCTATACGCCGACCTGGATGGCCGAGGTGGCTAAGAGCGAGTACCGACTCAGCGCTTCGGTCCGAAGGGTCGCGGGTTCGAGTCCCGCCTGGGGCATGGCTGTTTGTCCCTAGACTTTGTGTGTGTTGTCGCGGAGGGCCTCGCGTTCTGCTCACCCCAGATCAGAGGAGCCCGCAAGAGTGTTTGTCTAGTGTACGGTCGAATATGCGTCCCTTCGGGACGTAAAGGGCAACCGGCTGTCGGCTGGATAAAAGCCCTAGGAAAAAAAAAGTTTCTATACGAATGTCGTGGTTGTCTTATTGATTAGAGTAGACCACTGAAATCTATACAATTATGTTTTACGTAGAAAGTTTCAGAAAATGTCTTCAGGAAGGTATTAATAATGGTCCTTGAGAAGTAGTACTTTGAGAAGACAATAATGGTTCATTTCATATAAATTTTCAAATAAAACTTAAATTATATATAATAAGATTATCTAAAAGATTCTATCTTAAAATTACTCCAATGAATTTCTTCATGTAATTTGGTAATTTTGGGGAAAATTGATTTATAGCGGATTTCTGATCATCCTACTGTATGTAAGTTTTGTAATAGAATGACACAAAATGTATAACTTTCCAAATTAATCTACAAAAACCGTAAATCACAATCTGTAATATATAAAAAGATTTTGAAGTCTCCGAATTATGAAAGTTGCAATGAGGGCTGAAGAATGACGTGTCTTGCGGGTTGCATGTGAGTGCAGAATCACATCCTGTACCTCTTCTTTTGCTCGACAGCCCGCTACTGTCCTTGGCCGATCAGCGGTCACCCAGTCTCTCTGTCATGGGATAAGTGGTTCGTGTGGTTAGCATGAAGACATCCATTCCCCGTATACACTGGTCTTCATAATCTTAGAGTATTTCTCATCGTCACACAGCATTAGTTACTGGGACATTCGTAAGGAAAGCGCACGAGTATAATTTGCCTCGGCCGGGAATCGAACCCGGGGTTGCACCGTGAAAAACAAGCGGACTAACCAACAAGCCAGCAAGGGAGGTGAATAAAATCCTAATCAGCGAAATCTATATATATAAAAGAAAGTCGTGTTAGTTACACTATTTATAACTCAAGAACGGCTGTACCGATTTGGCTGAAAATTGGTGAGCAGGAAGCTTAGAGCCAGGAGACGGACATAGGATACTGTTTATCCCGTTCGACAGCGTTCCTGTGTGAGAACGCACGTTTCCGCACGTTTTCGCGTGATTTCGCATGTTTTCGCGTGAAGGTGCTTAACTGAAGAGTGCAACCTATGCACCAAAATACAGGAACAATAATGAATGATTAATCTACTTAATTTTTTTATTTGTATTTTCTAATAAACAATTTAACTTAATAAATTCCAAAATCTGCTTATTTATTGCCTTTAACAGCCGGTCCCTATGCTTACAGCTTTGTATTTCTCTCTTAAACAAAAAATCAATTAAAAAAACGCTCTGCTACGTAATAGATTTTTTAATTATCTATTTAATATCAGAGCGTTTTATTTAAATTCTTCTTTGTTTGAGAGAAAAACACAAATATGCAATTGCTTTATTATCACGAGTGCAACAAGGATAGTATAGTTTCTCACAGTGAGTGCGACGTGAGGAAAAGATGGGACCGGCTGTTAAGGCGGAACAGAGTTCGCCGGGTCAGCTAGTTCTAAATATTTCGTCTGAACTATATTTGTGCCTCTTCGCAGGGGGTAATTTCCACTGCATTAGTAGCACTCTTACGAGGTTTTGTGTCAATGATCTCTTATATGTAAGATACAACATTAGTATTTTCTTGGCGTTTTGCCTGGGGGAAGGGTATTCATTCTTGAGTAGTAATAGCTAAGGGTCAATGTTTGTTTCTGTATCAATACTTCAATACTTGTTGTATAACAGGGATATGATTTACAAGAATGAAGATTTTCTGATGTGGTATCTTGATGGAGTTGTCATAATTATTTAAATAAAACTTTTTATGATATTATTTATTTTCATAACAGAATGGTTACTGCACCAACTTTCAGATGTTCCATTTTCTACTCGCTTGCATGCTAAGATAAACAGCTGCATTGTATCCACTGTAAAGACATTAATGACTTTTCTGAACCGAGTCTTTGTGGTTTAGCTTTAGATTTTTTGTTGCGGGATTACAATTTTTGTGGACTGACTACACACGCATCAGAAAATATTTCGGCGAGCTCCACATTATTGCAATCTCCCTTTGATCGATTCCCTGAACTATTTATGAAAGTGTGTGAACTCAACGATGAATTAACGAAAGCAATCGCTTTGAGCGAGATGTGAAAAGCGATGAGGTTATTACACCAGATTGCACGACCGCCCGAGTGACAGCTCCAGCGATAATAATATCCCTCATATTAATTCCACAGAAGGGGACTTTGACCGACAATTTCTCTGTCCGTGGACACGCAGGGATCTCAATCGGTTGAGACATGTGCAGACAATCCATTACCTTACTTAGCGTTAGTTTTTGTACACTTCATTGTTTTTATTTACAAACTTTTACAAATAATGAACAATAATAAATAGAGCCCGTATTCTTGGATTTTAACCTATTTTAAGTTAAGTTAAGGCCTTATTTTATGTGGCGAGACTCGGGCCATCAGGCCTGCTCTTCCGTCTAACCACGCAAATTTCGCTACGCTCCTTTCACCACCTAGCGGAGAAATGAGGTATTATCTTGGGCGACGAAACAGGCGAATCTCAATTTTGCTCAGAGGATTCTTTTAGGCTTAAGGATCTTTTACATGCAGTAAATCTACTACATGGGACGGCCAGCTTTACTTTCCCTCCGAAAGAAGGCATACGAAGGATTTTTTCGCCCTTAAAAATCCACAGCTTCGATCGGGTTTGAACCCGCAAATTCGGGTACAACAGTCCGATAAGCTGACCGATATACCGCCGAATCCGCCTTATTTATTCCTCATTTTAATATACAGACACATTTCAATGACTTCTGGGCAAGATTATAAAATCCTATAATTCTAAAAGCGACTAAAATTAGTTATGATTCTGAAAAAGGCTAAAATAAATTCTTACCATTAAAAAAGAAAAGAAAATCCATTCTTTATTTCGGTTCTTTGATATTTTACGGTCTGGAATCAGTATCTAACGTTATTGAATTGAATTTGCCTTATTTTACATGGCGAGACTCAGGCCATGAGGCCTGCTCTTCCGTCTGACCACGCAAATTCCGCTACGCTCCTTTCACCAACCATGGGAGAAAGAAGGTATTACTTGGGCGACGAAACAGGCGATTTGAATTTAGCTCAGAGGCGTCATTTAGCCTTGAGGATCTTTTACATGCAGTAAATCTACTAACATGGGACAGCCGGCTTTACTTCCCATCCGAAGGAAGGCGTACGAAGGATTTTTTCGCCCTTAAAAATACACGGCTTCGATCGGGTTCGAACCCGCAAACTTGGGTATAACAGTCCGATACGCTAACCGTTACACCATCGCCGCCGCAAAACGTTACTGACTTAATTGCTTCTATCACGTTAATAGTCTACTAATTTCCTATTACAAACTAGAAGATGCATTTTTTTTACTAAACGAAGATACGAACATCATTTAATCTGTTTCAGTGAAGGAAGAAGCAGGGACTGTTGGTAATGAGATCTTGTCAAAACTCTCAAAATTTTAACGTAATTTGGTTACGTAAAGATGAAGGACATAAATGAAATTCTTCTAGGAAAAAATCTGGAAAATTACCGAGGGCAGTGGCATCTATGAAGTATGCACCTTCATATTTCATTGAGAGTAGCTTATCTCGTTTCAAAGGTGCGTTGACTGAGAATAGGAAGTCCTTCACATCAGATATTTTGGGATTATACCTCTTTGTTCACTGCAAAAATCTATCTTAAAGAAAGTAAACTTTTTATTAGGACCTTCACTTTCAAGAGAATTTTTAAGAAGTTGGAAAAAATCCTTAAACTAACATTTTTTAAAGAATTATTTTGCTTAAGTTGAAAAGTAACAACATTGAATAAAATGTGAATTTTAAATGTTAATTATTGAAATTGTTGTTCAGATTAATACAAAATTATTTAGAATAAGTGAATAAAACAAAGTGAGCTCAATCGATTTTAAAAATGTTTCTTTTCCATAAGTTAAATTGAATTGATAAAAATAGTGTTATGTGCCATGGTAGCGGGCATAAGAATATATTATGAAACGATGATGTAATGATGGGTGTTAATACACGAGTGTGATATTACGATACGAGCGAGTAAACTTCACACGAGTATATTAACCCATTCCATCGAGTTTCATTCAGTCCTTTTTCGACGAATTTATAAGTTAAACTTTTACATTGAATGGTTTCGTGACAGTTGACGTGCAGGATTCAGCTAAGTCCACCTAACGGACAGCTATCATACCTTCTGCAGGTGGTATTGGTTTACCAGTGCAAGAGAATACAAAAGTTGCTCTTGCAATAATTCCGAGGTCACCACTTTTCGCTTTTTCTCTTATTTGTGAGAGTGTCAACTCCTCCTATGATTCACTAGACATTTCAAACTAAAGAATTGGCCGGTTTTAAAGGACAAACACACGTCAGCAACATACAACACACAATAACATGCGTTCTGACCTTAACGTCAGTCAAATGTTCCCTCAACCACTACCCCTGCGCTAGTCAAATTGGATCAAAGTGAAATTACGATCCCATTTATTTTATATAATATTCTACGTACAAATTACTGATAATAAAAGAAATTAAAACTGATATACATAATATAACATTAAATGCAATTTTAATAAACACAACAAAACATTTACTAGAAAGATTCTCAATGATGAATTAAGTGCAAATACTTGGTTTGTAAACTTCTCTGTTATCTGTCAAGAACCTGTATCATAACGAAATCTGTATCGTAATGAGTATCATTATGCAGCGGGTTGGAGCCATCAAATGACAGAATAATACAATGGGAGTAGAAAAACAATTGAAAAGTCGCGCATTGTCGCAACGAGTATGTGAGAATGATACGTGTATTATCAACACTATCTTTTGTTTAGTTTCTGGCCAACACACATCCAGTATTAAGCTCGTAATCCATAGCACATTGTTTCGTAAACTTGGCATTGAGTGACAAGGCCACTCGCCGCTGCGACCTGAACCACTGCGCGCTCTGCGCCGCAGGCGAAGCGGCAGCCTCTCCCGCAGCGCATCTGTCGGCGCAGCCCATCTGTCCCGCAGTGGCCGCACCGGGACGTCGCCGCCGCGCCTGGCCGCCCATCGCCTCGCAACGCATCGCGTCG
The DNA here is from genome assembly GCA_011170035.1 of Teleogryllus occipitalis. Lineage (NCBI taxonomy): Eukaryota > Metazoa > Arthropoda > Insecta > Orthoptera > Gryllidae > Teleogryllus > Teleogryllus occipitalis. The sequence goes on along the minus strand of BLKR01001171.1, from coordinate 60,642 downwards.
CAATGAGCTGACGCACCGGCTCGCGACCGGGAGCCGGTGCTCAGTGCGTCAACTGATGTCACTGCAGCGCCTCTCACCGGGAGGTCCTAGGTTCCCACTCCCCACGGCGGTAGGATTTTCGACACTAGCTTTCCAGCTAGGTCGAATTCAGTCGCTGTCTGGAGGAGAATTCTAGCGGCCGGCTGCTCTGATCGGTAGATTTCCGTCGTTTCTCCGATCAACACCAGGCGAATGCCGGAGCAATACCCTAACAAACGGGCCACGGATCGCGCGCGATCTGTCCTTCCTCTTCCTTGTCCGCTCCTCTTACACACACACACTAACATGCACTACACTACCACATATTCCGGGAGACCGGTCGGGAGTTTAGCGCTTGTCCCGGCTGGGGCGGTTCCCCGCTGGAGGGAGAGTCGTGGTTAGGGGGGAACCCCACTAGCCGACGGTAGGTCGGCGCCGGATCTCGCCATCCAGCGGGGGAAGATCACCGCCATTTCCCCCGAGAACAAACATGTACTACACTTACGGGAATAATGACTAATGCAGTAGACGCGCCCGGAAACACGAGAAACCAACCAACCAACCAACCGGCTCGCGACGAGGCGTTCGCGATTCCGTGGCCCGCGGCGGCGCTGCACCTGCTGCGTTTTACAAACAGCGCGTTTGGAATACGCTGTGTAAAGAGCGACGATTCAAAAAATTGTACGTTTTAAGGTATTTGGGTTAATCTAGTTAAGCAAAACCATTGCCAATTTCATACGGCTAATTTGACTTGCTTTGCTCTCGCATTTCCAAGTCGACGGGTGAAGGGTGGAGGCAGGAGGGATGATGGGGTGAACCGGGTGAGGGGTGCGGGGTGCCGGTTGCAATGTGCGGTGGTCCAGGACGGGGGCGGGGCGTGGCGGGGCGGGGGCGGGGACGGGGGCGAGGGCGGGGTCGGGGGCGGGGACGGGGGCGGGACGGGGAGGGGGACGGGGTCGGGGTCGGGGACGGGGACGGGATCAGGGGCGGGGCGGGGACGGGGGCGGGGCGGGGGACGAGGGGCAGGGATGGAGGCTGGGACAGGGAGAGGACGGGGGCTGGGAAGGAGAGCGGGATCGGGGGCAGGGGCGGGGACGTGCGTAGGGCGTGGTTGGGGTGGGAGGGTGCAGGGAGCGGGGCAGAAGAGCGGGGTGACCGGGAGGTGGGCGCGGGGGTCGAATAGAGGAAGGGGGCGGGGGTGGGGCGGTGGGGATGGGAGGGGAGGCGGAGGGTGGGGATGGGGGTGCCACTCCATGTCCATGTCTGCCATCAGCGTGCACTCAAATGTGAAACGTTATAAGAATGCTATGCGTTACGTTGTCCACAGAGTTCGAAGTGAAGCTTAATGTATGGCGAGTATATTGTAGTCAGTCATTTTGCTGTTTGTGGTTACACCGTACATTGAACGTATGCACATGCACATGGGCACTGTAGTTAGCCTGGTAAATGTCTTGTTCAATTGACCGAGTGGTAGATCGGTTTTTAACGTGAAACTAATGGTAAAATACACGATGTTGAAATATTTTTAACGTTTCTCAATCATGTAGAAATTTACACGAGAAATTCTACGCTCAGTAAAGTGCGTAGAAAGACATCCATTGCAATTTGGGTTTGGTAATGAGCTGATAACTTTTTAGAAGTTCTTGCTTCTTTTTTTCGCGTGTTACAATCTCTGTGGGTCATAAGGGCAAACCTACCACAATTCCTCTGTGAGTAGGGAGTCCCTGATTTCGGTAGGGGTCATTTTTTCACGATGGAATACCACAAAACCTTAAACGAATTATTGTCAAATATTTTATTGCATTTCACCTAACATACTAGTATTTCTTTCATGTATTATTGCTACGTTCACCGTTTAGCAAAGAACATTTAGATGGCAAGTATTATAACGATATTTTTAGGTTATCAACATTGACTTTTAATTGCAAAATATCAAGTTAAAATCAATGATAATATCGGTATAATTATTCAATGAATAGATTGGAGAAGAGTATTAAACATGAATTATTGTACTACTTAAAACTTAAATTAGTAACTAATTTATATCAAAATAGTTATTCATCGCATTTCTAGCCCAGATTAGTTAGGACAGAGTCAAAATTGAGCATTTAAAAAACATGCTTAGTAGACTAATGTTAGAATAGAATAGAATATTTATTTTGCTACTTAGGAATACATAGAATACTTCCGGTGGTAGCATTTTCTAAGGAATTACTAAAAATACACAAAACTTTAAAATTTTTGACATTCTGAGGGAAAGTCCCCAGCAATGCTGCAGGTAATTTGTTCCAATTTTTTATCGTTCGGTTTACAAATGAGAATTTACCTACATCTGTTCTCTGTTTTCTTTGCCGAATTTTGAATCCATGATCCTTCCGCTGGCGTTGGCAAACTCTAAAGCAAAATCACAACAGTATGCAGACCGTTGGATGGGAGCGTGTGTGGCACACACGTTGAGGTGTTCAGCTCGCCCGGAGCAGAGGAAAACATTTTCATAAAAAGTGGTATCGCCGCCCTGCGCCTTCCCAACCCTTGTTATTATAATTCCCTCGCCCCACGACCAACCTCCGTCCAACACCACCAGTCCCGACGGAGGCAGCGTTTTCGACACTACCTAGGCCAAATTCGCCGTGTGGAGGAGAATTGTTGCGGCCGGCTGCTCTGATCCATAGTTCAACGTGGTGTGGTTTCTCAGATAAATACCACGGGAATGCGGGAGCAGTACCCTAATAAACGGGCCACGCACAGCGCGCAGTCTTTCCTTCCTATTCCTTGTTGTATTGTTACCCCTTACTTACTCATACTTACACGTACATGCACAACACTACCACACATGCCGGGAGACCTGTCGGGAGCTTAGAGCCTGCGCCCGCAGGGGCGGTGCCCCGCTGGTGGGAGATACCTGATTGGGGAAACCCGTAAGCTGACGGGCAGGTCGACTCCGGATCTCGCCATCCATCGAGGGAAGATCACCGCCACCTCCCGCGATAAAAAACATGCATGACACTTGTGCGGCTAATGACCTTAGGAGTGGACGAGCTTGAAATCACTAATCAATCAATCAAACAAACCCATCTCCCCCGATTCGGCACGTTCTCCGTACCCACCTCCGCCCTGTCTCTGCCATTCAGTTTTTGCCCGCAGCGGCCCGCCCCACCGCGTCCCCTCCCCACACCCTCTTCCTCCCCCTCCACGCCTCGCTCCGCTTTCTTCCCGCCCTTTGCCCCTCGCACTGCCCTGGCACAATGTTCGCCCCGCCCCGCCCCGCCCCGCCCCCGCCGCCTTGGCGCCGCCCGCTCGCGGAAAACAATGCGCCGCGACAAACGGCCGCTTGGCGCGCAATTATTTCGGCCGCATTATACGGCCAGGAGGGAGCCATTCGCTGAATGGCGGCGAGTGCTGCGAGAGCGGGGGCGGGGGCGGGGGCGGGGGGGCAGTCGACAATCGACCGCGACCCTCGCTCCGAGCTTCCGCCGCCGCCGCCGCCTCCGCGATCGCCGTGGGTGACTCGCGCTAGATCAAACGCCCCCACGCCACACCGCCGCACGAACTCCCCGCATAATCTCGAGTGCACTGACCGCGCGCTGCCTGGGCGAGCAAGCGGCTCGTTCGGGAAGGCGAAGGCGCCGGATTCGACATCCAACTGCCTCATTAGGATATAGGTTTTTTTTTGTAATAGCTCGTTAAATCTTAAGTTCGTGGGTCATTTTCAATTTCCTGCTTTCGTCAATAATCCGCAGTGCTTTCAGCCACATCAAACAATTCTCGATTTCCTGGTGCTGGGTACAAGGCAGTTGGTTACGAACCCCTTTGCATTGTATTATCCAGTCCCTCTGAGGCCCGAAAATGGTCGTTCAATTAAACAGTTTTCCTCGTTGAGGAAGTCAGATTGCTTCCGCTCGCAACACAAGGAACATTCGTAAATGATGTTTACTTTATGATGTATATTTTCCTGGATATCTCTTGGTATTGTATAATGTTAGGGCTTAACACGTTGACTTCAAAAAGCACGTAACTATTAAGAGCCTCGCTTATTGATTGTAATAATAATGTAAAAAAATACTCCCCCATTTGACCGACGGGAAATAGAATACTATTTCCATCTGCGCAAGATCATTACAATTGCGTGTTAAGAAGCTATCTGTTTTACCTTTTAGCGTTGCGTAACCTGAACATGCTTAAGAATATTATCTACCATGGAACGATTTTTCATTTATTGACCACAATACTGTGTTTTCTTTACGTGGTCAATCAATGAATGATATTCTTTTAGCTGACGAACTATTTTCTGTAGTTGAAACTTGTACTAGAGAACGTGTTTTAACCACTGACTGTTTGGTTTACGTTAATTTTAAAATGTTTCTGTTGATAGTTTTCCAGTACTATACATCCGGAAACTACACACAAGAACTCGCATGTGTAGCCGCTACCATTTAGCTTATTATCATATATGTATTTCATATTATCGAAATCTCAACGGAGTTACATTTTAATATTACTGATTATACGAATACATAGTATCTGGAACTCGAGCTGTATCTTATTCTAGGTACAGTTAATGAATCGACGAGTAAATAATAAGATAATAGTACGAGACGAGTAAATAATAAGATGTGGAGATAATAGTAAGTGGAAGAAAAACATACGAGTATGTATAAACCATAACACAAAAACTGAAATTGTGAGAAACTATTCTTTGGTATAAATATTTAGTACGAGTATACTTGTAACCCGCATATATCATTTGACAATAACGAACTCCTCAAAGAACGACTGTAACTGTAACCCAGGCATCTTGAATTAATAAATCTAATAAATTAGGGTTTCTATGTCATACATAAGGCAAATTGTGATAATAATGGACGACCTGCCTACTTTTTCGTCAACCGCGACGATGGTTTCACGAGCTCCTTCTAATGCGCGGTGGTGGTTTGAGAGTAAATGTTTCGCAGTGGAGACAGTGCTGCTGGGCGGGCGCAGCGGCGGGCGCAAGGCGTCACAGCAGGAGAACGAGCGCTCACAGTGTGACCTTGGCGGCAGGCTGCACACGCAAACGGCGGTCGTAATTCGAGCGTGAGCACAAAGGTGTAAGAGCGATGTTAGCTTTCGCTTGCACTAGAATAGCGAAATCGTTTGTTTGAAGCTGATTGATTCTTTTTTTCGCGTTTTTAATGAATTTTCGTGAAAATGATTTTTTCGTGAAATACATTTAGCATGATAATTTTATATTTCCTTTATATTTTTTTAATATAATTCATAATACACTAGGGGATTATTATTGTATTTTTAAATTTTAAAATATTATGACGGTTGCTAATACATGACGCATAAAAATCACAACTAACATATATTGTCACATGTATTACTAGCATACAAAAAGCAATTCTTGTCCGTTGTTAATGGTATTCTCGCTTATCTAGGGATTTAATAATTTTCGCTTCACATTCACTTTGACGACGAAACCTTAGATAGTAATTTCACTGTATTGTTGATTCTAATCACACAATTCGTCGATGAAACAGAAAATAATTGTATTTTATTTATCACTTTTTATCGTTAATTCAAAAATCTCACGATTCTCTCCATTTCTTACATCTTCGGTTCGCATTCTTTCAGCCCTCCTTTCCTATTCTTCCTGCACCCCGCCTAACTTTTCCTACGGTTGACTGATTGGTGTTTGCGGGCGCGTTAGTGCCGTTAGTGTAGTGAATAGTACACAGCGAGATGTGGCTGAGTTCCTCCCAGCTGGAACGAGAGATCCCGCGCCGAACTTCATGTCGGATGGTGGGCTTTTCCTTTCCAGGTGTATTCTTCTCCAGCGGGCACCGCCAAACCGTGACAAGCCATAAGCGCCCATCTAATATTCCGACAATTGAGGTTGTGTATTGCTTGAAATTATATGTGTGTTTAAGGGAAAAGGTGGTTCGTGGCCCATTTGTTAAGATAGTGTTCTTGCATTCCTAGGAGAAATAACGAAAATTTATATCGTTTAGACAAGTCTGCCTCTAGAATTCACCGCGACACCATGGCTGAATTCGATCTAGCTATTGAGCTAGTGTCGAAAATTCCAACATCGTCGGAACTCATTCCAAAAGCCCTCCCGGTTAGAGTCTATGCGGCAAGTCAGCCGATTTTTCCCTTCGAGTACAACCAGGAAGGGGGCCCCTGCGAGCGTTTTGAGAGCGACCCAGTTTGTACGAGGCGTTTGGCGAACAGGGCTGCTTTACACCAATGGAATCACTCGCCATTGGCAAGGGTCAACAGCGCAGATAGTTAAAAGCCCATGGTTTACCCTGGAATCAGCCTCGAATCCTCCTCGCCGCATAGTTGGACGATTCTCTCACCCATTGCCCCAGTGAGGCAGCAAGTAGGTGAACGCGAACTAGAAAACGAAGTCATTAATTGCGTGCGCCCAATTAGCAATGCGAGACCGCGGCGCGCCAGGCGCATTTAAAGGCGCATTAGCCGCCCCCGCGGCTCGCGTGCGCGGGCCCATCAGATGCCCCGCAGCCAGCGCTCTGCCGGCGGCGGCCCGGACAACCGCGAGCCGTCGCCCCTCGCGCCCCCTGCCCCCCTCTCTCCCCAATCTCTTTCCGTCCCCGGCCCACTCGTCCCCGCGCGCCGGGGCGTTAAAATAGCCTGCTGTTTCAATCTGCGCGGAGCGGGAGTGGGGCGTGAGAGCCGACAGCCTCACGTGCGCGGCTCAGCACACGTTTGAATAATCGGCTTTTACCAAATGGCGAAGATGGGAACACAATTTCACATACCGTTTTTTATCTATTTTCTTCACGAGCCAATATTTATGTATATTATTCAAAGCTGAAAATCTATTGTACTTTCTTCACAGTCAAGCTCTTTCCTCCCATTTACGATGTTGAGAAATAGTATGGAAGACAGACTGAAATGAAAGTCTCTAGTGAAGCAGTAAATATGTCGTATTTTAAATTAAGTGCAGCGTTACCTTTTCTGGTGCAAGCGGTCCCTATCGTTCGGTCCCTAGGGTCCAATCCAAAAGACCCTTACAGCAAATATTTCGGGAATATAAATTTACGCTGCAGATGAAGACAATGGAATTGAAACACTTTATTAACAGACTAACTCTTGAAACAAGTGAAATATTCCTTAATTCGTTTCTTCGTGCAAAGTCTAAATACGGCAACAAACCCTGCAGCTCTAACATGTTGCTCCGATAACGCAATCGAACACGTGATCGTGAACTGAAAAATTCAGACATTGATATGTACACGGTCAATTAGCATCATGAGGTAAACGTTCTTTTCTAAATTTTACTCATTATCTATAAGTAGAAATTCTTTACTAGGCGTTACTATAGGAACGTAATTCAAGGTAAGTCATGTCTGTATTTTGATGTAAAACGCGTTGGAATTTTGCGTTGGAAAGACTCACAAATATGTAGGATCAACAGTAGAGAACAACTCTGGAGTCTCGTCTTCGAAATGTGGAAACGAAACTATTCAAATTGGTATGTTTTGTGTTTCGCTAAGTTAACCCAACTACCTCAACACGTACAACTTTTAGAATCCTCACCCATTCTACATGGCATTCCACAGGTGTTCCATTTAGCCATGCACACAGGTGTCATTTAGCCATTTGGTTAATCTGCTACTCAAACAAATATTCGCCGCCAAAAAGTGTTAGAGCCATTTGCAGATACATTTCAAAATTTCGAACCATTGAACAAAGCGAGCATCCCCACTTTCTTAAAATTAAATTTTTAATAATTGTGAACGACGATGAAGAAAGAATTTGGGTTGGGAGGAAGAATTTGGGAATTTGGGAGATTCGGTACGGAGGTCTCGTAAGCTGATGAATGTAGAGGGGAAGAATACATAGGAACGAGGCGGGGAGGGAAGAAATAGTGTCAGGAGTGAAAGAAGGCAGGTAGAGGAGACGAAAGTCGGAAATACAAATGTAAAGGATCGAGCAGAGGGCGAGGGCGAGGGCGAGGGCGAGGGCGAGGGCGAGGGCGAGGGCGAGGGCGAGGGCGAGGGCGAGGGCGAGGGCGAGGGCGAGGGCGAGGGCGAGGGCGAGGGCGAGGGCGAGGGCGAGGGCGAGGGCGAGGGCGAGGGCGAGGGCGAGGGCGAGGGCGGGGGCGAGGGCGAGGGCGAGGGCGAGGGCGAGGGCGAGGGCGAGGGCGAGGGCGAGGCGGGCGAGGGCGGGCGAGGCGAGGGCGAGGGCGAGGGCGGGCGAGGGCGAGGGCGAGGGCGAGGGCGAGGGCAGGCGAGGCGAGGGCGAGGGCGAGGGCGAGGGCGGGGCGAGGGCGAGGGGCGAGGGCGAGGGCGAGGCGAGGGCGGGCGAGGGCGAGGGCGAGGGCGAGGGCGAGGGCGAGGGCGAGGGCGAGGGCGAGGGCGAGGGCGAGGGCGAGGGCGAGGGCGAGGGCGAGGGCGAGGGGAGGGCGAGGGCGAGGGCGAGGGCGAGGGCGAGGGCGAGGGCGAGGGCGAGGGCGAGGGCGAGGGCGAGGGCGAGGGCGAGGGCGAGGGCGAGGGCGAGAGCGAAAGCGAGGGCGAGGGCGAGGGTGGAGCGAGGGCGGGGGCGGGGGCGGGTGCGGGGGCGAGGGCGGGGCGAGGGCGGGGCGAGGGCGGGGAGCTGCTAAAGCGCTGCGCCCGCCGTGCCGTGCCTGGCGCAGCCACATGAAAGTGTTTGTCGGGCGTCGCCTTTCGGATTGCGCGATGGAGCGGGAGCCGCCTTTGCCGCCGCCGTTAAGTGATCGACGCTCGCCGCCGCCGCCGGAGAGCAAGAGTGTCGCCGACGCACAAAGCGGCGTTGCGGGGGGGGGGGGCATCGGAGGGACAGGGAGGGAGGGAAGCAGCGGCGCGCCGCGTGGAAGGTAGGGGGTAATGGAAACGACTGGTGCAACAACAGCACATATTTTCTCGCATTGTTTGTAACATCTAAGAAATATGATACTGCATTAACCTGCAAAAGTGTTTTCAACTAGCATTTTTCCCCTCCGAGATGGGATTAGAAAATAATTCCTTAGCGTTCACATGTTAGACACTTTACCTTTAATTGTGGGAATTCTGATTGGGTGTTGTTGACGTTCTTATAAGAAGAAATATTTCTACTTTACCTTTATACCATCAAGCTCACAACTCTATTTTCCCTAAAAGTTGTTCCTTTTATTTGTGCTTTGTTCACTCTAAGTTGAACTTTTGCATTAGTAATTTTTAAAAATTCAGAGATTTTCATTTACATTATTTCAAGGTATACTTTTAAAGAACCTATTTCGTTAAGGAAAAAAGTTTTATAATCAATTTTAAAGTTTTACAATGGTAATTTTTTTTCGCGATTTTCGAAAATATAAAGAGTTCATAGTAAACGGGGTTTACACAATTTTTAAGCGTTCTTTGCCATATAAGAGAAGAAAAGAAAATTGTAATGTACATGATTATAAATTTCATTAACTTCAAAGTACGTGGTAATTTGAAAACGTTGTAAAAGTTCTTCTTTAATGGTATAATTTTTGGACTACATTTTATTTAAAAAAATCTGTTCTCAAAATTGTACTTTTTCAATATTACTTTTTTTGCAATTTTCGACAAATTAGTACGTCGGAAATGGGACTTGCGACTTCGTAAAGCGACTAATGCTGTAAAGAAAGAAAAAAATAAAGAAAAAATGGAGCAGTGTTTGAGATAATAATTGTTAATACAATTTTAATAAAATGTTCGGTATTTCATTAAAAACTATGAGAAAACTAGTAATACTTTCGAAAAATTGTACATCATTTTATTTCACAACAGACTGCATTCAGGAAAAAAATGTTTATCTTCAATGTTGAAGTTGCAGGAAGCCACTAAAAAAAGTTTGCAATTGCCAAACATTCACGAATTTTGAAGAAAATGAGTCCTGCACTATTTTGAAGTGTCCCTTATGCTATCCGAGAACAAAGTTAAATTTTTAAAAAATGGAACCATTTTTTGAGAAAACTTTGAAAATGTTATGGTTTCATGTGAAGTACTCTTCAGAATACAAATATTCCGTTCAAACTCGTAGGACCTCGAGTTCATTTAAATCGGAAGGGAATATAAATTTTGGAGAAAAGTATACAGCTTAGGTAGTAGCTTTTTCCACAGACGGACGGACGGAGCTTTTTCCATAGGCGTCAATCGATTGTTTGGTATCGAGGATTTCAAAAACGTGGATTCTGAATACACAAAGTGTTAGACGATATACTTTACTACAAACAGGAAAAATTGATTGATTTTTTCGTGTTTCCGGGCGCGTCAACTACTTTGGTCATTAGTCCCGTTAGTGTAGTGCATGTTTTTCTTCTTGGGTGATCTTCCTCCGCTGGATGGCGAGATCCGGCGCCGACCTGCCGTCGGCTAGTGGGGCTTCCCCCTAACCAGGACTCTCCCACCAGCGGAGCACCGCTCCAGTCGGGACAAGCTCTAACTTCCCGACCGGTCACCCGGAATATGTGGTAGTGTAGTGCATGTTAGCGTAAGTGTGTGTAAGGGGAGAGGATAGGACAAGGAAGAGGAAGGACAGATCGCGCGCGGCCTGTGGCCCGTTTGGTAGGGTACTGCTCCGGCATTCGCCTGGTGTTGATCGGAGAAACCACGGAAAGCTACCGATCAGAGCAGCCGGCCGCTAGAATTCTCCTCCAGACAGCGACTGAATTCGACCTAGCTGAAAAGCTAGAGTCGAAAATCGTGCCGCCGTGGGGAGTGGGAACCTAGGACCTCCCGGTTAGAGGCGCTGCAGAGACATCAGTTGATGCACTGAGCTACCGCTACCGGACAAACAGGAAAAAGATTTATCCAATTTTTCGTTACCGATATCCACCGCAGCATTGCAATACTTGCTCTTTAATACTTAATTAAGTAGTAAGGCAAGAAAGGAAAGTAGCTAAAAAGGAAGACGATGGCGGTGGCGAGGGCGTGGTCAGGCGGGGCGGTGAACTTGCACCTCCCGGCGCGGCCGCACGGCTCTGCCTTCGGGGGCAGGAGTCGGACTTCCGCCTTCCGAAAAATAATCCTCAGCTGCTTTGAGCTCGTGCTCTCCAATGACCGATCTCTTCATCGATTGTGCGGGCGACTCGCTTTCCATTTCCCACTTCTGTTCTTGAGTAAAGGACATGTCCAGGGAGGATAATTAGCAGCATATACCAGTAAATTCTCAAGGTCACATTTCCTAGTGTACTATTCATCACACATATCGATTTAAATTCACGGTTAATTTTTGATTTGATAAAAAAATATTTGCATATGTTTGATATTAATGCGGTGTTCTTGGGAAAATTCTTAGAAATGCATAAATATTTTATATTCTAGCCATGTGCAGAGCTTAAAGAAATTTACATCATGAGAGGTGTAGCGCACTGACATTCACATCAGTTCGTATATCTTGACGATTGCACATTGAAACAATTCTTCATTACTTGCTCATAATCTTCTTTGATCATTAACAATTTGGAGTTATTAATCATTCACACGAGTGTCAATTGCATTTTTTATGAAACAAAATTATTTTTAATGAACCTTTGTGTGACTGTTCACAATGATAAAAAATGACAAACGTATTATGATATTTTAATTTTATTGCTTATGTGGCAGAATATATTGTACGGATTTGAATTATATATATTTTTCGGACGTTTAAAAACGCGTGAGTTTACATAAACATCGTTGATGGGTTGAGTTTAAACTAGATGCGAATATTTGGGGGTGTAGGCTTCTACGTTTATTCCAACTCGGGACCACTGGTAACAGGTTACTGGAAGGTGAATGGCATAGGATTTTTTTTACACTGTGTCAAAGTCTGTTGAAAAAAAAACTTGGAGAAATTATATTATGTGTAAGGCAAAAGTAAAAATGAAAATAATCCTGAATTTTTACTTCCTACAAAAAACTTAAAAAATAAAAACTGCCCAAAATAGAAATAAATTCTTATTAAAAGCAACATTTAAGATTTAAGATAAATCAATAATAATAATAATAATAATAATAATAATAATAATAATAATACCTAATAATTTTAGGGAACTGACATATTATTCAGTTTACGCGAAAAATTACAAAATAACATAACACAACATAGAAATGGAATGAGCGAATCTCAATAAAGTGTTTTTTAAAGGAATTCTTCTTGGTAAAAAATTAAAATTAACTACGTGTAGCTTTGTATGTAACACATCTCACGCTTCATACACTTCGTCTCTTCAACGCTAGAAAAGCACTGAAAGAAAAATTAATTAGTAAATTCCACTCTCTCGTGTAGCAAATGCGTCAGCTTACCTCTTTGTGGCAACCCACGACGTAAATACCGTGCTTACTGTCCTTCTGTGACGATTACCCTTAAATTAAATGCACTTGCTTTGTTAAATGGGAAGAATGCAAGAATTGCGTATTTGCGCATTGCCTCACACGTAACTCCTGTTCCACCTCCAGGAAGTGATATTTCCGTCACTAGATAGAAGCGGTGCTATTCCATTGGAGACAAACCGTTTGTCACATCCTATTATGGAAACGGCGGTTATCGAAACGGGCTGTACAGCTCTATAATATTAATGACGCTGGTATTTCATTCATGGACAGACGTAGGCGGACAAAATCGCAAACAATCTCCTGGCACCTCGTGTCAGCGCCGATGGGAAACAAAGGAGGTTTGGTTTGCACGAGTGATACGAGCGGAGGTTGAAATTCTAACCCAACACTATGATAGCGTAGCCAATCTGGACACGAACATGATTTCCTCTCGCAGATTTCAAGTGCAATATATCACCTCTTCCAAAGCAAAAGGTCCAAAAGCACAGCAACTATGTCTTGCCTATGATGTTTCCTATCCTTGATATTTTGAGGAGGGATGTTAGTTAAGGACGGGCTACTCATTCAGCTTGCACTTCTGACTGACTCGTTGATCGAACTACACATGTCGGCAAGACGATGTTGATTTCTTTATTTTTATATTTCGTTTTATGGAACATCGTAAGTAAAGAACTACAATAATATTTTAAGCGAATATACTGCAATAATTATTTTAAAATTAATTGTATTTAATATACTCCTGCGACTTATCAATATACTCTGTCAATCACAATCCTCCTGTCAATATACTCTGCGACTTGCAATTTTACGACATTGGGAATAGTAGAGCAATTTAGACATATCTGATTTCGAGACTGGTTATTCAGCGTTCTTTTGTTGTACCAATATTTGAATCGCCTCCAGTGAAAGTGTATGCCAGACCAAATAATCCTGTTTATTAGAACATTCGGAGCTCGCTTGTCCGTCACAGGACGTCAAAGCAGCCGAGTCACGCAAAGGTTGAATTATCCCTGGCATTCCGCCAGCTACATTACATAGCTGCATAGCCTCTAGAAAACAAGACCATTGCTTTTTACTGCTCAGTCGCGCCCATTCGCACGTAAGAGAATTGCACTGGTAAGTCCACGGCGAATTTTTGAAATAGAGTGCATCTGAAAAAATCTCAGTCCCGAAAATTGCATTAGACATCTATGATAAAAGTTGTGTCTAATTTTTTAAAATTAGTTTATCTTTAGAGATACGTAAATCGCATATTAGTTTCTACACTGCACGTTAAAATTCAAGAATGACAATCTTGTGTTAACATACTTATCAAAGGGAATTGATCAACTTATTAATAAACATTATTTTTGAACGAATTAAAAATATTAAAATGAGATGCAAATGGTGACGTATTTTTGCCCACCGACTTGGTGAACTCCTCCAATGAACAGGATAAGCAACTTAGGCAATTTTACAAGTCGCGAAAATTAAAAGGAGACTTAATGAGCAGATAAAGTTGGGAAATAATTTTGAAAGTGGATCTAAAAGGCACTTTTTGGAATCTGGTTACAATGTTAAAGTTTTCCGAATAAATATTTCCAGATTTTGTACAGGTTAAAACACTTCTGAATAATGTGCTTCATGAGAAAAGCCAGATCTGATAAATGAAGAGCACAGGATTGCTAAACAAACATTAGTACGAACAGAAGTGTGGGAAACTTGGAGCTCTGATAGATCTTCAAAACTGATCAATCGTTCTTACTGGAATTCGATTACAATATCACTTGATTTTATTACAGATTTTATTTGATTGAGTAGAATATCAGTTCAACAAGAACTGTAAGAGCAAAGGACAATACACAATAAAGTAACGTATATCACACAATTCAAACAAAATAGATGATAGGAAATAAAAAGAAAATAAAACCAAATATTTTGAGATATTTTTTAGGTACAATACACCAAAATCTATCTAATGTGATAGTGTTGTAATGATATACATATGCTATCATTGTTCAAATATTTAGTATGAATGTCCTACATCTAATTTTAAGGAAGTTTACACACATCTCTTTAAGTATACACAGAACATTCCCTTCAAGTTAATTTGATATTTACAGGAACTTTCCTCGTCCGTTCATCAGTAATTCATCTCAGGAAACTCTTGTAGTATTTCAGCTCTGTGTACTTTCATTGATCTCTCGCCAATCGATGAGTATCGACATGACTCCATCTACACAGACTACACGGAGACCTCTATTAACTTTTTGTATCATGCATCAAATCGCTGGTAATCGGGCATCCAGGAACTCCTTGATTGCTTTCTATGTGTGCTTTCCAGACTCAAACGGGAGGCCGGCGCCAAGCTGGCGGGCACGCCTGCCGCAGCAGCAGCGGAGATTGGCTGACACAAGTCACAAATCACGCCTACTCGACGTGAAACGATGATCGACAACAATGCTTCGCACGTCATATGACACGAAGTAAATTATGAATATATTCAATAGTATTTTAATTAAAATGGCGGATGAACACGTATTCGTAATAATATTTTACACATAAGCATTTAAAGTTATTTATCAAATAATAAAACATAATTTATTGAGTAATACTTGCCTGTCACTGAGAGAAAACTAGGGCAAAAGGAATTACAAGCGGTGACATTTTCAACACCTTTATCAGACGTTTTTCAAATTTATTGATCAGACAGATTTTTCGATTTATTGACACCAGAACAAGTGATTCATTTCTTAGAGGAATGTAAGAAATTCTGTGCATCGTTGGTGTTAATATTTTTAGGGTGTGGAATCTCCTGCAAAATCCATTCGCAGCGGAAGTCAAATCGAAAGGCTTGGACGTGGGATGTCGGAAAGACTCGTCCGTTTACTACTTGGACGAGGAGTGAGCTCGTGACCTCGATTACGGACGAAGCCAGAACGCCAGTGTCGACTCGTAAATCTTTTACTACCACGGATTTATTCATGGATTTTTTCTTCTATTTCCTCTAGCTCTGTAACTGTACATGAAGTTTGCTGCCTGAGATTGCTCAGTAATCACTACCGTTAGCGTTGCATCTCTAACCGGGAGGGCTCAGAGTTCGAGAGTCGACAGTCGCGGAGTTTCGACCCAAGTATCGAATTCAGCTGCTCTATTGAGAAGAATTCTAATGGCCGGCTGCTCTGGAAGATACATTTTTATTGCATTAAAGAGATTAGGTTCATTTTCATCTAACAGCAGTCCATTTAATCTGAAATGTCCTACCATAATATTAAAGAATTAAATCGGAGGCCTTCTATCGAGCTTCCCCTTTATAAACGAACAAAATAACTTTATGTTCATGTTGAATGGTCAAGTTAGGCCATGTAATTGAAGTTGATGTGATGCCGTTCTGCCTACTTGGAAGTGCGGCTCGGCCGTGTTGGCGAGATCACGCCGGAAGCAGGGCGACTGGCAATGTCCATCCGCGCGAGCCCGAATTCGCTCACACATCCACATTGACAGCGCCATTAGAGTGGCTCGTTCTGAAATAATTTATTCTTCTCTTCCTTGTTCCCAAAGCTTCACTAAAGATAGAACAGTGTTACAATTTGATGGGGGTAAAAATCAGTGTGCACAAAACCACATCTATCGAAAGAGGTACCTTGCGGTTTTAAAATTAGTTTATAATGTTAAGCTTTATTGCATGAGTACATGTTTTGAAAACGAGCGACGTTAGGAGCGAGTTTTCAAATTTGTACGAATGCAATAAAGCAACATTATAAACGAGTTGCATACGCTATTTTTTTGTATAACAGCATTATAAATTTACAAGAGAATCAAACTTAATTTCGCGAAACAACTTTCTTCTGACGTCTCGGGTGCTTGACATTCAACGCCCTCTGGAAATCAAATTCAAGATGGCATTGTTGACATCCGTGCGAGAAAACGGTGGTCGGCTGTTCCGTCTTCTTCTACCTCCCCACGATTCTCTCGCTACTATTGGCTGAATGTGTGATGACGTCATGTTGCGTTTAATAATGGCAATGACGTCATGTAGCGTGCGATAAAATACTGGATTATGCACGATTCGGGGTATCGAAAAGGGTCGTTTATAATGATGGTATACAAAAAATAATTTTATAAGTGCACCTATCAACAACTATGAAACGTGTTGTTTGATTTATCAATACTGTTCTTACGTTTTCGAGTTTCATGGGCTTGAAAACTTGTTGATAAGTTTGGATAAAAATCATGAATTAGATCCTCCAAGTGATGCGATAAATTACGAACTAGTCACAGAGCGGAATTCATCAATGGACAGTCCTATTATAAGAAGCCGCCCCAGTGAGGAGAATGAAGGGCAAAATGCCAGGGGCTTCTCCGGGCCTCCGTCTTCCCCTCACGCCCTGTCCCTTTGCGTCTGGGCACCCGACCTCCTTCTACGAACCTCGTCTTCGCAGAACTGAGTTTCAAGTGTTGCACGTGACCCCAGCGGCAACCTGAGCGCTCGCCTTGGGCAGTGGCCAGGATTGGATTTCCTTACAAGCAAGATTAGGAGTTGCTTAGGGGATCTCATCCATGAGGAGAGGGTGAGCAGTGGCTCAGAAAAAATTAATGAATATTCAAAAAAAGGTCATAAAATGTTTTTTTTACCTATCCTTAAAATAATTATAAAATATCTTATCTGTAAATTAATCAGTAAATTTTCATTTGGATTCATACAAAAAGTTATTTTTAAAATTGTTTTTACTAAACCAGGAGGTATTTTTTGTCCGAGTACTCAAATCCGGCTCTGGTGGTAGTTCTCGGGCCGGTTTGGACGAGCTCTTATCCACTTTAACTGGTTCTAACGAAGTTTTCCATGTATATCATCGAAATGGGGTTTAAGATAGCTGTCCATTTGAGAAAACAAAATTCTAGAAAATTGGGTTTATTTTATATTTCTATATACATTTGATTTCTATTTGCTTTTATAGATTAAATAATTAAAAAAGTTTCCTATTTGTTTATAAATAATTGGCAAAATACAGTTTTTTACTTCAAACATCAAAAATCTACAACAACTTTATATATTTTGATAATTTTTAAAAAAAATTAATCACAATTGAATATTCTAGTGAATGAACTAGAAAGGTAACGGTATTGTGAAAACTAAAGAATCAGGATTTGAATATTTGAAAAAATAATTGTTTATAAATTTATTCTAGACATTTCAGTTCATAAAACTGAAACTTTTAGTGTCAGATTAACTATTCTAGTTAACTAGAGAAAATCATGGGTTACATGCTGAAAAATATTATTATCTTTAATAGTTTATGATTTATGATGTTTGACATTCAGGAAAGGCGCTGAAAATTCCTAAGCCGGGAAAATGCATCTAAACTTCACTCACTAAGGGCTTGACACTCGCTTCGAAAAAAAATCTAAGAAACGTAACAAGAAACGGTTTGAAGCATTTAAAAGAGAATAAAACGGAGCATACGACCCAATAGAAATTGAAAAATACGAAATTTCTATTTTCTATATTCGACGATTTTTCATCATTCTCAGGTTGACAACTACCTTAAGCTCCTGTACCCAACTTTGAGGGTTCAAACCCGATCGAAGCCGTGAATTTTTAACTGCGAAAAAATCCTTCGGAAGAAAAGTAAAGTCGGTGTCCCATGTAGTAGATTAATTCCATGTAAAATATCCTCAAGCCTAAAAGAAGCTTCTGAGCTAAATTGAATTCACCTGTTTCGTCGTCCAAGATAATACCTCCTTCCTCCGCTAGATAGTGAAATGAACGTAGCGATATTTACGTGGCCAAACGGAGGAGCGGGTCTGATGGCCCGAGTCTCGCCACGTAGAATAACGCATTAACTATTAAGCTACTGCTGCGCCGTCTTCGAGACCGCGCCGCGCCGCTAAGGCAGCTCCGAGGCCGCAATTCGGCAGGTGCGCGCCGCGCCGCGCCGCCGGCCAAAGCATCGATTCCCCATCTGCCTTCGATCGCTCGCCCGCGCCTCTCGGCTCCGCCCCGGCGCCGCCGCCGCCGCCGTCGCCGCCGGCTCTGTTGGCCGAGGCGCAGGCGGCCTCCGCCAAGGAAAGGCGAACATTATGGAATATTTCGTGATTCCGTGCGCGTAAACAGGTGTGGGGGGATTTGTCCCTAGTGTAGTGCGATTTGTCCCTAGCGTAGTGCATGTGTCATCTTGGGTGGTAGAAATATTCTTCCCTGGCTAGACCGCGAGATGATATCGACCTACATGTCGGTACACCGGAGTTTTCCCGCTTCTCGGTGTTCCCGCCAGCGGGGTACCGGCCCAGCTGGAAGAAGCTCTAAGGTTCCGCCTTCGTCTCCCGATATGTGGGGAAGTGCAGTTCTTGTAAGTAAGAGGGGACACAAGGGAGGAACGAAACAGCGCCGACTGTCTATGGCCTGTTTGTTAGGGTAATACTTCGACACTCGTCTGAGATTGATTGATTGATTGATTTTTTCGTGTTTCCGGGCGCGTCAACGGCTTCGGTCATTAGTCCCGTTAGTATAGTGCATATTTTTTCTCGGGAGATGGCGGTGATCTTCCCCTGCAGGATGGCGAGATCCGGCACCGACCTACCGTCGGCTAGTGGGGTTTCCCGCTAACCAGGACTCTCCCACCAGCGGGGCACCGCCCCAGTCGGGACAAGCTCTAAGCTCCGAACCGGTCTCCCGGAATATGTGGCAGTGTAGTGCATGTTAGTGTAAGTGTGTGTGAGGGGAGAGGAGAGGACAAGACAGGAAGGACAGATCGCGCGCGGTCCGTGGCGTGTTTGGTAGGGTACTGCTCCGGCATTCGCCTGATGTTGATCGGAGAAACCACGAAAAACTACCGATCAGAGCAGCAGTCCACTAGAATTCTTCTCCAGACAGCACCTGAATTCGATCTAACTGAATGGCTAGAGTCGAAATCCTTCCGCCGGGAGGACTCGAACCTAGGACCTCCCGGTCAGAGGCACTGCAGTGACTTCAGTTGATGCACTGAGCTACCGCTACCGGTCTCGCGTGAGAAATTTCGGGTAATTACTAATGCGGCAGCTAGCACTATCCTCTAGATGAGAGGTGAAATTCGACCTGCTATATATCTAGTCGCCTATCGAAGCAATTATCCTCTTGAATTCTAATTAAAGCAATGCTCAATAAGCTCATGTCGCAATGCCACGTATTGGTCTCTAACATAGAAATATACAAATCTTCAGTAACTCTAATAATAATAATAATAATAATAATAATAATAATAATAATAATAATAATAATAATAATAATAATAATAATAAAAATAATAATAATAATAATAATACCGGGAGCAGTAGCTCAGTTCATCAACTGATGTCACTGCAGCGCCTCTGACCGGGAGGTCCTAGGTTCGAGTCCTGACGGCGGCCGGGTTTTCGACACTAGCTTTTCAGCTATGTCGAATTCAGTCGCTGCCTGGAGGAGAATTATAGCGGCCGGCTGCTCTGATCGGTAGTTTTCCGCGGTTTCTCCGATCAACGCCAGGCGAATGTCGGAGTAGTACCCTACCAAACGGGCCACGGACCGCGCGCGATCTGTCCATCCTCTTCCTTGTCCTATCCTCTCTGCTTACACACACTTACAATAACAAGCACTACACTATCACATATTCCGGGAGACCGGTCGGGAGCTTAGAGCTTTTCTCGGCTGGGGCGGTGCCCCGCTAGTGCGAGATTCCTGGTTAGGGGGAAACCCCACTAGCTGTCGGTAGGTCGTCGCCGGATCTTGCCATACAGCGGAGGAAGATCACCGCCATCTCCCGAGAGAAAAACATGCACTACACTAACGGGACTAATGACCAAAGCAGTTGACGCGCCCGAAAACACGAAAAAATCAATAATAATAATAATAATAATAATAATAATAATAATAATAATAATAATAATAATAATAATAATAATAATAATAATAATAATAGTAAAGGTGATGATGATTCCAATCAATTTTTTCATTGCAAGCTTTCTCTTATCTGCAGTCATCTTCAAACAGATCGGATGCATTTAAAATCGTCGTGCAACAATTCCGATCCGCTTGCCAAGCAGTTTACGCTGATTACGCCACCGGCGTCCTAACCTAGCGAAAGTTGGCAGCGCTGGTTCGCTTTGAGACGGCGGGCGCTTAATGAAGAGGGCTATATCGCAAGGATCGGCTCTTGATGGGGAGTGCCATTCGAAATTGTTTAACTTTGACCGAAATTGAGTTCACTCCGCAACTTTCCATGAAAGGGCTTTTACGAAACGCAACTAATATTTAATTCCCCGTCGCGCCGCCAGACTGGGCGGCCCCTTCGCTGGTGGCAGCGCTGGTGAATCAGGTGGATGGCGGTTATGGGACTTTTGAAGTTGCCAAGTCGCGTCATAAGGGCCAATTGAATGACGCTCGGCTACAGGGCTAGTGAAAGTTACGATAACTCGAAACACTATAGTTCGAATTCATTCATCATCTACCCTTTCTCTCTAGCAACCATACGATCGACTTTAATGGCGTATGAACATATAAACCCGAAGCATTGCCCTGGGGAGATTAAACCAAGATGGCTGGACAAGCCAACCTAACAACTTAAGAAGCACATAATTACACGAAATGAATGTGAGTGTTAATGGGGAATTATGATGGAATAATGCTGAAAGCCATGAGAGAGTATCCGGGGCACATTAAAAAATTGTGCAGTATATTTGCTTTTACATTGACAGATTCCAAATGATCCTGCTGAGAACGTAACTTGGTGAAGCTGGGTCATTTGTGCGTTGCGTTACGGGTCGTATCTGGGAATTGTAGTACATTAATCATCAGATATGAAATGTTACTGCACTATAAACAGGTTTTAGATGCATATAAATGCAATTCAAAGTTAAAAATAAACTGGGAAAAGGCAAGAAAAAACAAAGTTTGTTAGTAAAAAGACAATAATGTGTTTCATTGCACATGTAACAAACTAAGAAACAGAACATTGTGTAAAAACATGTAAAAGTAATGACTCTATAACCCTGTAGGGAAAGTGATAAACAATACATAATATTATAACTTATAAAACGACATAAATGTCTTAATTTTCATTAATTCTCATGATTGACATTACTATGAATAACCTAACACTTTCTCACGATTCGACGATTCTCATGTAACTTCATTTCTAATTCGGTACACCGTTGCGCTTGTTGTGAAAGTATACTCTATACAAAGCCACTTTCAGAGGTTTTAATTTTGTCTCCATGCGATTGGACTGTTACTAGCAGTACTGTCAGATACTTTACTTAAGTAACACGCATTTCTAGCCATTCAGAGATATAAAAGACCAAGTCCCATCTACATTGTGGGTATTTCGTTATTAAAAGACCTAAAGAAGAAGATTAATTCATTGCACTACGAAAGACTTCTTTATCTTACTTTTCTGGAAGAAAAACAAACACGAAATGATATCGATGTTGGAAGTTGTTATCGACTTCTCCCAAAGAATGTGTATTGGTTGCATCGCGAAACGGGTTCCATCGGTTACCCAATACTTACTGTTTCATCTTTTTATTTATGAGAACGATTGACTGATTAAAGATTCCGGAAGCGTTTAGTGCTAATGTCATTAGTTCCGTAAGTATAGTACATGTTTTATCGCAGGATGTGGTGGTGGTGGTGATCTTTCCCCGATGGATTACGAGATCCGGCTCCGACGTACCTGTCAACTTGCGGAGATTTCCCCAACCAGGTATCTCCCACTAGTGGAGCTCCGTCCCAACAGGGATGGAGTTCTAAGCTGCCGAATGACCTCCAGACATGTGTAGCAGTATAGTGCATGTGAGTGTAAGTGTATGTAAAAACGTAGTGAGGAAATGTCAAGGAAAGGGAAGGAAAAATCGCGTGCGGAGCGTGGCCCATTTGTTACGGTACTGTTCCGGCCCTCACGTGGTGTTAATAGGATAAACCACGGTACACTACCGATCAGAGCAGCCGGCCGCTAGAATTCTCCTCCAGACGGCGGCGGAATTTGACCCAGCTATCTAGCTAGCTGGTGTCGAAAATGCCTGCCATCGTCTGGACTCGAACCCTAGAACCTCCCGGTCATAAGCACTGCAGTTACATCAAGATGCCCTGAGCAACCTAAGTCTGTAAAAACTCCAATGAGATTTCTAGTCTTCCCAAGAAAATGAAGGATCTTTTCCGGATACCACTATTGTGATTCATAAAACAGGAAATTATTTACCGAATGTTTACTAACGATTCAAAAGTTACACCACTACATTTTAAGAACTAATGTGTTTAAAGAGATAAGCATGTTGAAAATAAAATGAATTTACGTCAAAATAAGCAAAATAACACTTCGTTAAATTGATTCATTTTTTTCTTCATTCGTACACATAGACAGGAATGATGGAATAATCTAACTTCAATAATTCAGAGTTTTAATATTTATTAAAGTATTTAACGCTCAAAGTTAACATTCGTACTTTTCTCTTCTTCAGTGGGTCTATAATAATAGAAGGGCAAAATATAAACACACTACAGAATAGAAATACAAAAAGATATAAATAAATATATTGGAATGCCTCAACAATGAGAGAAATAATTTAAGATAATACTTAATACCCAAGCAACATAGATAACAAGAAGTGTAGAAGGAAGTAATCTATAAAAATATAATATTGGTGAGATTGATTTTTATCAGGAATTGTTCATTAAGGAGAGTAAAATTAGGATTTTTGAATTTTTAACTGCCACCGGGTCATACCCAATTGCAGTTCAAATAAATGTATGTATGTAATAGTCTAAAAAATTCTAGACTATTCAAAACATTAATTTTTTGCCTTCGTTTGCTAACGATTTGAATAATAATAAATTACAAATACTCTCCTCTTTTGGAATTTCACATAATTCAAATTAATAAACTAAAATTTTAGCGCAATTTAAATCTGTGAACTTGTTTGTTAAAAACGTGTTTATATTGGCCTGTTGAAAATAGTAATAGTACAAAAAATAAATCTAACAATGTTTCCAAATCTTGACCATATTAGTGTAACATTAAGTCCACAAGCGTAACTT
Organism: Teleogryllus occipitalis; assembly: GCA_011170035.1. Taxonomy (NCBI): domain Eukaryota; kingdom Metazoa; phylum Arthropoda; class Insecta; order Orthoptera; family Gryllidae; genus Teleogryllus; species Teleogryllus occipitalis. The sequence goes on along the minus strand of BLKR01001171.1, from coordinate 37,305 downwards.
CTGCAGTTATTTATATTACGATAAATTGTATGCTGAAGATTGAGAAAAAAATTAACAGTATCAATGAAGCAAACCATTGTTTTAAAAGTGGAAGCAAGAAAAAAAATTGGAAACCCCTGGGTTAGGGTATTTAGCAATAAGATTGGAGAATTTTATGTTTTTTTTAAATTTCACTCATTCACTTAGATATTGGACCTATGTAGAGAATGCAAATAAAAGTATTATGTATTAAAGAGTATCAGGGTAATTCTGAGTAATCACTTCAGACATACTACCTTTAACTTAGTTTTTCGTCATAATTTTGTGAATGGTGTGAAAATAACGACTATTATTTTCATTTTTGATTTACTAAAAAGAAAAAGAGGCGTGTTGTACTTAGCTTTGTTATTACGCGAAAACAGAAGATCTCTATAAATTTCAGTTACTATATTTATTACTCAATTGTGATGCAGAATAATTACGGTGGGTGCTGAAATTTTGAATTCAGATACTGAAGTTTAATGCCAGTAAGGGAAGTACCAGAGTATACCAAACAACTTAAGTTGACAACTTTGAATACATACGGGCCGAACTTCTTCCAGTTCACTAGTTTTTTAATGTAACCCCTAGGGGTTAGATTTAAATGTCGTGACAGGAGAAAACAAAGCAGAAAGTTTACATTTTTCTCTGGAACATTTGTTACCGCGACCTTTAAAAGAAAACTCGGAAAATGTTTGTATTTCTCCGCGCGTCACTCGCAATGCAACGGGTCATAATTCTTCTCGTATTTGGAGATGCAGCGCCGGCGGTCGTGTCGTGCGCGGAGACGCTTCTGATATTAATCACGCAGTCAGACAAGCACAGGTCGACGAGTTGGAAAAAGTCGTCGAGTCCGGACTCTCACCCCCAGGGGAGGGCAGCGAATGCCTAACAGAGACTAAAACGACTTCCTTTCACGGCAACTGCGAGACAGCGCAGTTCCTTGATAATGATGATAACAATAATAATAATAATAATAATAGTAATAACAATAATAATAATAATAATAATAATAATAATAATAATAATAATAGCAATAACAATAACAAAGCCGACCCCATCGGTTGCGGATGTGCCGAGGAGGCTGCAGGTTCGAGTCCTGAGTAGGCATGGTTGTATTTGTGATTGTCCCTTCATCTATCTTCATTATCCTATCACCTCATAATTTACACTTCAAGGCGTAACAACCTAATCCTACTGAGGAATATAGCTGACAAGCACTGGAGTTACACACGTTAATCGTGTAGCGTAGTCAGAAATGGTTGATACGCCATTAATAATAATAATAATAATAATAATAATAATAATAATAATAATAATAATAATAATAATAATAATAATAATTATTATTATTATTATTATTATTGTTATTATTATTATTATTATAACAACAAGCCAGTCCGGATAGTCGAGATCATAAGGCAGTAGTGCCGTGGAGATCTCGGACGGAAGGATCGCGGGTTCGGAACCTGTCTCGGGCATATGTTTCAGTATGTCTGTATGTGTGTGTCGTCCATTCATCCTTCATTATCATCATCATTTCATCTTCCATTCAGGACTACCAATCCTGAGGGATAAAAATCGGATTCAGCGTAATGTTGATCCCCTGAAGAAACATAGGCACTTGCCACGAAATAAAATGATACAAGTACTTCGCACCGGTAAGTGAAAGGGCATGTCTGCGTGGTCCGAGACGACCTATTTGAAGCAAGTGTCAACTATTACGCCCTTAGTAAGTGAAGTTTAGATGTATTTTCCCGAATTGGGACTTTGCAGCACAATCATGTGTGTCAAACATATTAAATAATAAAATATAACAGATAATAATACAATTCATTTTGCAGTATGTAACTTGTGATTTGCTCTAGTGAATGGACTAGAATAGTCGCTAAAACTTTCAGTTTTATAAACTGAAATGTCTAGAATAAATTTATAAACAATTTTTCTCAAATTGTCAAATCTTGTCTTTATTTTTCAAAATACCTTTATCATTCTAGTTTATTCACTAGAATATACAATTGTGATTAATGTAAAAAATAATTAACAATTATTTATGACTTTTGATAATTTGTTTTAGAGTTATGATGTCTGAAGTAAAAACCTGCATTTTGGCCAATTGTTTATGAACAAATAGGATTTAAAAAAATGTTTTCTCTAAAAGCATAAATAAATCAAATGTACAAGGGAAAACAAAATACACACAAAATTCTTCACTTTCATTTTTCAGGTAGACAGTTATCTTAATTCATATGATTTTGAGATTCTTCCACCTGATATCTGCGTTGTGCGATGTGGACACGCGACCCAAATCGCACGTTTACGCACATCGTCATCATGGGTGCACTGGATTGTGTGACGGCGGCTTTGAATCCTTTATGGTACTTGGACGCCCCGACGCACGAAATCGCGCGGATAGAAGGCGTTGCGTTGGTTGCTTGGGCTTAAACGCGTCCTCCACGGCCACATTCTCACTACACAAGATTTGCCTACTCACAGCACAAGGTTTCAGTCCACGTGGATTTTATGTCTTGAAAGGGACTTGCGAGAACTGCGTCGGAAGATCGATTGCTCTTCTTACGAGACTTCGCTTCGAACAGAGCGGAAACACGAACGTGCATTTTCACAAAATAGAGAAGAAAAGAATGGAAAGCCGATAATGAATCCATTGAACACTAACAGGCAAAATTCTACGCTAATATCTTGTGGTTTTGCATACAAAATTCAATTATTAAATCACAAAACAGTCTCAGATTACATGTTGCAAACTTTTTGGGTTTGTAGAGGTGATTGAAAATGATCACGTGTGGCCAAGAGCCCATCCTTAAATTACGTAATGCTAAAGATGTGGGAAGGGGTATTGAAACAGCGTTACGTTGCGTTAATAGGGGTTTGGGGTGTTAGTTAAGCGTTACGTAACATCGATATTTATTTTTTCACAGGTTTCGTCATTTTCTGAAATTATTCCTTTTTTAAGTATTCTATTGAAACATTAAAATATTAACTAATCATTTTTTAAAAATATAGCTAAATTAAAGTTATAAGATGTAAATTGTCACAAGAAATGAAATTGTTTCATTAATTTTTATTAAACCTATAAGATTACGAAGAAAATATTCAAAACTGATATGTAGTACATTTTAGCATATCAATAAATTAGCGCAGTAGGGCTCTCGCCCATGCACCATCCTCGACGGCCGACGTGTGCACTCCTTGTGATATGAAAGTTTCTGACCTCTGCGTCTTCCCTTCACCCAAATTATGCCCCTAATATTATTGTTATGCGCAGTCAGCATCGCCAGGCAATTCCCATTTTGTTTATAAGAAATTTAATATAATTTTGTTTATATTTAATAAACAACACAAATAATATTAATACAAAATTGTTTTTACTGTGCTAAAATTTATTTTCACTACTTGCATTTACAAGGGTAGTGTTGTCGCAAGAGTTACGTAATTATTTTGGGAGGTTCAAGCGTGCGTAACGAGTGCGTTTCAGGGGGGATCCAAAATACGCCGAATTTGCGTCACGTAATTTATTTTCGACCCCAAAGGATTTTTATGTAACGCAGTTACATATGTGGCATTTGCCCCTGATAGGTATGCAACTTTTTATACATGTATGATCGGCGTGTCACGTTCTGACGCAGACAAGGAGATTTCATGTCGAACGATACCTGTCGAACGATACGAACATACCTGTCGAACGATTTCATGTACCTGTGCATACGAGTTCTGAGACATCGTGTACCATTCTTGGACAATGGTTAAACGTATTTTAATGCTTGACGATGTTTTATCAGATACCTTTTTAAGTAAATTGCTTAATTTTGCCAAGTGTGAATTTTTGATATTTTTGTTCCTTCAAAGGCACTTCTTGATCCGCATTCCATTCATTTACTTGACTTTATTAACAACGACTCGTTGAGCTGGATGGATGAGGAGGCTAAGACCGAGTACCGACTCAGCGCTTTGGTATGAAGGGTCGCGGGTTCGAATCCCATGTTGGGCATGGCTGTTTGTCCCTTGACTTTGTCTGTGTTGTCGTGGAGGACCTCGCGTTCTAGTGACCCCAGATCAGAGGTGCTCGCAAGTGCATTGTTGTCTAATATATGGTCACCGGCACTAATGTAGGGTAAAAGGCAGTCGGTTGAATAAAAGCTCCAGGGGAAAAAATATCAATAAAGATTCACCAATGCCAAAGCGCCAAGCTCCTTGGGCTACGCACTGTCGCTGGTGGTTACATATAGGCAACATCTAGCGCATAAGAAAGCAATTTATGAGAAAATTCCCATAAAACAAATCTTGAAGATTAACACGTTGTTAAAGATCTTGATTCCTCGCGTAATGCAAAGGGACACATGACTCGACGGTCTGTTGTCATCTCAGCGGATAAAAGCGTTAGCGTAGGAGCTGCTACCTAAGGTTCACAGCCAGGTTTCTCTGGAAAAAGTTACTGAGAACAGTCCAGTAAATACAAGGTGGCTTGGAGATGACACTAGGTAGGCTGTACTGAACAGAATTTCGTGAATTGGCCGGAAAAGATGCTTCAGCTCCGAAAATGAAAATACATTTTGCGTAATTCTGTCCATTTTTTGGCTCATCAACTTGATCACGTGCCTCAATTTTTTATCTTGGATGGTGGACTCATAATTGCGTTGTAACCTTATTTACATACATACAAAACAGTTTAAATCTCTTCAAAGAGTTTGGGACAGAAATATGGAAGTGTTAAGCAAATCCGGAGAAGAATAAGGAGAAGAAGATTTTGTGACAGAACTTTCGGAACTCATTGAGTTAGGACTAAATAATGTTATTAGGAAATAACCCTGAAGATCAGCTCCCAAATGACTTCTTGTGCATTTTTAGAAAAAAACGTAAAAATGTAGCTGTACTAAACCATAACTATTCAGCATCATTCAACCTGAAAATATTTTTAGGGCGTTTATAATTTTGCAATTGCAAAATTCATATTGCAAAATTCAAATTGCATATTGCTTTCATATCCCGTACAGAGGTAACATACAACGCCACTGGGTATTGGAAATTTTTGGACAGGAATAAAACTTTATGAGCAACTACGATTCATTGGTGTGTCCAATGCTAGAGACCGTAATATCGTTTTGAACAAAGCTATGCATAACAAATTTTCAACACATGAAAATACTTTTAAAACAGAATACAGCGTCGGCGCTGCCACATTCAACTACTTTTTTTGTAATTAACTGGACAGTGGAACAAAGGTCACTTTCGCTCCTGCACCCATCAAGAACAAGGAAAACAAATGAGTTGTAACTAAAGATGGTGGATTAGTGGTCCTATGTCAAAAATGTATTTATTTTGATTTTCTTATAATAAGTGCCGAAAGAACTGAATGTCGCATGGACGATACCAGACGTTATAACCTTAACGTTCATTAACGTTATTATGCCCTAAATTGGCATAATAACGTTAACAAATGTCACATCAGTCGCGTCGGCGCGTTTAGTTGTGTATCCAGAGACGGATGTAGAATAGTTATTTATGACACAAGTGGTAAAAATGTCTAAGAGCAAAATAAAGTCACTTTTAGCACGTGTGTCATACACTATATTTTAGATAGCCATACTGGCTTTATATTAATTTTTATGGAAGTGTACGGGTCACTTATGATACGTTAAGGCGAGTAGTAGTTGGTGGGGTCAGTCGAAAGTATTTTGTGATCATTATTACATTCTCAAAATTATCTGAACATTTGAGCGTCGTCTCACTTTAAGCAATAGCGTTGAAAGGTGAACTTTTAGTACACTCTAAAATAAGAACAAATTCAGGGAAATTGCCTTCTGGGTATAAATGGCTGCGGTTGACGTATGTGTTCACTGCCACGTAAGTGAGGGGACTTAGTGTGGGAGGTTGCTATGCTCAAACACAATGAGTAGGCTAATGTTGACACTCTCATGTTCTATTCCACTCTAGAAGACCTTTCCAGATCCCTGGATACTGGATTCCCTTTGAATAATATTACAGGTACCATCTCTGGCTGGTAGATTGTAGATCGCACTATATTACCCCTTTCGTTTTTCGTATCCTTCTACACACGCGCACGCACACACACACACACACACACACACACACACACACACACACACACATACACACACACTCACACAGACAAAACAATCACAGCTGTCGGAAAACGCAGTTGTGAAGCCCTTAAGACTGTTACTGATAGAGTAGTAATCCCAAGAGGAACGAAATACAAATTACGGAATTTGATGGAAGTACATCGTCCACACAGAGGGCAGAAAGCTATTTTGCATACCTGTGCAGAACACGTATGGTATTTTTTCCAATCAATCTAATTCGACGGTCGAAGATTCAACTTTTAAATTTGCGCCTTTGGTCCCTAACACATCCATCCTTCTGTAAATATCGTGTCTCATTTCCTGGCAATCGTTGCAGGCAGCGGCGCTGGTGGCAAAGTGCAATGACTGTACTGTCCGCGGTCTAGGTGCAATAGCAGCACGCCCGCTACGCCCTTCCTGCTCTATCCCGGCCGTCCCTGCCATTCCCGTTTGTTCTGCCCGTTCCCGGACGCTCCGCCCCTTCCCCCGTTACCACCCTTTCCTGACCGCTCCTCCCGCCATGCTTCCCCGCCCGCCCTACTCGTCCTGCCACCCTACTCGTCCCGCCCGGCCCCGCCCGGCGCCGCCCGGCCCCGCTCTATCCTTCCTCGCTCTGCCCCTTCCCGCCCAGGCCCACACCGCCCCTCCAACTCCACGCCCACCGGCTGTTTCCTCAGTCCTCCATTAACGCTATCTCTGCAGTGACGCTGACCTAGGGTTCGAGACCCGACAGTGGCGGTTTTCGGGTAAAAACTAGATAGCTACGTCAAATTCAGATGCTGTCTGGAGAAGAATTCCACAAGTCGGTTTCTCTGATCGGTAGTTTTCCGTGGTTTCTCTAATCAAGACCAGGTGAATACCGAAGCGGTACCTTTAATTTATTATTATTATTATTATTATTATTATTATTATTATTATTATTATTATTATTATTATTGTTACTATTATTATTATTATTATGAAATACACGTAAAATAATTTACAATTATCTTTCAATGTTTTCAGTTCCTCTCCAAGCTTGAACTCTTGACTTACGTTTTTCCGGTTGGATGCAGACGAGATTTTCCCCTTCCTAGATTTTTTAGGGGTAATTAAAATATACGTGCGCATTTTTAGCTTCTTCAAAACGTCTTTCAAACAATTAATAGTACTTATTTATAATTACTTAAATTACTATAATTACTTAAATTAAAAAATTTAACTGATTAAAATTTTTTTAAATCCTCTTCTGTATTCAACTTGCTGAGTCACAAAAAGGCAATTTCTCTAAATTTGAGTAAAATCTCGTTGTGGTCAACCTCATATAATTGTGATTAATTTTTAATACATCCCTTACTTGAAATTAATAAATTTAATCACATCAATGCTGTGTGAACGTGCCTTTTCCTCCCTCGCTTTCACTCCTGTCTTCTATGTTAGAAACCTTTCACCCAAATTGCGTAGGCATTTTTCATAGAACGACTTCCTTTTTATTAGGTACTATTACAATAAACATTTTGAAAGTGGTCAGGCGGAAGAGCATGCTAAATGACCTGAGCCTCACCATCGATAAAAACATTTCTTTATTTATATACTAGCTGACCCGGCGAACTCTCTTCCGCCTTAACAGAGAACTCCGTTCCGCCCAAACATACGAAAACCCGCGAAATCACGCGAAAACGTGCGAAATCACGCGAAAACATGCGAAATCACGCGAAAACGTGCGAAAACGTGCAAAAACGTGCGTTCTCACAAAGGAACGCTGTCGAACGGGATAAACAGTATCCTATGTCCGTCTCCTGGCTCTAAGCTTCCTGCTCATCAAATCGGTACAGCCGTTCTTGAGTTATAAATAGTGTAACTAACACGACTTTCTTTTATATATAGAAGATTTAACAAACGGGCCTCGGACCGCCCACAGTCATTTCTTCATCATTGCACTCCCCTCCTTACACACATGTGCACTTACATATATTATACTACCACACATGCCGGGCACTAGTCGGGAGCTTAGTGCTTGTCCCGGCTGGGGAGGTGGTCATGGGGATATATTGGAAAGGGCAAGCCGACATGTAGGACGACGCCAATTCATCCATCGAGGAAGCAATCGCCGTGGGATAAAACGCCCACTACACTAACGGGAATAATGACCATAGCAGTTGACTAGCTCGGAACCATGAGTCAATCCCCTCCTCGCCCGTGCCCGCGGGGGGCCGGCAAGCAGCCCGCATGGCCCCGCGGTGCCGCAAGCGGAGAGAAAGCGGGCGGCGATAGGCGACGGCGGAACTGCTCGTACGGCGCGGAACCGGCTGCTGCTAAAACTCCGCAAGTCACGAATTGCAAAGGGGTGGGAAAACAGGAAAAACTGAATTATTAAATACTTTTCTATGCTTCATTTTAAAATATCTGATGCATAAATCTTGATTGACATTACCATGGAGACATGCAATTAACTTGTATCAATAGTATAATAGTAGCGGGACTTGGTTAAAAGTTTATGACATGCGGGATTTCAAAAACTAATCAGATATTTTTTACCTAATCATGTAACATTGCTGGATCAGTTTGTAATTTGACACATTTATTACTATATTATGTGAAATGACAATGAGAATGTACATCAAACATGATTCATATGTCTGAAGAACTTGCTTGAAATGCGTGATTCTATGATAGTACTTACGTATACTTCCGTTTTGAACATCCCTTTTAACCAATCTCTCTGTCAGTGATATCCCAGTCATATGCACTGTATACATATATACGAAGTAATATAAACCTCAAAAGTCAATGACTTACAGTTTCGAAACCAAACCAAATTTCGCAGAGTTCTCTCTCGGCCATTCATCTGATTTATGGGATTTACACATGGGCCGATGCAACTATCCTGCATCTTCTAGTTTCTCACAAAAAGCGAAAAATGCAAAGGAGAGTGACTTGCGGGGTTTTAAAAATAACCGATTCAATTATTTTATACGTTTTATAATTAAAGACTAAGCTAAACGGCCAAATTCTTGAAGTACTCTCTAATGGGTTTTCTGGGGATCTTAATATCTCAGCCGAACAGAGGAATGCTTTTGTTTCAATGAATTGTTGGAGTGTTTTTATTTAATATTTCAAGCAATTTAATGAGCGTGATTTTAATGTGACTATAATATTATAAACGTAAGAACATTATTAATTTGAAAGTTATTTTGTCTTGGTGTAGTGAAAGAGGCGTTTCGTTGGTGGCTTGGAAAAGAGTCATTTTCATGCAAACATCGACTTGGAACTTCTTGATAAGTCAACTCACTGGCTTCGAGATTACCTCGCTCGGGAGTCTGTGATCTATATGAAGCTATAAACGGCTGAATAGCCTTCTGTGCCTTTGTTGCATTGTAGGAGGATGACGCGTTCAAAGCTGGGCAACCTTCCTCTGGTAGTAAAAATAACATAAAAGTACTTTCAAATATTCGAAACGAAATTCCTTTAAAACCGAGATTTCAAATAACGACAAGTTATTTACGGCCGATAAAGAATATTATTTTGTCGATAAGTTTGTAGATAAAAAGCAGATACTAACTGTATTGGACATTTTACACAGTTCGGCGTTCATTAAATTTTGCACCGAAAGTAATGTAATGAGAAGGTCAGGATGAAAATTCCATCAGATCACCTATAAATAGCCTGTTGGATGAAACAAGAGCTTGTAATTACTTTCTGGAAGATTCTCTCTCGGACATTGCAGAGATTGTTAGATTGCTCAAGGATATTTTAATTAGATGTGTCATTTTTCACAGAACATAGTAATGTAATTTGTAGTGGTAGTTTAAATGATAACCATTGTTTGAAATAATATAGGTTACTTGCTTGTAGCATATACGAAACTGATGAAGAATTGTGCGGGTCCGACGTATTTTAATTAACAGGAATTCCAAGATAGGCATATCATTTTTAGATTGTCTTTTTGAAATTATTGATACAAATTATTATGGTAAACTACAAAATTATTTTCACTATAAATACCATTAATCGATATTTGAATGAACATGTGGTATTATGTACCCACATGTACACAAATCTCTCGTGCAATTCATCTATATGAACTACATTTAATAACTCAAGTGATATTGGGATCCAAGAGAGACAATTACGTAACTCCCGATGTGAAATATAAATACGTTTCCAATGAATGCAATATGCTTCCATCGGTGTCATTCACAACTACATAGGGCTCCTCTAACATTGCGTTTTGTCAGCTGACAGTTACACTTTATGCGGGTCAGTGATGAAGCATTGCTGACAATGCATGCTTCAGATATCGCCATATGGGTAAGGTTAACAGCCTCAATTCCTACACCACGCACAATCTTCCCTCGACATTCTAAATAAGTGTGTAAGAAAATACGATGCACGATGCCACTTAAAAGAATTTGATATTATGGATTCATGTCAGTCGGGAAACAATCACCTCACGGTAAGCATGCTACTACTTATATCATCAAAAAAATCACAGACACAAGGTTTTTCATTCTCAAACAACCTTTTTGTACTTACGTATTTAAATGAATAAATGGGAGAAATGTAGAATAAATAATGAAACATTTTCATTAGGTTAAAAACGTTTTAAATAATGGATTGACATTGCCCAAAACTGATGTAAGTTCAGGTACCGAAATAACTTTTACTTACTCTTAGTTTTGTCTTTAAAAATATGAATACCAAATCATCACTCATTTCCTGTTTAAAAAAGAAATAATTTAATAGTACAAAATTTGCAAGTTAATCAAGAATGATTGAGACTGACACTTATTCATAATCCTTGTAAAATCCATGAGAATTTATCAAACACCAAAATACATATTAAATTAAAGTGGCCGATAGCAGGCATATTTTCAAAGGTCGAATATCGTGTAGATTTTGCTTCGTTTTCAGGGTCCAAAAATAATTCATAATAAACATTTTATATCCATTTTTCAACCTAGAACGACAGTATATACGTCCATTTCTTTATTTTAGAACAGTTGTTGGGCAAATCCTTTATCCATAACTTAGACTATGGAGCCAAACTTTGCCCAGTGCATGTAGAATACAACAAGGAGCAAACTATTTAATCATAAAATATTAGGAGAGTAGGTCAATAAGAATAACAATAATAATAACAATAATAATAATAATAATAATAATAATAATAATAATAATAATAATAATAATAATAATAATAATAATAATATTCTAAAATAAATATTCATAATTGATTGTTTGAAGAGTACAAAAATTACAATGAGACTATTTTCAACGTACACACCATGCTTTACAAAGTACTCGGTTCATCATAGAACCAACTTTTCGATACCCTCAAGGACTTTTGATTGAGCAGAAATCCGGGTGTGTTCTGTTTCCTCGTTTGTAGATCAAAGGCAAGTCGTCAGACTCCTAAATCATATTTAAATGGACCAAATCGATGGAAATGATCTGTCACGATATCGGAAACTATGACCCCATACAGATACACAGATTTTGAAGCGCTTGAGTGGCGGTGTGTGGATGGGTGTTGTCGTGCAACAAAAGAATGTCTTTTGACAACCCATCACAGAGTTTTCATAGGCAAAATCTGACAAACGTGCATAAAGTTTGCCACTTCATTAATACTCATTCGTAAGTTTTCGCAATCACAGCACGGTCTTAATATTCGGATCAATAGTGGATGATTTTGCTTTTTGCCTTGCTCGTTTCACACCCTGCATGCTTCTTTGACTGCTTTTGAATTCATAATTTCATTAGTAAACTCTTTGTCATTGAAAAAATTGCACCCACACTGTGTTGAAAGTCGTCTAAGGATTTTAGCATTTGATACACATTCATATAACAAAGAAAGAGATTACAAAAGTATGTCATTTTTTATGTAAACGGAGAATGATCCAGCAGTATTTACGTGACAACTCAAGCGAACATTCGGTGATAACGCTGAAACTTACCAGAAGGGAAGTGGACGATGTTATCTTAAGGCTGGTAAGTGCACACAGCTGTTCAGTTAACCTACAGACGATTAGAAAGAAGATGCATATACTTATTGACTTATCCTCATATGTGGTCTACAAGTTGCAGTAGTAGGATTATATGCAATATTATTATCAACGGAAAAAACTGACATGTTGCCTGTCAGTTTTTGTTGAATGGGAAAGAAACCTTGTTATGAAAAGTTACCAACATATGCGTGTAGCAAACGTTTTTTAATAACCCAACTGTTAAAGAAACACTGCCGAGATTACTACGGAACGAGTGCAGTGGCTGTTTACTGGGTCGCGGATTCGAGTCCCGCACAGCGGTATACCGGTATGTGGTGGCATGATGAATTTTGATTGATTGAGGGTTAGTGATTCCGGTCGAATCAAGGGCTAAGGTCAATAAGTACGTTTTTAATGCAGTAATCAGTAGCCCCTAAGTTTCTAATGCAGAAAGACCACTTTTTTTATTGCTGGAGGTGGCGGTGATCTTCCTCTGCTGGACAACGAAATCCGGCGCCGACCTACCCGTCAGCTTGTGGAGTTTTCCTAACCAGGTATCTCTCATCATTGGGGCGCCGCTCCGGCCAGGACAAGCTCTAAGCTGACCAGTCAGCTACCATCCCACATGGGTGGTTGTGCAGTGTGTGTAAGGAAGGAGTGAGGATAGGACAAGGAAGAGAAAGGAAAGATCGCGCGCGGTCTGTGGCCCGTTTGTTAGGCTACTGCTCCGGCATTCGCCTGGTGTTCATCGGAGAAACTACGGAATACTACCGATCATAGCAGCCGGTCGCTGGAATTCGCCTCCAGACAGCGACTGAATCCGACATAACAGTCTAGCTAGTATAAAAAAGTCCTGCCACTGTTGGGAATCGAACCCTAGGACCTCCCGGTCAGAGGCACTGCAGTGACATCAGTTAATGCCCTGAACCACCTCAGCTGGTTGTAGCATGTGGGACCCTGCCCGTTCTCATGCGCCACCCTTCCCTCGATGTCCCTTCGTTCCTGGCCTGTTCGGGGGGGGGTAGGATCTAGAGGCAGTGTGCGCCCCTCGGGCGGGATATGCCTGCCCCCGTCAGACATCATGTTGCTGGCGATACCAGATGGCACTCCATACGCCCATACGGGGCACAGAGGAGCGTTGCCTATGCTTGGATTTATTTACACCTGCCCCTCATCAGCTGTTACGGTGTCATCCAATCGGTAGCTTGAACGTCACTGTGGTGACGTGAAAGCTCCCGACTGGATGGCACCGTAACAGCTGATGACCTATCAGGGGCAGCTGTAAATAAATCCAAGTATAGACCGGGTTTACGGTGTCTCCACGGCTGGCACGTGGGGGCTCAGAGGCTACGCTGGAATGGGTTATTAAAAACACACAAATTGCAGATCCCTGGGTCCCTTCGGTGTCGGAGTGGGCGAACCGCGGTAAGTGCCACGGTGGTCGCCCCTGGAGGTGGGGGGAGCGACCACCGCGGGGGGCGAGCCCGCGAGAGGACGAGTCGCAAAAGATCTAAATTAAGGAGGATCAGGGTACAGCCACCTAAGCAGTGGTTGCTCCCAACCTCGAAAGAAGTGAAACGGACAGGAATCCAGCCTATTCATCCAACTGTTGAAAAACGTGCGATAATATTAAGTGAAACTTCACGCGCTCCACTTTCTCGGATTTCGTTTATGCAGAACATCGATTCTAAGTATTCTCTTGTGAATTTCTGAAGAAGACCTTACATTTATGGATATCCGCATACGTTCACAAATTTTGCGATGTATGAATACGGAGAATTCTTTTTTCAAGATATTCTGTTAAGAATTTAATATATCTAAAGTATCACACACGTTCTTGACTCCCAAAAACCTAATTGAAAATAGGTATATTAAAACATTCTTCTCGAGACAGGATCTCTTCTGCTCGATTTGATGTGTGTGAATGCAGATGATAAAGGAAGCTATTGAAATATGCACAAGCTAATAAAAATGCTTCCTGAACACAATAAGCAATTCTGCAATATATCAGGATAACATTACCGTTTTGACACGCACAGTTCAAAGTTATTAAAGTTTAGTTATCTCAGAAGTCTACATGAGTATTTAAAAGCGGGCAAAATCATAATATATTGCACTTGCAAGCTAGTATCAAGAAACTTGCAAGTCAAATTCAAAATAACTTTTATGTAAAATGTTTGTTACATTTTTGGTGTTATATTTTGTGTTATTACGCAACAAATTGCCATTATATTAAGTAGTTAAAGTGTTAAAGAGATTACAGTGGATGTTCCAAGTGTTACTGATATCTTCCGTAGATAATAACTTCACAAAGTCTTCAAGCTTCCTGCTCTTAGTCGTCAGCATGAAACTTTCATAAGCTCACGACATTAATTTTAGTATCTTATTGCGAAGTTTCTTCACAGTTTGACTTCTAATTTCACACCATGCACATATTTTTTCTTTTAAGCTCAATTATGTGAAATCGGTTGTCTACAGATCGATTTGTTTGACGGCGGCGGGACAAATTAGTACGAAGAAGATGCAATAGAGAAAAAGAAGATGAGGTAAAAGTGTTGATAGGAAGAAATCGTATGTATTCCATTCAGTATACGATCGCATGACAAATACAGACTACTCTAGATATTCTGAACCTTCAGTTATAGCAAACAGAAGTCACTGGTTCGATCTACATTCATAACAAATAAACACTAGACAATTTGGTTATTGTGAACACATCATCAGGTATAGTGAACATAATTAATACAATTTTAAGTTAAAAACGCATCATTTACGTACATTCATATAATATTACGGATTTGAAGTTAAAAGGGGACTGAGGGAATCTTGTCTCTGGGTGAAATTGCTTTTAAGGAAATTACTCATCAATTACAGATCTATCGAGCTTAGAGTCTTCATGGACGCTGTTGAAATCTCACTAGTGAAATCTGATCTAGCCAGGTAATTGTGAATGCGGGGAAAGGGTCCTTCAGAACAGAAGGAAACAAGAATGATGAAGATACAAAATGAAGGGAATGTACCGACAGTACAATGGGCACTGGTGGATGTTAAGATACGATATTTAAAGTGTGAAAAGTGAAAAATAAAGTGTGAAAAAATCACGAAGATATTGACATTTTGAATTCATGGCTATTGTATATTTTATTGCAACTCTGAAATAATATAACCGATCATATTTTTGTTAGACTATGGAAAAAACCTATATTTTATTTTGGGATCATCAAGTATAGTGAATTTCAGATGTAGTAAGCCAAACATTTTAGAGGCTCACTATAACTGGAGTTAATTTTACTTTTAAAAATAATCCGATGAACTACGTGTAAGGCAAACATGTATTTGAAACTGTTGATGAGAGAGCCTTTCCAAGTAAAACATCGTTTTATTTCCTTCATATTCATCCGTATAAATCAACCACTATTATTGAAAATACCAAAAAAATAATAAAATATCTATGACAATTCATTGATATTTAGAGCAGCAGAAGAATTAAATGACGTTTAATGAAATTTAATTCTTTAGGTATTTCAGTACTAAAAAACCGTTATGAGAAATTTATCTCCGAAATCGGAGATATATTTGTCTTCGTATATATTTGTCTTCAAAATCGAGTGAAAGTTATGAAGTTGGAATTTACTGTTAAGATCATTATCGTACGTAAAGATAATTTTTATACCATTTCGCTTAATATTACTTTTTGGGTGCATTTTTGTTGTGATAGTTCCTTTTAAAATATATTGAACCCTTGTTACTGTTATTATATTTGTTAACAATAGTTAATAGACAAGGAAAAATCATCATTGTGGGGACGTAAAGTGTTCTGACATGTATTGTAGTATTTGATATGTAGAAAACGAATATGTTAGTTTGTTACTGTTTGTTCCTTTACTTGCAAACTAATTTCAGCAACACTATATTATATAATATATTCGTCCGTAAACCGTAATCTGTGTGTCATGTTCCACTTGGAAATACGAATTATATTTATTATGGTGTAATGGAGACTTTTAGGACGTTTTATTACGTTTTTGGACAAAGTAACCAGGTACGTGCAAGGTATCTGAATGATAATTATACGAAGGGTGTTTTCAAACTGAAAAAAAGATGTCATGCCATTTGCAGTCAAAGAAAAGTGCAGAGAATTCAGTTCATTTATTTTATACTAGTGGCCTGCATCAGCAAAAATGCTGCTATGGGAAGTGGAGCAGTAAAATTTGGCTGTTCTGAATTGGTTTTGAAACATGTTGAAAGTAAAGCTCTTCCTTCCTGCCGCATGACGTCAGCTGTGACGTAAGCAGTGCCCCATTGAATATAACAATATACAGTCAAAATATCAAGCATGTGAAATTGTGAATTGATATAATCAAACATTAGCGTTTTTCAGTCAAAATGGAAACTCTTTCATTGTTATATTTTCTCAGTCATTCTTGGTATCTATCGAAACCATTGTCACCTCGTAGCAAGCTAGAGATACACTTTTCCGTCAATATATGCGTATATTCAAAATTAGTAATCCAGATGTCTGCAGTCAGTTTATTAGATTACCTGATGAATAAATGCTATTTTCCATCCATATTGTGAGAGGATTTAATTTTCATGAGACGTGAAGGTAAATAAAATGGTCTTTGTACTTACAAATGACGTTTTCATTTTTAATGGAGTAAATGTCAATGTTTTCATATAGGTAGATTTATTGAATAAGAATTTGAGTCTTGAAAAAAATTATGAATAATACTTATTCTAATCAATTATTCATTGAAATTTTAAATTAACTTCGGCATACATTCCTCGCAAATCATCATCCTGCACAATGGTGTTCCGAAAGTAATTTCATATATACGGATACAATAAACAATATTCAGCTGGCATTTTAAACAACTGGAATTATTCTATCTTCAGTTGTAGTTATGTACTTTTTATAGGATAAAACCGAGCACCTTTTGTAAATATTTACAATAGCTTATTATTGTTGGTTGAAGAAAATTATTCGTTTAATTTAAAGTAAAGAGAGATGTAAAACGAATGAAAAATCAATGAATCAACAAAGTAAGCGTTCCTATATTCGTCGTGGTTGAGAACGGCAGAAATTTCTAATGAATACCTTTTCTGGGCACAACAACTATTTGGGAAATTAAATTCTAAATTAAAATATAGTAATGAAAGAAATATATTACTTTATAAAACGCGGAATTTGAAATGAATAAGCTGCGTTTTGGGTTATAGGGAATAGAAATGTATTTTTTAAGATTTAAGTCTTTAAGTAGTAGGTTTTGATTATGACTCTCTCTCTCTCTCTCTTTGTAACAGGTTGTATAATAATAATGTGTTAAACATTACGAATTCATGATATGTAGAGTAATTAAACTAATGGAGACTGCCTAATAAAGAGGTGTAATTATGGATGTGGATATATGTATTATCCTTTGTGACCCGCACAAAAAATCAGGACATTCCATAACATAATCTGCATGCACAGTGGTCAAGAAAAAGGTTTCGCAAAATTATCTTATATACATTCAGCGCAAATGTAAGAACGTACGAGAGGTAGTTGTGATAAAATATGATTTGCGTACTCCTCAGCATATCAGCTGAGGGAGAAATACAATAATTAATATTCATGCATGTAAAGTTTACAAGAACTCAAAATCCTCTGGAATTGCAAAATGTTTTCATAATAGAACATAAAGATATATTAAAGTATAAATTAAGTTGAATTCTCTCAGTATATTTGGTAACTGCGGCACATTAAACTCGTTGCCTTCAACACCGGCGACAAGGCTACGACGAGTTATTGAGACACTACAGAGTTGCGACGAAGAAAATGTCCTTAGTTTTATAAGTACATCTGTTCGTCGAGGGCAAACCGTCGAGAGCGAGGTGACGAGAAAGCAAAGAACAGGCTGTAAAAACGTGCATCCGGGGTGACTCACCTTGAAGACCTCCCAGGTAGCGCTGAAGGGCAGCACAGCCACCCCCACCATGAGGTCGGCGACAGCCAGCGACACGATGAAGAGGTTGGTGACGGAGCGCAGCTTGGAGCTCATGAAGACGGCGGCGATCACCAGGCAGTTGCCCACGATCACCATCACGTTGATGACGGCGAGCACGGCCAGCGACGCCAGCAGGGTGGGGTCGTCCCACAGCACGTCCTCGGGGCGCGGCGAGCACAAGTCGGCGGCGGGGGTGGCCGGCGGGGGCGCCAGGAGCGTCGCGTTGGCTCCCTCACCGGCGGCGGCGGCGGCGGCGGCGGCGGCTCGGAGCTCGGCCGCGTCCCCGGGCCCGCGCGGCGGCGTCAGCATCCCCGGGCGGCGGGGGCGGGGGCGGCGGCGGCGGCGGGGGCGGCTAGTGCGGTCCGCGGCCGGCCGCCGCGGCGTGCCGCCCGCCCTCCATCTGCGCCCGACGAGCGACACCTGGCGGACGCCTGCGGCCTCGCGCAAGCGACCGACGCGAACGGGTGTTCCGCAAGGTCCCGCGACCTGGCACTGTTCACTCGCACTGCTCTCGCGCACAAAGGGATCGCTGCCGGCGATGAACACTCGCTCCAAATCACTCGGCGTTTTCGTCCAAGAGGTGTGTTATGCCTGATGGACTCGATATTTGCGATTCGTTCTTTATTCTTTGCAAAACCGTACTCAATTTCTCGAGTGCTAATGAAACTTCTCAACCAAGACTAGAGATAGACACTGTGTAAGAAGCACTTATCGATTCTGTATAAGAAATGCTGATCACCTGATGGAAACGGAAATTACTCAATTATTGATGTACGTGTGAAGCACCCGAGTCAATGATGAGGTCCGTGAGTTGGTGACAATTATTCGGCGATACCTTTACATACAGACAGCAATTTTGAAGAAAACCAGCGCTCCAAATTTGTTGTTTTTCTTTCCGGGAAATCTTACTCAAAGTCTTGGCGTGCCTGTGAGTCTCATGGGTCAGACGGTTCTAATAAGTATCAGTCATATTTCTTGTGGTTGAAGTTTACTATGATGGAGAGGGACTCTCCCTCAAGAAGGCATAGTGATTCTGTTGAATTATTTCAGTCTGTGGGAACTATACCTATCTTCAAGTGCAGTCTTCTTGAGAATAATTCAAAGAATATATTCCCGAAATATCAATACTTTCACTGCTAAAGGCTCGTCTAATAAAATATAAGGGGAACTAACTGGGTTTCTTGAACTCTTTCTTAATGAAAGGCACCGTGGGACTGAAATCTGAGAACTTAATCTTCTGATTTCTCACACTCTCACGATGTTTTGTAGAGTGCTGATCCAAATGTAAGACCGAGTAGATGTGATCATATTTAAAAAAAAAAATCAATCTATATCTTACATTCAGTCGACGCCGCAGCTTAGTATATTGAGAGACACATCAAGGCGCGCAGACAGAGAATTTCTTGCATCACGCAAGTCCTCTGGACATGAGCTTTGGTTTGCGAAGGGTATCTTCTCGAATTCAGAAGACTCTGAGACGAGGCTGTTTCGAGACGAAACTTTTGCACCGGTTGCAAGAGCAGGTGCAACGAGACGCGCCCTCCCTCCTCGCTCCTGGGGCTGCGCGAGGCAGCGGGCGGCGCCGCTGGGGGCGACGGCGTAAGATCCGGCCTCGGAGAGGAGATTCCGGCGGTCTTCTTTGTGCCTAATTCCCTTTGTGCCTTTTCCGGCGGAATCCGTCGCCGCTCGCGCCTCGGAGGCGCGCGGGGAGAGCGGGGGCGGCGGGGAAGAGCGGCCGTCCTGCCCCTGGCGGGACACTGCTTCCTCTAATCAAACGGGAGCTCCTGTCGCCCGCGTCAGCCCCTGGGGGACGCCGACATTTGCATGTGGCAGCGCGAGCGGCAGATTGCAGTCGCGACCGAGCGGATCTCCCCGACTACCGCACTTCGCCCCCGACTCGCAAACTTCGATGGAGAGAGACGCCGCCGGCTGCCACCCGAGGATCGAGCACCTAGTTTCTTGTGGAAACGTTCTTCGCGCGATTGAACACGAAAGAAGGGAGTCGAGCAACGTCAATTTCAGGGAACAACACTTCCGGTTGGAAAATCCTTTTCACATCACTGGCGTTGTTCGTTTTCGAGAGTATCGCACACAAAGGGGTCGTTAGGAGCGGGGCGACACTGGGCGGCGGGGCGGGCTGGGGCTACCCGAGCGCTGGCCTGCGTCTTCCAGAGAGGCGCGGTCGCGTGGCCTGGGGCTGCGGGGCGAGGTGCGGCGGGCGCTGCTGCTGCTGCCCTTCACCCGGGCCCGTGGTTGCTAACCAGCGACCGCGGCACTGTCCGTTTCCACGCACGCAGAGCAAACGCACAGCGATTCAACGCATCGACATCCCACCCGCATCTGTTCCAGCATTCGGGATACATTTTTGAGAACCAGGTGAGAGTGGACCCTAATCGTATTGCAGACACACGTTTTTATATTCAACGAGTAGTTTGGTAGTATACTATATTCCCTGAGATAACTAACTTTTTGATCTGAATTGAATGCGGTAAACACAAAATAAAACTAATCGACTCTGCCCTAAACGTTCGACGAAAATCAATTGCTCCCGCGGTCGACGGCTTCTTACAAAAATAACGCTCTCGCTCCCTGCGGCGGCGTGGGGCGCGCGGTGGCCGGCGCGGGCGGCGCCGGGGGCGTCGCGGCGTCGCGGGCGGCGGGCGCGGGCGCGCACCTCCGCATCGCCCGGCGCCGGTGGGCGGTGACGCGCCGCGGGGCCCGAGCGGCAGCCGATCGACCCTCCGCCGGTCGGCCGACGCTTTTCCGGAACCGCCGCCGACGGTATATTTTTAGTGGAGGCCCCAGCAGCACGTGCGACGTCGGCGCGGGTGGTGGAGGGGGGCGGGGGAGGGGGCGGTGGGGGGCCGCGGGGATCGATAGGGTAATGGGACACCGGGCGCCCGCGACCGCCTGCAGCTGAGCCCCGAGCCCCGGGTGGCCTCCCGCGAGGCGCCGAGGCGCGGCGGAGGCTGAGAGCGCCGGCCAGACGCCTGGCCCCGATGCCACAGGTCGCCGCGTGGCGTCGGCGGGGGAGGGCGAGGTGCGGGGGCGGGGCGGGGCGGGGGCGGGGCGAAACGGGCCGGGGGCGATGCAGGCCCGGCGCGCCGGCCTACGCCCGCCGCCGGGCCCGGGCGTCCGCGCGCTGCCGGCGACCGCCCGCTGCCGCCATCGCCCGCGCCTCCCCGCGCTCACAGGCGCCGCCCGGCCGCCGCCGCCTCCCCCGCCGCCTGCGCCGCCGCCGCCGTCGCCGCCGCCCGCGCCCGTGGGCGGCGCCCCGCCGTCACAGCGCCCGAAGGCCCTCGTGCGGGCGCTCGGCCCGGAGCGGTCCCTGGAAGGCACTCGGCGGCGGCTGGTGCTGCTACGCGGCCGCTCGCTCTAGGGCAGCTGGGGCGGCGCAGTCCTCCACCTGTGGACAGCCAACGCAGCCGGTCGCAGCGCGCCCCCGCGGCCAGCGCCGGGGGCGGGGGCGGGGGCGGCGCGCACCTGCAGCGGCTCCGCGGGCGCGGCGGCGGGCATGGCACGCGCGCCGCCAGCTGGGAGCGCGCCGCGCTTCACGCTTCCATTCGAGCGCGCGGCTGCGGGCGCGGGGCGACGGCGCGGGCGCGGCGCGGCGCGGCGGGACGCGGGCGCGGGGGCGGGGCGGCCCGGGAGGCGGGCGGCGCGCGCTGCGATCGGTCGTCCTCGGGCGACGCGCTGACGGGCGGGCGAGCGAGCGAGCGGGCGGGCGCCGAGGCTCGGGCGACGGACAGCGCGACTGCTGTGCCACTGAGCGGCAGTGGGTGCGCGGCGGCGCGCCGCCCGGGCCCGCGCCGGCGCAGGCGCCGCCGCCGCCGCCGCCGCCGCCGCCGCCGCCGCCCCCGCGCCCGCCCCCGCCGACGCCGACGCCACGGCGACCTGCGCCGCGCGACGCGCGAATGCAGCCTAGAGGGCCCGCCGCAGTGGGCGCGAAGGCCAGGAGCGCGGACGAGGGTCACATAAAACTCTCCTATAGCGTTGCAACTACAGTCGACTCCGGTTGTAATGAACTCGGATATAATGAACCCTCGGTTATAATGAACTAAAATCACTGGTCCCGTTTCACGTACATTACAAATAAGCATAAGAAGATTCAGTTATAGTGAACCTGAACCTCGGCTATACTGAACGTAGGAAGTAAGTCCTGGAAGTCAATTAGATCTCTTATGTTACTAGACGAATAAATGGGCCTTTGAAGAGTTGGACGTATTCCAACAGTGAAAGAGGTATTGAAAGATGTCAAGACTGCATTACGATACTTAGCGACAGTAGTCAATGCAGAATCAAGTATGTAAAGAGCACGAACTCTGGAGAAGAATTTAGAAAAATGAACAGAACTAATGAAAAAAAAGAAGCAAACAATTGAAAATAATTCCATTTTTAAGTACAAATAAAGATACAGAATTTTCAGTTCGTGTTATTAATGCATTTAGCTGGATCTCCACATTCTTAAAATCAATCATTTTGGAGAAATACTATTTAGTTTTGACATCATCGGATATAGTGAACCTCTATTACAGAAAAACCAAAGGTGTTAGTCCCCAGACGTTCACTATAAACTAAGTCGACTGTAATTGTAGTAGTTTATGCAATTAGTTTATAATGTTAGCTTTATTGCATGAGTACGGTATTTGAAAACGAGCGATATCAAGAGCGATTTTCATGAGTTGTATGAAAATAACAAAGTAACATTATAAACGAGTTGCATACACTATTTTTTTGTATAACAGCATTAAAAATTGTAAGAGTATCAAACTTAATTTTGCGAAACTACTTTCTTGTGACGTCTTAAGTATATGACATCTGTGCAGGTAAACGGTAGTCGGCTCTTCCGTTTACTACTACCCCTCCACGATTCTCTCGCTGCTGTAGGCTGAATATATGATGACACAATCATTCGTGCCGTAAATGCTAATGTGTCATCATTTGTGCCGTAAAATCCCCGTTTATGAATGATTTCTTGCAACAGAAAAGATCGCTTATAATGCTGGTAAACAAAATAAATATTTTCACGAACACAGTTTCATTAATACTGCAATAACACAATGTAGTTTATATAAAATTACATATTTTTATAAGAAAAATTTAAAAAGAGTTGTTGTTCTACAACTGAACATTTGAGCAGCAAATATTTAACCGGCTAATGCATTAAGCGACGGTCAAACGAGTTTACGCAAACGGGGCATGCCGGTATAGCATACGAAGGTAAAAGGTCACGTAGGTCAGTGAATTGAATTACTAGTATTTTATTGACAATAAAACGTAAATCACAATTGTTACACTTTATAAAAATGTAATATTTAATTTACTTAAAAGATTTTAAAGATTACATATTGGTATTTCACATCGAGAATGCTTACCTTCTAATCTAAAAAATATTGGAATATTTTCAAATCTTAAGAGTGAGTGTTTCTCCTGGAGAATAGAGGTCACATCTCGAAGGTTTCGTAATTTATGCATTTCAGAAGAAATAAAATTAAAAAAGAGCCCTTTTTCTGCAAAGTATGGTCAATCAAAAGTGTGGATGACATACATCCCCACAACGAGGAAGGGTTATCGTATGTGCAAACTAGTTCATGTTTTATTTTTTTACAACTGACAATATAAAATGCCACTTTTTTGTAGATACCACGTGTGTAGACGACACAAAATATTTCACAAAGAGATTTCATAAAATACTGCGTCTTCGTTCCGCGAAGAAGGAGCAGAACATTAACCTACTGAAAGCCACTTCCAAGCATCAAAACATCGCGGAATAATGAATTCTTAGAAAATGAATCGTGGGAATCACAGGATTCATCAAGCTACATTCTGAGTCCTGGATTTGTGCGCTTGCAAACTTTCTTTAATCCCCGTAAGTATCCAGCATTACTGAAATAACTACGTTCAGAGTCTTCTAAAAACATGTATTAAGTGTGTTCTTTCGTTGGTAATCTTAGACATATTGTGAAAAAAAAGAACGATACAGCAAGAACATTTTCCTGGCAAATAGTAGTACTAATTAGGGGCGTTCAATACTTTCCGGCTGAAGCCTCCCCTATACACAGGAGATGAACATTGAAAAGGTTCCTACGTATTGCAGAGTAGAAGCTGTCAAGAAGCGATAATTTCCAGCAACCAGTTACTGGCAAAACAGTATCTGGATAGTGGAAAATTATATTTTCCTTTCCTACAACCTATGTGTAACTCATGATAGGTCATATGTTTTCACAGGAGGGTGCAAATATAAAAAACTAATACATTTATTTATTTATTTTACGTCAAAAAAAACAGTTAAAAACTGCGTATGACGTGCTATGGGGAAAAGTGAATTGTGTGCACATTTTCAAAATTCTGTGATCCCTACACTAAGTCATATACTACTTAAATTTTGAATTTTTGAAAGGGAGAAAAAAAAGAAAGAAAAAAAACTCCCATGTAAAAAAATCTATTTTCAAGGGTAAATAAGCAATAAAATTTGAATTTTGAAAGGGAGAAAAAACAAAAAAAAAACTCCCATGTAATAAAATCTATTTTCAAAGATAAATAAGCAATAAATTTTGGCTCTTATTACTTCCTGCCGCGACAACATGGAAACGATAATTTGAATAATTGTATTTCCCACTGAATTCTAGAAGACGTGCACAGAAAATGAAGTTACATTTATGTCCAGAAGCAAAACAAGGGGCCATCTCAGCATTTGCTCAATGGATCAGGGAAACTGGACGAAAAACCTCATCGAGATGGGTTAAGAAAAAGTTCAGTTCAACATTTTCAGTAAAATCTCAAAATTTCCTCTTATAATTCTTCCCACCTCATTCAACCGACCATATATTCAATATACAAATGATTCTATTTCAATTTTGTAATATTATTAATAGTAATAATAAAACTAATTAAATGATAAGAATGAAGAGTACTTCATGAGCATTGCGCTATAATCTGAACGTCGACACCAACCAACCAAGTTCAAACCCCAGCAAAGAGGAAGATTTTTATTAGGTCATGACCTATTCAGCGAGGTTCTAAGGTTCACTCGTCCTTCTATCCAAATGAGTACCAATCTTTTACTGGCTTAATTCTGGGTAAAATAATCCGATTAAAGCATGACGCTTGCCACGCCATCTTCACCTCACTTCGAAGCCTCATCTCAAATTTTAATAATTCTAATTTCTTAATCTAATCTTATAAATCCCATGGGATTTCCAGTTTCCAATGATCTTAATGGCTTGAAAGAGGTCCTCTTCCGATATTTTGTAAACATGATCCACTATTTCCACAAGTTCATTGGCAGCATCAACTTCAGATTGGAGCCAAGATGCGTTTTTATTGTAGGATCTGCTTTCTTTCCAGATTCCTGTCCAAAATATTTCGACATCTTTTGCTGGAGGGATAGCATTGCTCTTCGGTTTTTGAGTCAGATTGTGATAGAATCTCTTCCGGTCTGTTTTAAAAACAGATTCTGTACGTACAGAAATCTACTTAGTGTGTGTCTAATGCGTTTAATGCGTTAAATCTATTTCAGTTTGTAACGTCTAATGAGTGCTTGGATTTTCTTTTTAGCTTCTCAAATGTCATAAATTGTGTAACGTATGATTTGGTATTTTTGTTCAACATCCTGTACTTCTCGTTGACTTAAGTGTGTGTTTGTTTAGAAGATTCCGCTGCTAACAGTGATATTTCACATCGAGTGTCGACCATCCGTTTCATAATTCCCTTTGCCCATGAGGGTACAGTCGTCGGCCGTCGGTGTTTGGACATTTGGACGTCAGCCGTGGGTATTCTTGGTTGATCCCAAAATTGTTTGAGATACTAGAGATCCAGTTACATACTCGTTGATTGATTTCAGTAATACATAGATCTCTACCTGGGGTCTGTACCACTCATTGAAGAGAGGATTCGCTGTCTCTAAAACTATCTTGACTTTAGCATTTTCATATATTCTCCTCAACGGTGGACGAGATTCAAATGGAAGTAGGCAAATTCGTTCTATCACGCGTTGAAGGAGATTTCGCAACATGTGTATATCGTATAATTTATAGCCAGATGAATTTTCACCACTGACAAAAGTTTCATTGGGTTGAAATGGACTTTCGACACCATTGTTTTCAGGGATATTAAATGGTTCTAAATGTTCATGTGGATAGTTAGATTGAAGAACATACCCTGCATTTCACTGATTGTCAGAAAGTTGTTCTACTGTGAATTTTCCACAACTAAGTATGTATCGTCGTTAACTGGCAGGCTTTTTTGAATCTAGGGCAGGTCTTTTATCAGAGTTATGCTCTCTTCATATATTGTAAACTTCTGTTTATAGCCTCCATTTATCCATTTTATGTAGTAATAACAACACATCTGATCCTTCAATTCATCTCGGGTCCATCTCTGACGATGGCTTCGAGCTACTGACGGGTCCCTTGGACTCACATCTATGAGATAGCCAGACATCGGCAGGGTGATATTAGGTCAGTTTCTGAGCAGGTGTGGGACATTGGTCGAATAAGGCACGTTAGAATCCATTACATTTATTGTTCTATCCTCTTTGCTCTTTGGTTTTAAGGAAAATTTTGCAGGAAGCAAGTTGGAGCTCACAGATCACCCTTAACTCATGGGTTATTTACTGTCATCCATTACTGCGACCCACAGTGGCCTCGGCACACAGCGAGGATCCCTCCGATTGTCAATCGGCATTACTATACCCTATGCAATTTTTACCGACTGCTGAAGGCATTCTCTTAGTTAGTGACAGAAGATATTCATAACCAGAAAAAAAAGTTCTGCTTTTGAGATGGTAACCAAGCGTGCAATGGAGTTTTCAAAATGAAAAATATTTCTCAGGACGTTACTATAGTTTGCTTGAGGAGCCTGAGGGAATATCGTTTATAAAAAGTAATCTCCAATCTTGCCATGTAATCCAAATGTTTTCCAATATATTTGTTTTCACTGTGATATTTGAATTCAATTTCAATGTAGCATTTCTTGTTCATTACATCTTTCCAATTTTCATACATTAGCTCTTGATAGCAAATTCCATGTAAATTGCACAATGGTCTTTGCAGTGCTCTAGAAAAATTATTTAGTATGGATTATGTGAAATCCTCGATGCGATGAAAAAACAATGCAACAAAATGATAATAAAATATACAATAATAAGTATAATTGCATTCAAATATGCTGTGCATCAAAATGTTAATATTTGAATACCGAGGTGTGTGTCAAATCTGAAGTAAAATTTTCTCTTTTCTGCAAATAAACTATCAGAACGTCAAATTTACGCAAAACACCGTTCAATCGTATACATCTGTGTTGTATAATAGCGAGACATCAAACATGTCAATTGACCAAGAGAATTAACTTATAGATGAAAAATGCCAAAGAAGGATTGGTACAACAGCAGCGAACACACCAACAGACGATGTTAGTAGCAAGAAAGCTACTGTCGGTTGCAGTTTTCTGTATCAAATAGAATATTAAAAGTGATATTTCAGAATGAGTTAAAAAATATATTATAATTGAAAATATTAAAAACTTGCGAAACCCAGCAGACGTTGTTCTGCCATTCATCTCTCTCTCTCTCTCTCTCTTTCTCTCTCTCTCCGTCTTTCTCCCTCTTTCTCCCTCTCTCTCCTCTCCTCCTCCCTTCCCCCTCCGTCTTCCCCTCTGACTCTCAGTTTTCCCCTCCGTCTCCCATCTCTCCGTCTCCCCCTCTCACCGTCTCCACCTCTCTCCATCTCCCCTTTTCTTCGTCTATCTCAGTCACTCTATCTCTTTCCCTGTCTCTGCCACTCTGTCCCTCTCATTCACATTTAGTTTCAGATTCTCGACGTCTCTGAGCAGGTGGGATAATATCGATAAGCACCGAATCAGCAACCATGTAACAGAAAATCAAGAATATCTCTCATCCTGTATATTACGGTGTGCGAAACGTTTCTTTGAGGCCTTCGGACTCAAAAGTTTAGTTTTAATGCCCTAGAACGCATCATTTAGGATTTATTTAATGATATAAATTCAAAAAATCCTGGGTGCATTTGACATTAAAAAAAATTTCTGTTCGATTTCTTAAATTTCCTTTCATACAAACCTTGTCCTGACAATAACGAACACACACACAAAAAAAAATTATCCGATTTGGAGCAGTCGTTCCAAAGTTAAGTGCGTACATACATTTCGGTCGTTCATTTTTATTTATATAGATAAAGATAATAGATAACATGTAATGCGAATTAGTCAAAGATCGAGAATATTTTCATAAATTTAAAATGAACAGACAGCTATTATGCTGACTTGAAATAGAGCCAAACATGAGATAAACATGTTTACATTTTTTCAAACGTATGATATGCTCAACAATTTGCAAATAAGATAATTTGGACTCACGAACTGTATTGCTGCTTACTTTGTCACTCTTGAGACATCATCGTATCAGTTTCGAATCATTACATTTTGCTCTTCTTCTGAGAAGTAATTTCAAATACGCCACTTTCAATGAAGCCAATCATATTTTGGCCTTGGAGAAGGGTTCTAACCCAAAAAATTTAAATTTTGGTTATTCCCATTTACTGAATCTAGAAATTGTTCTTTTTGAACAGATTTAAAAAAAAGTACAGTCAAACCGAAAATGGGACTTTTTAGATTTAAAAATAGTGTTTTTACAAGTACACGAAACTTTCGAATCGTTGTATCTGAAAACATGCTCAGTGTGGATTAGATCCATTCACCTCCAAGGCGCCGATTTGCAACTATGCATCCCAAACGTTTGCATCAGCATGGAGTTTCTTTTCCATCTGAGCCCATGTGTTTCCTGGAAAGACAAACCACCTCGCCTCCGCCGCCCTCGTCACCGCTATCTCGAATGTTTCCGCTTGGGAGGTAGAATGCTTCCAGCGCTGAATCTTGGAGATTCCAGGAACTCCCGTTGGAAGCAAGAGCGAATGTGTAAAGTTTCGGTATTTAATTTTAGGTGCTTTAGAGCGTTGTGTGAGGGTATTTCCTCGAAGCTTGAAAGAGGAGTTAAGAGGTGCTTGTGGAGGAACGCACAGGATGTACATTTGAACGGGGGCCAAGTACTTGTCCGTATTTTTACATTTATTTCCGCAACTGGAGTAAAGTGTTAGTTATTCACGATTATATAAATACCAAAAAGGATACAAATTATATTCAAAAGAGAAATTTTAAATGAAATTTTGTAGATAATGACTGTAAGCGTTACATTTTCAGTACAATTATTTTTAATTATCAACAACAGGTTAATTTTTATTCATTTACTGGGAACGTGACATCATTTTTAATATGTCCGTAATGTAATGTATAAAGAAGGATTAAATTATAAAAAAAACACCACTTTTCGAGCACCCGCACAATAAAATTTAAGACATGTTGTACATTTGAACACATGAGAAGTATTTATACTTGTATCCATCATTATACAAATCTCCGTCACCTCTGATTAACGGAATAATAAAATCATTCACTACGTTCAAAACTAGATAGTGTCGAGGCCTTTCAAGCAGAAGATAGGACTTGCAGGTTCATTATACTCAGAAATTAGAAATATTTGATCATGGAGATGGTTTTCCATGGGTTCTAACATTTGCCAGGGATTAATCGGGTTTGCTTGAAAAGACAGGTGTGAGATACGTACGCATAAAACAATTATTAAAACCATAGGCGCAAACGATAGTACGTTGTCTATGCGAATAGAAACAGAGCGTTGTTTCGGATCACAATATATTGGCTTCATTTTTGTATCCAATGATCTACGTGGAGACTGTTTAGGCCGTAATCGACAAGCCCCTGGTTTCGGCAATCCGATTCTCTTCCACAGAAGAGATGCTTTGTATATTCATGAGATTAAGTGCTTCTATTAATTTTGTTATTACGT
This sequence comes from Teleogryllus occipitalis, assembly GCA_011170035.1. Taxonomy (NCBI): domain Eukaryota; kingdom Metazoa; phylum Arthropoda; class Insecta; order Orthoptera; family Gryllidae; genus Teleogryllus; species Teleogryllus occipitalis. The sequence continues at coordinate 7,358 of BLKR01001171.1, read as the reverse complement.
TGAAACTATTGGACATTTCGCTGTTCCACATTTGTTTTCAGAGAAGCAACATAAGGTTGTCTAACTTTGTTAACCCCTACGATTTTTTTTACATAAAATGAATCGATTTTCATTAAATTAAGAAATAGATATTTCAGAAATTAAAAGCAAATGCAAATTAATTTTATTATACTATCCAGTATGATGATGTGATGATGATCTAAGGCCATTAAATCCCTAAAAGGACAAGTGCCTCCTGTCAGAACACAGGGGTGGTTCTGCTTATCTCTTGAGGTAAACCAGTCCTTAAGAGATTTAGTGTTATTTTAGTTTTTACACTAAAATTTACACTTTAAGTATTTACACTTGCACTTATTCATATTTAGCACTTCCTGTCACTAGTAATGTGCCATTTGTTTCTCTTGGGCCTTCCATGTTTCCCTATTCCTTGCTATTCTTGACCATATGTTGTCATATACATTCTTAAAGACACCGACTCATCTTTGTCTAGGACGACCTCTGTTTCTTTTTCCCTATTTGGGTCCCAGGTTGTTTAACACATATGTTCATCTGGCATCTTTTAATCTTGTCACGTGACCACCCCATTTCCTATTTAGTTGTTGGGCCCTTGCTGCTAAATCCTTTATACCACTCTGTTCACCAATTTCTTCATTTTTTACTTTATCCTTCAGTCTGATGGGTAGTATTTTCCTCTCTTTGTTTCTTTGGACTACTCTTAGGGATTTCATATATTGTTGTGTTAAACTCCATGTTTGTACTTCATATAATAACACCTTAAATACACAGATCTCTAAGAGATGAAATTTTAATTTTTTGTTTATATTTTGTTCCTCAAAAACAAATTTCAAGAACCAAAATTGTCCCCAAACAGGTCCTATTCTTCCTTTTATTTCATTATTATTGATCCTATTTATTTTTATAGTTTGGCCAAGATAAATATATTATTTCACATAACCAATGGTTTTGTTTTCTATTGTAATTTTATATTCTATGCTATTTTATGATGTATGATATTTTATGATCTACGCTATTTAATGATCTACGCTATTTTATGATCTACGCTATTTTATGTTCTACGCTATTTTATGTTCTACGCTATTTTATGTTCTACGCTATTTTAGGTTCTACGTTCTATGTACTATGCAGTATACTGTATATTATTTGATTAATTCGTGAAACTGGATGCAGTTTAAGTAGAGCATGGGTTTGTGTTAAATGTTGAAGATGCACAAACGATTGGAATCCTACAACGTCTTCCTGCAAGATGTGATTTGCATCTGGAACAAAGAATAACGAACATAATCCAGTTTCACGAAATCTACGGTGACTATGCAGAACTAGCGCGCCAGTCAGTTAAACCGTTCGTTTCTGTCCTGCGTTGTTCTGTGGAGCTCTGTTCCGTTCGAGATCTCTCGGAGGCCGTATTTGCGGCACTGCAGATGGAGATCGAGGGGGTTGGAGGAAAGGGTGAGTATCACGGAACAACGCAGTTGATTAGCTCATCTAGCAAAGAGTGAGACTCAGCCTTGGCCAGGCCGCACCTGCAAAGGAATTAAGATAGAATTGCTGAGAAAGCGATCTCTGCAAAGTGGGCATAAAATTGTGTCACAAGGAAATGTGTCTCGTCGATCTGGACAAACTACATAGTGCAATGGTGAGCACTTCCACAAGTTTCCACTAGTGTTGCTACAGAATGGCACAGACTTTCTCGTATTAGTTTTCTATTTTCTTTGGTCTACGCGGACTTGCCACATACTCTTGCCAGCTGCGATTTATCTGTTTCCAAATTGTAGAATCAAATATTACTTTAAGAATATTAAAGAAGAGTAAAATCTAGTTTTAATGGGCAATTTGCATTGAAAAATTTAAGAGCCGTTTTTAAGAAATGGCGTTTAAGAGTTACTCAAAATGCGAAATTTGATGCTTTTTATCACAGTAAATTTTTGAGTATTCGAAAAATTTTATTTAAAGTCATTTGAGGTGTTTTAACTCGAAAATGCAATAGTGATTGCAAATCTCTGGAAACGTGTATATTAACGACGTGAGAGATATTTAAAAAATATATTTGTGTAATTTTGAAAAAACAAACAAACAAAAGGATACGGCAAAATGAACTTTATGTTACATTAAACTGTGGAATTAGTACTTTTCGTTGGAAAAGTTTGAAGCAAAAATTTGGAGACATTTTTTAGACAGTGGCGTTTGATCGTTTCTGAAAATGCAGAAATTCGATCCTAGTTTTACAGAAAACTGTTGAGCTTTCGACAAACTTTATACGGCATTATTTAAAATACATGCACTAATTATTTACTAGTAAATATCTTTTATTATGTAATAAAATAATGTTAACAAATCGCATCTAATGTAAATATTAATGACCTGAGAGACATGTCAAAAAATTACTTTTTTGTATTAAAAAAAAAACAACAACGAAAGAATATGGCATAATATGGCGTTTACGTCTCCTTATAGAGTGCATTTAGCACTGTATCTACCAAAAGTTTGAAGAAAAAATTGGAACAGTTTTCGAGAAAATATTGTTTTGGTTATTTTTTAATATTGCACATATTCACGCAAATGTTCCACAAAAGCTACTGTAATTGTCAAAATATTGTATATCACCTTAATGAAAGAACTAAATATGGGGAACAAATTTTATATGAAGGAAAAATCTCTACCCTTAATTTTATAATTGCAGGAAGACGCTGAAAAAATTGAGACTTTTGCAATTTTCAAAAATTCAGAGTTAACATTGGAAAATGTACCTGTGCCACCTTTATAAGTGCATTTCACTCTATTCTTCCAAAAGAGAAGCGTTTACGTGTTCGTGATTTGAAAGTACCTGGGCTTCGAAGGGACTCGAATTCGAGAGGTCTCGGCTTCGAAGGGTCTCGACTTCGATGGGCCTGGGTTTCGAAAGGTCTTGGAATGAAAGGGCCTCGGCCTCGATGGGACACGGATTCGAGAGATCTCAGCTTCGAAGGGTTTGCTGGCGGGCAGAACTTCGATGGACCTCGGCTTGGAAGGGACGAGGCCGTGGTGGTGGGCGTGGCGATGGGCGTGGCGGGGGGCGTTGGCCGCTCGCGGGCTCAACTTCGACGGGCCTCGGCCTGGTAGTGTCCCGGCTTCGAAGGAACGGGGCCGTGGCGGTGGGACGGGGGTCACCACGCTTCAAACGGATGGGGCTGGGGCGGTGTGGGCGTGGGGTGGGCGTGGGATGGGCGTGGGGTGGGCGTGGGGTGGGCGTGGGGTGGGCGTGGGGTGGGCGTGGGGTGGGCGTCGGGTGGGCGTGGGGTGGGCGTGGGTGGGCGTGGGGTGGGCGTGGGGTGAGCGCATAAAGTGTTCAGAATTCGAAAGTTATTACAGAAAATATGTGATACTGCAAAATGCCGGTACAAAGAACAGAATTATACTACACTGTCTTACCAACTATATTTTATTTTTTATCACAGCAGGAAAATTTGATATTTTCTTCAAGTTTCGCAAATTTTTGGGGAAATATGATCTTTTTTATTTATTTATTTATTATTTATTTATTTACGTCAAAAAACAGTTAAAAACTGCGTATGACGGGCTATGGGGAAAAGTGAATTGTGTGCACATTTTCAAAATTCTGTGATCCCTACACTAAATCATATACTACTTAAGTTTTGAATTTTGAAAGGGAGAAAAAAAAAACAAAAAAACTCCCATGTAATAAAATCGATTTTCAAGGATAAATAAACAATAAATTTTGAATTTTGAAAGGGAGAAAAAAAACAAAAAAACTCCCATGTAATAAAATCGATTTTCAAGGATAAATAAGCAATAAATTTTGAATTTTGAAAGGGAGAAAAAACAAACAAAAAAACTCCCATGTAATAAAATCTATTTTCAAGGATAAATAAGCAATAAATTTTGGCTCTTATTACTTCCTGCGGCGACAACGTGGAAACGATAATTTGAATAATTATATTTCCCACTGAATTCTAGAAGACGTGCACAGAAAATGAAGTTACATTTATGTCCAGAAGCAAAACAAGAGGCCATCTCAGCATTTGCTCAATGGATCAGGGAAACTGGACGAAAAACCTGATCGAGATGGGGGTCATTGACCCGGAGGCTGTAGTACAATACTTGTTACAGGTTGTTTATACACATTTATACAGTTCAAATGGTAATTAATGCATTATGTATCATTGTTAAAATTAATGTTACTTTTCTTGTGATGCTCAGTATAGTCTCTAATTGTATAGAAGCAGTTATGCAGCAGAAACGATTTCACTTGTGATTTAAACTTTTCTATTGAATTTAATCGTTTAATGTCATCTGGCAAAGTGTAAAATAATGTACATGTATTGTATGTGAATTTTTTGTAATGAGCTGTTGATACTGTCACCTGATGAATGATTTCTACGTCGAGTGTTATAGTAATAGACTTCGGCATTTTCTGAAAATATATTCCCGCCCTTAAGCAAGTCATTTTTTACAAAAACCACTGATTCGTAAATAAAAAGACACGGTAATGGTAGAATTCCTAGATTAATGAAGATAGGCTTACAAGAATCACGTGGGTGGCATTTGGTTATTATTCGTACAATTCGTTTTTGTAATCTAAAGGTCTGGGAGCTATAAGATGTATTTCCCCAGAATATTATGCCATATCTCAGGCGGGAATGAACATTCGCGAAGTATACACAACGAGCAGTATGAAGGCTGACTGAATTTGCAAGAGTTCTGAACGCGTAGCATAATGAACTTAATTTTGTGTTCAATTCATTTAAATGGACATTCCATTTAAGGTTTGACTGAATTGAGAGACCTAAAAATTTTGTTGCCTTAACATTAGTCAATGGTACACTGTTCATTTTCAATGGAGCACAGAATTGTTTATTTGATATGGAAAACTGCATTAAAACCGTTTTCTTTTCGTTTACTATTAATTTGTTATTTCGGAACCAATTTGAAACATCTGATATTGTACTATTTACGGTTTCTTTATTGCAAAGGATGTTCGTATCATCCGCAAAGAGAACCGTTCTTCCGTTTCGAATCGTCGAGGGCATATCGTTTACGTAAATGAGGAACAGAATAGGGCCTAAAATCGATTCTTGAGGAACTCCACGTGCAACGGGCAAAGAGTCGGAAAGGTGCGTACGTAATGTTCCATCATTCCAGTAAGGTATTTCAACTTTCTGAGAACGTTGTTTAAGGTACGAACATAACCAATCTAGAGCAATACCACGGATTCCATATGAAGGTAATTTTGAAAGTAAAATGTCATGATCAATGATGTCAAAAGCTTTTGAGAGATCTAAAAATAATCCAATGGGTGCCTCGTTTTGATCTAATGATGAGGCGACATCTTTAAGAAAAGAAAATATAGCTGTTTCCGTTGATTTTGATTTTCTAAATCCATGTTGGCAATCTGAAAGCGCGTCGTGTTTAGTGAGAAAGGTTTCCATTCGTACGTAAAAAAGTCTCTCTAATATTTTTGAGAAAACTGATAGAAGAGAGATGGGCCGATAATTTTGAATTTCATTTTTGTTGCCTTTTTTGAAGAGCGGCTTAATTTTAGCTGTTTTGAAAATATCTGGAAACGTTCCAGTGCATAAAGATGCATTAAATATGTGAGTTAACAGGTGTATAATGGCATACGCACAAGTCTTTAACAAAGAATCTGGGAATTCATCTAAACCGGACGAATATTTATTTTTTAGTTTACCGATTATTTTGAGAATTTCATAGGAAGAAGTTTCGGAAACGAACATTGTGTCTAAAATTTTGGGTGCACTGTCTGTTTTTGAATTTTGTGCCTGAAGACCCTTAGTGAGATCAGCAGCAATTCTCGAAAAGTATTGGTTAAAGAGACTAGCCACTGTTGCCGGATCGTTGACATTTATATCGTTATATTTTAAAACAACATTCTCTACGGGTTTTCCAGTTGATTTGGTAGTATTTTTTATTATATTCCACATTGATTTTGTTTTATTATTTGAGTTCAAAATATCCTGATCGTTTTTCATGATTTTTGCCTGCCTTATGACTTTTCGTAACAATGTTTTGTATTTTTTAAAGTAGATAAGGAAATCTTGAGATACGTCATGACGTTTTGAAATGAAAGAAAGAATTCGCTTGTTTTTACAAGATGTCCTAATCCCTTGTGTTATCCAAGAATTGCTTTTCCGTGAAATATTTAATTTTCGTTTTTGAAGAGGAAAGCAAGTGTTAAAATGAATTGAAAGAGTTGAAAAATAAGAATTATATTTCTCGTTTGTATCAACAGTATTATAAACCGCTTCCCATGACTCCTGCATCAAGTAGTCTATGAATAATTTAATTTTACTTTTAGTAAAGAATCTAGTCATACGTGTATTATTTATTGTGTCAGTGATCGCATTTCTTATAATGGTAAGAATTTGTGCATCGTGGTCACTGTATCCTAAATCTTTTGTTTCAACTTCATATCGAGTAGTAGTTTTGTTAATTATAATTTGATCAATTGCCTTCATCGAATTTTGTGTGATTCGTGTAGTTACATTAATTGTAATGTCTAAATTGAAGGAATTAATTAAATTGAGAAACTTTTCTTTCTCGCAAGATTCGACCAGAAAATCAATGTTAAAATCTCCGCATACAACAATGGATTCAAAAAAGCGATTGCTGACTTTGTTAAGTGTTATCTCCAGGTTTTCTAAGAACAAAATATAATCTGCAGTTCTCTTTGTTGGAGGTCTGTAAATGCAAAGTATTATCACTTTTAGTGAAATAAGATGTACAACAGAAATTTCGAAAATATTTTCAATGGAATACACATTTAATTCTGCCAAGGGGATAGAATCAATATTATTTCTAACGTAAATACAAGAACCACCATAGGTAGGACCTTTATGCGATTCTCTCTCTCTACAATAAAAGCCTGCGAGGTAAAAGTTTGGAATTTGGAAAATGCTAAGTTCATTAGGAGATAACCAATGTTCTGTCAAAGCAAAGAACGTCCGTTTGATTTAGATCGCTCTGTAGAGCTGCCTCGATAAACTCAGTTTTATTTGAAAGGGACTGAACATTATGGTGAAGAATGTTTATTTTTTGCAAGTACCTACACGAATGTTTTTCTGCTGCATCTGACTGTAGTTGCTATATATTTACTCCATTTTTACCTCTAGTGCGTGGTCGAAGGTTGTAGTGTGTCCGGGCAGTGACAGGTTGTGAGGAAGATGGGGCATCAGATGAAGACGAATTGGTAGTGAGAATGGGAGAAACGGGAGTAGGTTCAGAGGAAGAGGCAACAGGGTTCGAAATAAGGGTGGGGGTGGAGAACGTAAGGAAGGCGAAAGGGACGGATTTTTGGCAGGAGACTGCGTAGGACTGGAGTTGAT
>BLKR01001170.1:180208-328306 GCA_011170035.1 Teleogryllus occipitalis | reverse complement strand
GGCGAGGCGGGGGCGAGGCGGGGGAGAGGCGGGGGAGAGGCGGGGGCGAGGTGGGGGAGAGGCGGGAGCAAGGCTGGGGCAAGACTGGGGCAAGGCTGGGGTGAGGCGGCGGCGAGGCGGTGTCGAGGTGGGAGCGAGGCGGCTGAAAGGCGGGGACGAGGCGGGGGCGAGGCGGGGGCGAGGCGGGGACGCGGCGGGGGCGAGGCGGGGACGCGGCGGGGGCGAGGCGGGGGCGAGGCGGGGGCGACGCGGGGGCGACGCGGGGGCGACGCGGGGGCGACGCGGGGGCGACGCGGGGGCGAGGCGGGGGTGAGGCGGGGGAGAAGCGAGGGCGAGGCGGGGGCGGGCGTGGAAACGTGCTGTGTGCGGCCGACCTCCCTTTCCCCCTTCCGCGCCGTCCGGAGCCCGAGTGGCGTAATTCTTCGTGGTCGTCGTCGGCGACGCGTCTTGTCCCTAAGTATGAGGCGAAACACACTACAAAACCTCCCATTACCAACAAGAAGAGCGTGATGCATGGGCCTGTGCGGGTGGCGGGACCTCGAGAGTGTCTCCGCTGCGAGGTTGGCCTTTCACGCACGAGCACACTGCGCCAATGCACGAGCGCACTCGCATCGTTCTCAAATAAAACATTGTACTGAATTGTGTGTTTTCTTGCCTATGTTAAAACGGAACACTTCTTGGAACCTAGGTGCAAATAGCACGATTCTTATTCTGGACACCCACATATAATAGAATGATCACACATAAATTATAACAAATTTATTTTTAAAGAAAAAGACGAAAGAAGAAACCTGACAGAAAGCATGCAAAATACAAAAGTACATAAAAGAAAGCTACTTGCCTTTAGATTTCGTAACAAACAAATTTCACTAACATTTTGAACTTCGTCACCTATTTTATTTTTGCTTATCAAAACAATTAGCATAAAACGTTTTGGTGTAACGTATCCCGCTCGCTCGCAAAGAGTGTTAAGTGTCAGCTTACGATCCCAAATATCTCGTGGTCGCTTTCGACAACTGGTCAATCCAAGCAATGATTTGCATACATGTGTAGTGTAATAAATATCAATTTCTCAACACAAGTTGATGAAAGTATTTACATAATGATGTAGCTGGTAAATTTTTCGATATAAATCGCACTCTTTATAACGTGCGTATGTTACCAGTACACGTAGTAAAAGATTATTTTTCGTAAAAATACATTAAAACCAGTATAAATATCAATATTGATAAGCACTTTAATAAACTGAATGTAATATATTGTATTCGTTTTTAAACTCTATTGAAAGTTAATAATCCTTTGCAATTGATCTACGACAGTCATTCTCTTTGAATTGCCCCAAATAAAGCAATTGGTACTGAAATAAGATTCCTCTAGATTGAAATAGGTAACTGGTGTAACATGCTCACAAATCTGACACCCCCTCTGCCACAGTGGACTTAATAATCCATATTATTAATTTCCAAAGGGCCCAGAATTTGAAAGAACATTTTCCAGTCTCCGGACAAATGGGGGTGTCTTTGGTTTCGATATACGCCTGAAAATTGGGGAAAATCCGAAAATAATGAAACATTTTTTATTGAAAATTCAAAGATTTGATAGTTATTTCGCAATGCTCGAAACGGCTGAATTCTCACACTCAGTACGTCAGTACTTACGTCTCACCTCACGTCATGATGTAGAAGGATTTCCCTAAGAATGAGCCAAAGTGACAGTTCGCTAAACAAGTGAACATCACATCTAATTCAAAGCAGTATCCTCCGCCGCGACAGCTGTTTAGCCACGCCTCTCCTTAAAGTGCTAATGACTCCTGTGAAAACATCCCTAGGCAGAAATCTAAGAGTTTCGCTGAGGTGTCTGCACGTACGCGAGTCCGGGAAATATTTAAATTTAATTACGTATGTGGAAAATCTCTTAACATGCTCTCACAATCAGTAAAAGAAAACTGCCGCGAATGTAAATAGAAAGCTCTCAATCACAGCATAATGGCACTATGGCCGGAAACACGTGCACAAGTACGCATTTCACATTCACGTCTCAGTTTTAAAATAGACATCATATTTATAAAAAAAAGGAATTTTTACAGAGGAACACATAACACTCCCTAATTTCAATAATTTCTCGTGGCGCACTATATTTTTCCCGGAAGAGGACATCACAGAAGGAAGCGTCGAAGCCATTTACAAGTCAGCCAACTGCAAAAGAACTAACGCATGAAGGGAGTGAAATGGGCTCAAGGACACAACGATCACAGAACCTTCAGTTATGTTGCCAACACTAGCTGTCACTTTGGCTCATTCTGAGAAAAATCCTTCTATACAGCAAGGCTCCAAGGCCTCACATGTTGCATTATGGAACAGCAACTTTTTGATATTCTAGTATGTAAAGAACTGTTGTATTGAATATAAATTATACTATTTTATGTTTTTGTAGTACTTGAGAAGACACTTTTGTTAAAATATTTAATTTATTTGTTGTTCTTGAGCAGTGCACAGGCTATTTTTGGAAAATCATTTAGTGTGGTTTTGTGCATCAGCATTTGTGCTGCTGCAGACCTCTAGTCCATCCTGTGCAGTAAGACACTGAGTATCTCGAAACACAAGAAAACACCCTGGGATTCGGGGTTCACGGAACTGATCAATGGCGGGGCACGAGGAGCGGCACGTCGAGGAGGGGTGGTAGGTACGGGATAAAGATGGAAGGGATGGCGCAGAATAGAGAGGGGTAGAAATATGTCGGGCAAGGAAGATTGGAGTGGAGTGAATTGGGGCAGGGGGAGGAAGGGCGTAGAAGCGGTGCAACGAGAAGTAGGACGTGGCGGGGAGCGGCTGATCAAAGGGGGACAGGGCAGATCGAGGCAGAACGGAGAAAATGGGAGGAAAGCAGCGTGACGAAACATTGGAAAGAGAGAGAAAAACAGGAGCGGAAGCAGGGAGAGAGGGAGCGAGGGCGAAGGGTGGACAGAGCAACAGAGCGAGACAGAGCGAAGAAGAGCATGAGAGGAAGCGGGGAGAGGCGGAGCGGGGGGAGGGCGGGGCAGTATGAAGCGGGACAGAACGAAGAAGAAGAGGAGCGGAAGCAAGGAGAGGCGGAGCGGGGGCGAAGAGAGGCTGTCCGCAACGGAGCGAGGCAGAGCGAAAAACAACAGGAGTGGAAGCAGGGAGAAGTGGAGCGGGGACGAAGAGTGGCAGGCCAAAACAGAGAGGGGGGTGAGCGGAAAAAAAGCAGGAACGGAAGCGGGGAGAGGCAGAACAGGGACGAAGAGCGGCTGGCCGCAACAGAGTGAGGCAGAACGAAAAACAACAGGAGTGGAAGGAGGGTGAGGCGGAGCGGAGGCGAAGAGTACCTGACCGCAACCGAGCGGGACAGAGCGAAAAAGAACAGAAGTGGAAGCAGGGAGAGGCGAAGAGTGCCTGACCGCAACAAAGCGGGACAGCGAATAAGAACAGGAGCGGAAGCAGGGAACAGTGGCGCGGGGGGTGGGCGGGGCAGCACGGAGTGGGCATGTGCCGCGCGGGGGAGGGGAGGGGAGAGGCGCGAGGCGACAGCGCGTCGCGTGCGGCCCTGCCATCGCCCGCCGCCTGCGGGGCTGCGCGCAAATGGACGTGTAATGCCCCGGGACGCGGCGCGCAGCCCCGTCAGGAAGGCAGCGACAAGGAAAAAGCTCCCGCCCCTCCCCGCACCGCCCCCGCAATGATCGCCACCGAGAAAGGCTGCTCTCGCATTGATCCAAATGGGCGGTCACCACGAACGCCGTGCGACGGAAACTAGGGCGCAGACACCGCGAATAATATCGACCATAAAACAATTAAGCTTGTCCACGGTGACTTTTAGACACGCAACTCTTAATCACCGCTCTGTTCTCTTTTATCTTCTTAAATTCCAGTTATGTAGTGCATTGGACTAATTCCTGCATTTTGTGAGATTTATTACTGACTTGGAATTGTTTCATAATTTAATCCACTAGTCAGTTGCATGATTATACAGATGAATACACAATGATTATACAGATTTTGAATTTGACACATTGATATTTGAATATTTCAATCTCACATGAACACCAACATACCGTGCTTCCTTTTCATTTTCGAGTTGTCAATGCGCTGAATCACGAAAGAAGATTAGAATAAAATATATTCGTATGTCACAACTATTAAAAAGTTTGATATTGGTGTTTCAGTAGAGTTCGTGCTTCCGGATACACAAAAGTGTTGTTTCTACTATATTGGAATAATTCTTCCCATACATATTCGTGATTATGCTACATATTCATTAAATAAATTTGATGAACAGATAAAAAAGACATAAAATATAAATTTAGAGGAGCGAAGTTAAGTATTCTAGGTGCCAACAATAAAGGTTTTCATGTGCATTTCAATTGCAAAATGCACTGTGCAAACGCTTATAAGAATCATGCGCCTTAAATCTTTCGCTGTTATTGTTTTTTAAGAAGCGTCAGCAGATGATTCTGCCACTAAATCCAGAATTGTAATGTTGGGCAGCTTCTCTTCATTTTAAAAGACTTTCTTTTGCTCTCGGAAAACTCAGTCTCTTCACTTCACACTTGACAATGTATTGCTGAAAACTTCAAATGTCTAATCTTATGTTTTTTCAGTATTATATTTTAAGTATATTTAAGAATAGATACAACCAATTTCAGGTATAATCTTATAACCAGTAGCAGGTACGTGAACAACAATTTTATCTCGAAAGGTATATCGCAGTTCTTGACCCCCATTTCATTTCCAGACAGATCCTCAAACTTAAACACATAATACAGTAATAAACATCCTTATTAATCCTTATTACAATTGAACGAGAGATTTTAGTTCCAAATTAAATGAGTACTAAAAATATTTTGAAAAGTTCAGATTATATACCATCGTAACCGATTAGATTATATGACACCGTTTGACTGACCTTCTTGAAAGTTGGCGTATCTATGTTCTACGGAGAGACGGGGAGAGAGAGACGGTGAGAGACGGACAGAGAAAAGGAGAGGGAAAGAGAAAGAGAGAGATGAAGGGCAGAACAACGTCTGCCGGATTCTGCTAGTTATATTATATATCCCAAGCTAATTACAACAGTGTTGGAGATTCACGTATTCTACATGCTGCACCAAAAGATTTTTTGCGTTTACCTTATTCGAAATTAAAATGATTTGAAAATTTAATTCATTCTGAATATAATTTGCATTCACTCTGGATAATTTCATTCAATAAACGAAGTAATTTCTGAAATTATGTGTAAGAGTGCATTGCATTCCTCTAAAAATAAAAATAAGAGGTTGGACCTATATCTTCTCCTAGGAGGCTCAACTTGTTTTAATTGCTTTTAAGATATAAGTCTCCCATGGTCGAACATATAATTTTATCACCACTTTAATGTGAAGCTATAAATGTGCGGTAATACTCGGGTGAGAGTCTAGTCAAGACACTATCTAGCCTCGTCTATTTTTGGTCCATGATTCCTTAATCAGGGATCAGACAGGAACAAAATTAAGAACGAACACGTGTCTGTAAAATGAGATCCAGTTAAAACATTAACCTGAAGAAATCATATAGAATGGACCTACGTGATTTTGAGCTATGTATATCTCACGAACAAGTTCAGGGATTTTAAAATAATTAATAACAAAAAAAATCCATGAAAATGTTAAAATAATTCCTATTGAAACACTAATTGCATATAGCAAAAGAGTCATTAACATTTAAACATAGAAAATTCTGGTTCCAATATTTACCCGTTTTAAATGGTCAGCCAGTTTTATATTACTCTGATACTCGCCAAGTGGGCGGGTAGTGCTAGTGCAATATAAATTTGATCAAACCGCATGATTTCGTGAGTCTTAGAGCGGGCTGCTCTTTTCCAGACGATGCGCCACGCCCCCACGGCCAGCCCGACCTCCGGCGCCGCCGCCACCGCGTGGGAGTCAAAGAGCAAACCCCTCAGCCGCGCGTAAGGACAAGCGCGTTCGATTCGAGGGGAAGTATCGAAAAAATGTCGAGGAGGCGCCGGCGAGGAATTCTCCTGGGCGGCGCGGGGGAGAGCGGGCTAGGTGGAGCGGGGCGGGGCGGGGCGGGGAGGAGGCAGCGGCGGCGGCGGCGGCGGCGAGCGTAGCCTGCGGCCGAGAGCCTCGCAAATATTGACGGAGAACGCGCGGCGTCGCACGTGCACAAATATTGTAGCCGCCGGGGCGCGGGTTAAGGGCCTGCGCGCGCCGCCGTCGCCGCCGCCGTCTCTAGAGGTCTCCCAATATTGAGGTGCCGTGCAGCCAGGCCCACACCGCCGGCCGGCACCGGACGAATTTCGCATGACCACCTTGCCAAGGCTACGGTCCAAGATACTTCCAGAGGAAGCTCTTTGCTTGCGGGTGACTCGAGGTCTCCCAATATTGAGGTGCCGTGCAGCCAGGCCCACACCGCCGGCCGGCACCGGACGCATTTCGCATGACCACCTTGCCAAGGCTACGGTCCAAGATACTTCCAGAGGAAGCTCTTTGCTTGCGGGTGACTCGAGGTCTCCCAATATTGAGGTGCCGTGCAGCCTGGCCCACACCGCCGGCCGGCACCGGACGTATTTCGCATGACCACTTTGCCAAGGCTACGGTCCAAGATACTTCCAGAGGAAGCTCTTTGCTTGCGGGTGACTCGCGGTCTCCCAATATTGAGGTGCCGTGCAGCCTGGCCCACACCGCCGGCCGGCACCGGACGATTTCGCATGACCACCTTGCCAAGGCTACGGTCCAAGATACTTCCAGAGGAAGCTCTTGCCGGGTGACTCGAGGGACGTGCAGCCTGGCCCACACCGCCGGCCGGCACCGGACATTTCGCATGACCACCTTAGGCTACGGTCCAAGAGGAAGCTCTTTGCTTGCGGGTGACTCGAGGTCTCCCAATATTGAGGTGCCGTGCAGCCTGGCCCACACCGCCGGCCGGCACCGGACGCATTTCGCATGACCACCTTGCCAAGGCTACGGTCCAAGATACTTCCAGAGGAAGCTCTTTGCTTGCGGGTGACTCGAGGTCTCCCAATATTGAGGTGCCGTGCAGCCTGGCCCACACCGCCGGCCGGCACCGGACGTATTTCGCATGACCACTTGCCAAGGCTACGGTCCAAGATACTTCCAGAGGAAGCTCTTTGCTTGCGGGTGACTCGAGGTCTCCCAATATTGAGGTGCCGTGCAGCCTGGCCCACACCGCCGGCCGGCACCGGACGCATTTCGCATGACCACCTTGCCAAGGCTACGGTCCAAGATACTTCCAGAGGAAGCTCTTTGCTTGCGGGTTGCGGGTGACGTCGGACGCATTTCGCATGACCACCTTCCCAAGCTCTTTGCTTATGACTGAGGTGCCGTGCAGCCTGGCCCACACCGCCGGCCGGCACCGGACGTATTTCGCATGACCACTTTGCCAAGGCTACGGTCCAAGATACTTCCAGAGGAAGCTCTTTGCTTGCGGGTGACTCGCGGTCTCCCAATATTGAGGTGCCGTGCAGCCTGGCCCACACCGCCGGCCGGCACCGGACGAATTTCGCATGACCACCTTGCCAAGGCTACGGTCCAAGATACTTCCAGAGGAAGCTCTTTGCTTGCGGGTGACTCGAGGTCTCCAATTATTGAGGTGCCGTGCAGCCTGGCCCACGCCGCCGGCCGGCACCGGACGAATTTCGCATGACCACCTTGCCAAGGCTACGGTCCAAGATACTTCCAGACGAAGCTCTTTGCTTGCGGGTGACTCGAGGTCTCCCAATATTGAGGTGCCGTACAGCCTGGCCCACACCGCCGGCCGGCACCGGACGAATTTCGCATGACCACCTTGCCAAGGCTACGGTCCAAGATACTTCCAGAGGAAGCTCTTTGCTTGCGGGTGACTTCTAGAGGAAAGCACATGACGATGATCAGAGAAATTGCGGTCGACTAACGTTTAAGCGAAGACTGTTGAAAAGGCCGATTTCTAAGACGTTATTTTTCAGTATTTTTAAGTGAGTTTGATCAAAATAAATGCGTTTCAATATTGGAGCGAGAGTGTGAGTACGGAATTTATCGCTATTTTCTTCATTTATCTCTTACAACTGTAGTGTATCCAAAATTGTGCACTGTCTCTAGAGGTCTTGTAATATTGACATTGACATATTATTGGACAAGCCGTGAAGGCTGGTCCAATCCACCAAGCGGCACCAGATGAATTTTGCGTAACCGCTTTGCAAAGACTATCCAAAACATTTGAAGACTTCCGTGCGTCTGGTAGTGGACAAAATGACTCGAAGACTATCGTCATAAACCTGACTGGAATGATATTTCGTTGCATATACTGCTGTTTTGGTGAACATAAATGTTCCTATGTCCGCGTACGAGTTACAAATTTTTGAGTGACGAGAGTTTGAAATACGAATACCTTAGGATTTTATAAATCCGTAAATTGATTGTAGTTGGAGTTGTCCCCATTCCCTCAGTCTCAAAAAGTTTCTACTGAGGGGTCAATTCGGGCAAGGGGGAAATTCGTTACGAAGGCGTTCGTTATGAAGATTCTGAGCCAAGATTCTTCTCGAGGAAACTATAAGCTCCATTTGGGTAGAGCTAAGATTTGCATTACAATTGCCATACATTGGTTGTTTTTTTCATTAAGGCTACCATTTCTTGAGATACCTGATAGTTTTACTCTTCCATATATCCTGAAGGCGCACATAGACGCTCACTTTCGGCCGGTCGTTTGCGCTTGAACTGCATTCCGAAGGCGCCCACAGACCCGCAGTTTTTCCCGTCTGGCATGCCGGTCTGCAGTTACCAGCTTGGTTGATTTATTGAGTAGTGATTTCGGGCGCGTCAACTGCTAATGTCACGTAAGTGTAGTGTATGTTGTATCGCGGAGGTGGCAGTGAGCTTCCACAGGTGGGACTCGAACCCTAGGACCTCCCAGCCAGAAGCACTGCAGTGTTATCAATTGATGTCCTGAGTCACGTACGTTAGTATAGTTCTCAACGCCGAGGCTTTCTGACAATGCCTCACGCCACATCGTGGCCCATTCATTGCTCGGACGCTTTCGGGCGCTGTTCAGCGCTTCTACTCCAATGAGTGGCAATGACTCAAAAACTTTTGTAATTGTGCTGAGAAGGAAGTTTACTTACTTTTTACGCATGTTAAATTATATTTTTTGATCAAAATAAATTCATGTTAGAGCTTGAAGTCACAAATCAACCGTGCATCAGCTATTTTCAACATTCTTTTAAGCTTGATTGATTGATTGATTGATTTTTACGTGTTTCCGGGCGCGTCAACTGCTTTGGTCATTAGTCCCGGAGGTGTAGTGCATACTTGTTCTCGGGATATGGAGGTGATCTTCCCCCGCTAGATGGCGAGATCCGGCGCCGACCTACCGTCGGCTAGTGGGGTTTCCCCATAACCAGGACTCTCCCAACAGCGGGGCACCGCCCGAGCCGGGACAAGCTCTAAGCTCCCAACCGGTCTCCCGGAATATGTGGTAATGTAGTGCATGTTAGTGTAAGTGTGTGTGTGTAAGGGGAGAGGATAGGGCAAGGAAGAGGAAGGAAAGAATGCGCGCGGTCCGTGGCCCGTTTGATAGGGTACTGCTCCGGCATTCGCCTGGTGTTGATTGGAGAAACCACGGAAAACTACCGATCAGAGCAGCCGGCCGCTAGAATTCTCCTCCAGACAGCGACTGAATTCGACCTAGCTGAAAGCTAGTATCGAAATTCCTGCCGCCGTCAGGACTCGAACCTGGGACATCCCGGTCAGAAGCGCTACAGTGACATCAGTGGATGCACTGAGCTACCGCTCCAGGTTTCTTTTAAGCAATTTGCAGTTCTCGCCTAAACGAAAATGGCCCTCTAGGCGCCGCCCAATACTGAGGTGACGCACCACGAGCGCAAAGTGCCAAGAGAAAATTTCGCCGGACCACCAATCCCGCAAATTTCACCCTACATGCCTGTGATTCAAGTTCTTTTCTCGAGATAGCCATTACATAAAAAAACCGGGAATCGCACCCTAATTTTCTGGTTTATGTCCAGTTGATTTAACCACCAAGCTCCCGAGACTATATATTTTCTTGAGTTCAAATTTTGCGTTAATGGGAATTCTTGGCCGGAAGGTCTAATGCTATGAACAATATGAAAATTTAAATATTCATATTGCATAGTAACAATGTTGAAACATGTATGGGGATAGACCGCGCACTGTTTGAAGGCAGAACATGATTAACGTTAGAAAATAAAAATATTTGAGGGCGTAAATGGAGAAAGGAAACTGAGATGTTAATTTTGATTATGAAATATTCGAAAGTAAACGTAGGGAACGAAAATATGTAATAACATTCCCAATATTTTGTAGAAACGAAGCAAACGCCACACAGAATATCCCATAGATGTGGCATCCAGCTTTTCCAAATTTGTCAGCAGACTGAGTTAAAATAATTTTTAAAAGTGAGATATTCGTAAAATTCTCACAGATTATTCTAAAAAATTAAACTGTAATATCCTAATCGGGAAGAGAAATTCTTTGTGGAAACGGTGTCGAATGTAAACCGTTTCTCGAAAAGAAATAAAAGATATAATAATAATAATAAGAAGAAGAAGAAGAATATTAATTATTATTATTGTTATTATTATTACTATTATTATAACGAAGAAATTATAACAATAATATTTATTCTTATTTCTGATGAGACATGCCACAAAACCCTTTTCTCCAAAATACGTGAATTTCAGTCACCATTACTTTCCTTTTACATACGTTACTGTTTATGTGACAAAGGAAAGTCTGCTTTAAAGGACTCAGAAAACTCGTAGAAGCCAAAATCAGAACGCCTTTCAAATGCCGATCCCGAAAATCAAGTGAGTGAGTAGCAATAAAAGGTAAGAAAATTGCAATGGAAATGAAAGAAAAAGTAGCTGAAACGCAAACGGCAAGAGCCTAGTTGCAATGCGTGATTAATGAGGGAAACAATGAAGTGGACACCGAGTTGGATTACGCGTAGGCGAGGGAGAAGGAACGTGGTCTGTCGCCCAGCGAAACCCAAAACCAACAGGGCCATCGGCGGCGGCAAACAGCGCGACGAGCGACCGCGGCGACAACCACACTCGACCGAGCGGGCTCGCGCCACCCCCTCCGCACGGCGGTTCACCACAACTGGCACCGCCACCGCCACCATCGCCACCGCCAACACCGAGCAGCACACAACGCTTACGCACAGTTTGTCACTGCCCCCACCTCCGCCCCCGCTCCATCCTACTCCACTGCCATCCGACCCCGCTCCGCCCTCGCTTCGTCCCCGCTCCGCCCTCGCACTGCGCCCACACTCGCCCCCGCACTCGCCCCCGCACTCGCGCCCCGCACTCGCCCCCGCACTCGCCCCCGCACTCGCCCCGCACTCCCCGCCTCGCCCCCGCACTCGCCCCCGCTGCCTCGCCCCCGCACTCACCCCCGCACTCGCCCCCGCACTCGCCCCCGCACTCGCCCCACTGCCTCGCCCCCCGCCTCGCCCCACCCGCTCGCCCCGCACTCGCCCCCACTCGCCCCCCTCGCACGCTCGCACTCGCCCAGGCTGCTGTACTCGCCCCCGCACTCGCCCCGCACTCGCCCCGCACTCGCCCCCGCACTCGCCCCGCACCTCGCCCCCGCACTCGCCCCCGCACTCGCCCCCCACTCGCCCCCCTCCGCCCCCACTCGCACCTCGCCCACTGTAGCCCCACTCGCTCCCGCACTCGCCCCCGCACTCGCGCCCCGCACTCGCCCCCGCACTCGCGCTCGCACTCTCCTCGCACTCGCCCTCGCCCCGCACTCTCCCCCTCACCCCAGCCGCACTCGCGCACTCTGTCGCCCCCCACGCACTCGCCCGCGCACCACTCGCCCGCCCCCGCACTCGCCCCCCCGCACTCGCCCCCGCACTCGCCCTCGCCCCCGCACTCGCCACCGCACTCGCCCCCGCACTCGCCCTCGCACTCGCCCTCGCCCCCCCTCGCCCGCACTCTCCCCCTCACTAGCCCCCGCACTCGCCCTCGCACTCGCCCTCGACCCCGCACTCGCCCCCGCACTCGACCTCGCACTCGCCCTGGCTCTCGCCTCCGCTCTCACCCCTGCTCTCGCCCCGCTCTCGTCCCCACTCTCGTCCCTGCTCTCGCCCCGCTCTCGTCCTCGCTCTCGTCCCAGCTCTCATACCCGCTCTCTTCCCCGTTCTGGCCTCGGCTCAACCTCCGTTCTCGTTCCCGCTCTCTCCTCCACTCTCGCCTCCGCTCTCGCCCGCGGCCAATATCATCACCCGCCCTCCGTTCCCGTCCCCGCCCCCTCTTGCGCTGCCATGCTCCCTCAGCCACCGTTACCTATCGCCGCCGCTATCTCCAACGCCGCTACAGCCACTTTTGCCACTACAGCCTCAGCCCCTATCACTGCCGCCGCCGCTATCATCACATTGGGCATCATCGCCATCGCCAACTCCGCGTTGCACACAACGCTTACGCATTGTTCATCACCTCCCCCACCTCTGACATCACTATCAGGCCGCCACCACGCCCCCGTTGTCACCCGCTGTCAACATCATCGCCCACTGTCCTCGCTACTGCCCATCGTCCCCGCCACCGCCACTATATTCACCACCACCATCTCCGTTTCTATCGCTACAGCGGCAATCACCGCCGGTATCTCCAACGTCACTACAACCACTACTGTCACCACAGCCTCAGCCCATTCTGCAGTCTGTCACCGACGGCGTGGCTCCGCCGCCATCACCGCCACTGGCGCCATCGCAAGCTGAGTGTCACCGTCACCGCTGCCCTCACTGTCACCGCCGCCGCCTCCGCCTCATTCATCCTGCGGTCATCGGCTCGTCCGCTGCGTAAGCCATTCAGTGCCACCTGCAGCTTGTTTTTGCTTTTCACGGCCGCAGTCGCTATTCCAGCCGCTAGCCCAGTACAGGTCCCGTTGTGCTCGCACATCCTAGGCAGTATACGCTTAACTCGGCTGAATGTACTCCACAAAGAATAACAGCGACTTCACTCGAGTATGGAGACCACTATTCTGTAATCAAAATAAGTATTATATTTTAGGGGGTTAATGTTAATATTAGATTCATGATTACAGGGGATACAGGAGTACATGTCGAAATATCACATCAATTTTACTTTCTCGTCTTCCTACATATGTAGTAAAGAGAAAATATCGAAATCGTGCGGCGGATATCGGTGATTTTTCGTCAGAGAAACTCTTATTGTGGAGCCCTGGTAATGAAAAAGCGAATAAATTTTGTTCTAGTATGTAATAAATTACTTCCTCTAACACGTTGTGTAGCCATAATCTATGATATTTGGGTGCTTCATAGGACTATAAAATCGACTGACGGCAAAACGTCTAACCATCTTTGGACAACTCTGGCGGCTAAATCGTTCACACGATTTTCTCCGAAAGTAATATTCCCCGATCGATTCGAACTCGACGCCTTGCGAGTTTGAAACATATTTGGATATTGGGGGTACTTTACATGAAGCCTCAATATTTCCAAACTTTTCTCAAAAAATCTCCACATTTGTTGATTAAACATTGTCCTGATATACCGTAAATGACGCTTAAAAGAATGGAGTAGGTCTGATTGTCGTTGAAATTCCCAACTTGTCGAAAATCGCAAAAGTTCAAACTTTCTTCGAAGACTTCCTACAATTACAACATTGAATAGAGATTTTTCAACTTAATGAAATCTGTCTGCACACCTTGAAATAAGGTCAAGAATAATCTTTCGAAAATATGAGTTGTTTCACAATCCATCTGCACTTGTTGAACACAAGTCTTATTTGGAATGTTTCTCTTGTTTCACAAACTGCAGACTATATGCGTCATTACAACCAGAATGAGGAGAATGAGGTGTGTTAATAAATTATGAATAAAAATAGGATAAAGCATATTACAAACAAAAAAAATCTCCTTGCTCAGGAAATATATATTTTGTGCTCTACAAATTTCACATAAAACAATTCTCAGTAAAATTTGACACATATGACAAGTGTGTACTATCCGCCAATACCTGTTTGACTGCAAATACACCAATGTTGCAGGTCCAAAAATATTTTCTCTATTAAAATAGAAGTTGTTCTTGACCACACTCATCATAACTTCGTTTCATCTTCGTGCTTGTTTTCTTTTTATTTCTGTTGTGACTATGCTGTTAAGGAAGTGCAAAGACACTGCTCGGCCTGCCTCTGGAAGAGTTCATTACACTGGTTGGAGACGTGTCAAGGTCCGTTCGAGTACGAACACACTGCTACACGGTAGCCAAATGTTTCGTAACTCATCTGAACCTCAATCCGAAGAAGAGCAAACACATGAACACTAAGGAAAACTCAATATTTATTGATCCTAACATTTCTGTTGATCAACCTCTTGTTTCTTGAGGAGGCTGAAGTTACAATAGAACTAATTTGTTACTAGCGTACTCGAGCGAGAACTCTCGCATGTTAAACTCCACCCTCTTGTCTATCCTTGCGTATCCATGTTAAGGGGAGAAGTTGTTAACTAATCGTATTTATTTGTTTCAAAAGTGTATAAAGATAATTTCCTCCGTACTTACATAATTTCAAAAACAAACAAAGCCATTGATATTTGATACAAATTTTCAATATAGGTTTATTCAGTATTATAGATGGATGTTCTTGGAACAATTCACGACACTTTCTTAAAAACAACATTTGAAGTAATTATACAATCTTCCTCGATAGTTTGTTTCTCACTTTTCTTGATAGTCACAAAAATACTGGAAACGTTTTTACTCTTGAGAAAGCTACGATAAGTTGTCCATGTGAAAATACAGGATCAGGCACATACAACCCTACGCTTTTCAATGCTTGAAATTGAAATTGCAATGAAGTATCGAGAAACATAAACCGTAATAGAACCAGCAGAAATGTAATAGAATGTTCAAGAAGATCTCGTGCTCTAGATTATGGAGTGACGAACGTTTCTTTGAGGCTTTGGGCCTCCAAATTTCAGGTTTTAAGGCCCTAGACCGCTTTGTTTCCTAGTTATATAACTAAGTAGATTTTAACACAAATTCCGAGTATTGCGGATTGCATATGACACAAATATTTAGCTGCGTTTTCTTCAACAAATCCTTCATATTTTAACAGCTAAAGTACAATTCGTCACGTTTCTGTGAAGTTCTCTTTCTTTACAGATCTCATTTACGAAGACTGGTTGTGTGTGAGAGACGCATTACTCATCTATTCAACAAAAATAATATAGGAGACGATTATTTGTGTAGAATTTACATCAGTTTCGGGTGGGTTTTGAATCTAAAGAACACATTTTATCACGAATCAAGTATCTCATTTAATATAGACCAATCAGGGGGATGTGAAGTCACGAAACTCATTCGATTAGTTGTCAGAGAATGCTTTGATACCATGGTAATAGGTAGCGTTCTTGGCTTGTGTAATTCTAATGTAAGTAGAATAAATTATTTTATCGCATTATTTTCACTAACATTGGAAATCATAATTTGGAATACAAGAATTATCTTTCAAGCCATTACCGAATGTTATGGGTGCAGTGAGTATTGAATTGTACGCGCTGGAGAAGAACCCGAAAAAAAGGCCTCGGATTGTTGCACGATTCTTCTTCCTCTTCATACACCCCATTGTTAGATGGTCCACGCACATTTAATTGCCGCTCGCAATTCGGGCTTGCGAGCAGCGTTTATAGTAGATGTGCAGGGCTCTTTAGGGTCGAACATACTCTCCTTAAGCACATCCCCATATAATCCATCAGTACTGTCAGGTGAATGCTCGAATCAAAATGCAGAGCTACACGAAGAAGGATCATAGGATATCACGAAATATAGACGATAATACCCTCATGCAAGCACATTGTAAAGAAAGCACAATTCAAATTACCGGTAACTTTCCGAAAGAAACTAAACCATAAACTGGATTTATGGGAAATCACATTTCATCAAGAATTAATTGAAAATGTTTCTATAAGAGAGATGTTGAAATAATATGACAGACGAAGCTTCTGAAAATGATTTTAAGTGGCATCCTATTAATCCTTCTTTTGACTTTCAAAGCCTGACTTTATTGAGTAAACCAGAAAACAAAAACTTATGGTGGGTAAAAATAAATACATATCTTTTCCGTAAAGACCATTACGAACATCACAATTTTCAGGTTAACAATATAAAATCAATTTTGAAGACACTGAAAAGTACTTTACCAATATCCTATTGAATAAGGAAACATATTCCTCGGCAAGTCACTTAACTAACATGTTTCGCCCATTTCAACAAAGGTCACACTTAATGTGTCAGTTTATCTCTCCACTTTTTATTCCGTGAACTGTACACGTGATCTATTATCTACAGTGACACACTTCCGTAAATGGCGGGGTGCGCCTAAAAACACCACCCTGCAATTCAGCCCCCCATTTCCACCCACAAGAACTCAACTTACACGGTAGCATTACCTTCTGTTCACAGAACATTTACAAATGAGAGTGAATATTGATTTCTTAGCATTTTCAAATTGATCTCCAATTGCACTTACTCTATATTATTTTCTTGAAGAATGACTCTTCTTAAAATCGCCGCTAATAAGAGTGTTATTGCTTTGCGTTACTTTCAAATTTTAAAGCACCTTTACAGAATATATATCAAATTTCAATTTCATCAATTACAACCACCCGCATTGTTATATTATTATAGTTATTTATTTATCGTATGAAGATGTGTTCACAATACAATCGACCCACCTGTACTTAAATAGCTTATCAACTTTTCTAATCAAGATTAAAAGGACTTACTACGAACCCTAGTATAAAATGTTTGAAGTTTGTTTGTTTGATATTTTTTTGTAATGTATGTGCTGTGGTACTATTGACAAGGAACAAGGAACAAGGAACAAGGAACAACGTTCAATTGAGCATTGTACGTTTGTGAAAAATATTTGAAAGACTTTTTTTTACATTTTATTAATTTCTTTACTTATTGCTTTATTAATTGGGGTTTATCGACTACCAAGATCATTGAAACCCATCAGTATTGATCTAATTAGTAGATGATAGCAATGCTAACAATGACGGAGAAATGGTGGAGAAAGAAGCAGGGAAAACGGGAAAAAAACTAAACATCCTACCGAAAGCTCGCTTTGTCCATCACATATTCCACATGGAATCGCTGGAGAGTATTATCAGCAACGAAACATGTTACATTCTCCATCATACATAATTACTTGGCGCAAAATACATCCCGATACCTCAAACTTTTGCGAAGATATTTGCTGTGGCCAACTTATATTGTCCACCGGAACCAAGTAATAATATAGCACGTCATCTGTCAATTGGAATCCTCACATCATTGTCAATTTCCCTGACATCATGATGTAATAGACCTATTTGACGTTCTGCAATTTAACAACAAAATGCCCTATGATTAAATTAATATGCGGATGAGTACTTAAAAGGAAATCAAGTGTCTCATTACATGATACAAAATGCGAAAGAGACCTTGTTAGAATGTGAAACTGAGTAGACAGATATGTAGAGGTTTCAGGAGTTAGAGAGTTAACATATTCTCGAGTTATGAGATAAAACATGTTGTGGTCGAATAAGATAGAAAGCTCGCTCTCTCTCTCTCTCTCTCTCTCTCTCTATATATATATATATATATATATATATATATATATATATATATATATATATATATATAGAGAGAGAGAGAGAGAGAGTATTATTTACTCCCGTACACAAACATTGTATGGCACATGCTGTGTATCCTCATACACTTATAAATCTCTTTGAGCAGAAAGCATGAGAGATAAGACTGACCACACGGCGAGCAGTTTTAAAAAGTTTGGTGTAAAATATAAAAGTAAAGAATACACGTACTACAAAGAGATGTTTCCGAGGTGGGGGAGAAATATAGATTCGTAATAAGTATATTAGGATGACCTAAAACATCGCAAAAATGATCAGTAAATGCTCTTTAAATGTGTTAAAAATGCACTAAAACTTTGATGAACAACTCTAAGCTGTTAGATATGTTACTGATGTAATCGAGGCTCCTTCCTTTCGCTCAAGTCAACTCGGTTTGAAAAATTTGGTTTGGGCTGTTCTTTACCAGGTCAACCTCTGTCTTTATTTATCGCGAAATCGGCTGAACAGACAATGACGTTACAGAAACCGTAGATTACATACTCACAACTGCTGACATTACAATTTCTGAGCGAAGAAATCCTATAGGCTAGTCAGGAAGTCTGTGAAGATCATTTTTTGTATCTTATAAATGTTTTTAGAAGCAAGTACCATTAAAATGCTATTACAAACTATGAAGTCAGCAAAAAAATCTTTAAAAATGTCGGAAGAAGGTAACTAGTCGAAATCGACGAAAAATGCAAAACAAATTCTTATAAAAATGGGTCATTTCCTTTTGTCATAACATAAAATTAATGTCCATACTAAATGGCATTGTTCTAAAGCGAAAAGAAAAAGAAATCACATTTGATTATAATGTGCCCTTAGTGATAGCAAAAATCAGAGATACGCATACAAAATGGCTTAAGGCGGAGTTAAAATAATAATATAAATTTCATTACTTACATTACTTTATTAGAGAAAATTACAAGAGGTCAGAAATCTGCGCATAATCGAAATGCTTTAAAAAATGCATATGACACGAAACGCTCGCACATGGGAGCGAGAGGCTGTGACCCACCGCGAGGACAGGGGTCATGAGGCAGCATCTACTGTCATCGCACTCCCACAAAATTCACTTGTCCCCACAAAATTTGTGACTAAAAAACTTTTTTAAGGACCTGGGGTGCATCGTTTCCAAGTTATGCGCAATTGTAATGTCTGCTGCAGTAAACTCTTCCCTTTGTCACAATCAGCAAACTTCTATTTTCCGTCTAAAACATGTTTAATACAGGATTGAGGAGTAATTTACCATCCATCAGTAGCACACTTACAGGGTTTTGTGTCAATGGTTTCTTGTAAATAAAAAAGAGCATGTATTCTTAGCGCATTATTGAGTTAGTTATTTAATGCCTTATTTTACGTGGCGAGACTCGGGCCATCAGGCCCGCTCTTCCGTCTAACCACGAAAATTTCGCTACGCTCCTTTCAGCACCTAGCGGAGAAAGGAGGTATTATCTTGGGCGACGAAACAGGCGGAACTCAATTTTGCTCAGAACCTTCTCTTAGGCTTGAGGATCTTTTACATGTAGTAAATATACTACATGGGACAACCGGCTTTACTTCCCCTCCGAAGGAAGGCGTACGAAGGATTTTCTCGCCCTTAAAAATCCACGGCTTCGATCGGGTTTGAACCCGCAAACTCGGGTACAACATTCCGGTACGCTGACCGCTGACTTATACCACCGAATCTGCTAAATATAGAGAGGATATTATAGAGAAGATGATTGACACAAAAAGGGGATTCTGATCACAAAAATCGTTTTCTCAACGCCGTAATATTAGTCAGCAAGACACTAAAAGATAAAAAGCGCCATCAACTACAAACGAAAGGTGAAAAATTGCGTGTCATTTCTGAGACGCCACCTCCTCCCCAGCATGGGGAGGCGGTGGCGTCGCCTGGGCGGGGTCGCCTGGGGCGGGATCGGAGCGTCGGCAGGCGGGAGATCATCCAGCTCATCGCAGCGGCCGGCGCAGCCACCGGCGGAGGGCCTAATTGGCGGGTAACGCACTCGCCCTAGCCGGCGGGGGCGGCGGTGGCGGCGCCGGCGCGGGCGAGCTGGGCGCTGAAAGGGCACTTACTTATCTGGGCACCATATTGCGCCGGTGTATCGCCGGCGCCTCGAGTGCGGGCGCGTATGGTGCGACGCCAAGGGGGCGTTGCCGGGCGGGGGGGGGAGCGGCGGGGCGGGCGAGAGCTTACACGTGTCAACAGGCGCCTGAGCCGCGCAAACACGGCGTCGGCCTTCGCGATAAGGCGGCGCGCCGCGGGCGAGGCGGCGGCGGCGGCGGGGCGTGCGAGATCTGCCCGGGAGCGGCGAGAACGCGCGGGGGCGGGAGGGGCTGGGACCGACGGTGGGAGCGTCGAGATCAGATCGGAAGAACTCAAGGGACGGCAGCCAGTGGATGCGGTGAGATCAGTGCGGAAGTGAGAGACAGGTCACGAGGCGGGAGCGGTTTGATGGGGGTGGAGGCGGGTGGAAACTATTCGGAACGCGAAGCGGTGCAATGGGGGTTGAGGTGGCTGGGTGGGGAAGAGGGGAGGGAGGGAAGCGAGATCTGCCGGAAGCTGGTCACAGTTCATGGGGCAGGAGGG
Organism: Teleogryllus occipitalis; assembly: GCA_011170035.1. Lineage (NCBI taxonomy): Eukaryota > Metazoa > Arthropoda > Insecta > Orthoptera > Gryllidae > Teleogryllus > Teleogryllus occipitalis. The sequence continues at coordinate 308,030 of BLKR01001170.1, read as the reverse complement.
TGTTACGGGAGGTTGAGGTGGATGTGGTGATGTGTGCTCAGGTATGGATGGGCACTCTCGGGAATGAGAAGTGGCGCAACAGAGATTGTAGCGGCTGGATGGGGGTGGGGTCGAGATCGAGGACAGAAGGAAGATCTGCTGGAAGCTGGCCATAGTGTACGGGGCAGGAGGGTGAGGCAAGGGGGCGGAGACGGGGCAGCGATACCTCACCAGGAACGGATGGGAACTCTCGGGAAGGCGAAGAGATGCAGGCGGAAGCTGAGGCGGGTGGGGTTGGGCTGGGGGCGGCGATGGAAGCGAGATTTGCCGGAATGTGATGACAGTTCACGGGGCGGAAGGGAATTGATGGGGGGTGGAGTCGGGAGCGGCGATATCTCCCCAGGAACTGGTGGGAACTCTTGGGAAGGCGAAGTGATGCAGGCGGAGGTTGAGGCGGCTGGGAAGGGGGCGGGGCCGGGGCCGGGGCCGGAGGCAAAATTTGCCAGAAGATGGTGACAGTTGACGTGGCGGGAGGGGATTGATGGGGGGAGGAGTCGGGGGCGGCGTTAACTCCTCAGGAGCTGGTGGGAACTCTCGGGAAGGCCAAGTGATGCAAGCGGCTGGGGCGGGGCGAGATCTGCCCGGGAGCGCGCGCCAACGCGCGAGGCGGTGGGGGCGGTGGGGACGGTGGGGGCGGCGCGTGCCCGCGGCGGGATAGGAAGCGTGGAAGGCGCTTGCGCGCGTGAGTTATCAAAGAAGCGTTATCCTGGCATCAGCCGGCGCCCAGGGATTACCGCGCATCGCTCCGTGGCGGGCTTGTGTGCCAAGCTTATGGCTGGCGCTGGAGGCGAGGATCTCGCGAGAGTGTTGTTCACCGCCCTGTCACATTTGCGAAAAACACGAACCCCGTCTTCGGCAAGCGCAAACATTATATTGATGGAACTTGTAGACCGCCGTTAAATTTCCAAGGGGCGAAGCAAAGCCCCTCATCCCTTCCAGTGGTTGTAATAGTCGAGAATTTATTTTAATAGATCTGGATTGGAAATGAATGGCTTGGTGACTAAGGCATTTCCGTGCCTTCCTAAGAGAAAATAAATTACTTTTTATGGAAACAGGAAATAGAAACTTTATTCCAATTTCTCATTTTTGTAGTGACAGATCTACACTTTTCATTGACTTGATTTTCCAAGAAAATAACACTGTTGGAATAACACCTTTCATCTGGACCTATCGGACATGAGAAATATAAGAAAAGAGCATTCCCTCAACTTCAGAATCTAAGTAGGGTATATTTCGATCAACAAATATCACTTGACCTAGTTGACACTCATTTGGGTTCCTGATTAAGCGATCCTAACACATTAAGCTAACGTTTCCTCATAAACTGATATGTACTTTTTTTTGCTGATAATAGGGAAAGTTGAAAGTAACTTCGTGTTCGAAACATTAAATACAGCGAAAATAATGCTTATCATAAGAAAATATGGCTATCATAAAGAAAGTTATCAGAGCAACACACATTTCCAATTCAACATTTTACAACTTTGTATCTGTCAATGTTTCCGCTGGTAGGCCGTAGCTCGTAAAGAGCTGTTTTGCCAAAGTGCATACTTACTCGCATATCTCCCCCTTCTTTCCTCTTACACTTAGGCGTCGAAAGATTTTATTGCACATGAAACAAAAGATTCGCGGAATTGAAGGTAAAACAATTAATATGGAATCACGAAAGTTCTATCTTTAATTTCCTTCCCAAATAAATTTATATAATACTTTCAATTGTACGAAAAAGACAGTTTCATGCCTTTTGCAGAAGCATAAAAAATCACGACAGTAAAACGAATGAAGTTGCGGAAGCTGGAGGATTCCAAGATGCGGGTCCGCCACAACGCACCATACCTTAGCTATTTCCGTCGCGCGGTCGCAAAGCCCGTCCCAATTTCACTGATGCGGCGACACTTGGGTCTGCGAGGCCCGAAAGACCCCCCCCCCTGCCTAGCACGCACAGTTGGCTACAATTTGATGGAAAAGGTCATTGAGATTTCTGTTAGAACGAGGCCTACAAAATGTGATCAGAGATCTTTAACAGTCACATACCAATGTCCCTCCAGTACCGAAGAACACCAATGAGATGAGTCAAACCCGGACTCCAGTATATTTTGCAATTAAATTGAAGGAATATTTTATACTTCAAGAACTAAAGCTACATGTATTTAACAATATATTGCAATCATTTTCAACAAATTTATGTTAAAATATATTAAGTTTTTGAGGTTTAACAAAGTCTGACATTTTGAATGTTAGACTTTGTTGAACCTGAAAAAATGAAAGTCACATTTTTTCCTGTTTTTGCTGTCCTTTTTGGGGACACAGGTGACGATGTCCTCTTGTTTGGAAAGCTAGTTCAACATTCAATGTGTTGCTCCGGTCATACGACTGTTATCTACATCGGTAGATACTAAGATAATATTTTAATATGACTATGGGCAGGCCTGGATGTAAGACGATGTGGGATATTCCACGAAACGATTAAAAATGTGCAAGTTGTCGATTTGTTTTGTAAGCATCCGATAAGCTTTGAAAGACTATCGCTAAGGGTTGGGAAGCGTTCTAATAATGAATGTCCTAAAAGCTGAATCGATAACATCTTACCTAAAGAAAGATATTTGAAAAAGCGACGCTGAAGTCCCTAGAACAGAACCCCTCCCATTATTATGCGACTATTAATGGTACTTCTAAATTAACAAACAGTGATAAATGGAAAATTACAGGTGGCGCCAACATTATTACTATTGTTGTTATTGTTATTATTATTATTATTATTATTATTGTTGTTGTTGTTGTAATAAATTACATGTGTTTGACTGGCGAAATTCATAATTAATAAATACTAAGCTATTTTTATTACAGCACTTGTCTGGATTACTTTAATTTCATTAAACTTGTACATCTATTGCATCTGTGGGCAATTGTGTATCATTAAATTATGAATGTGCCACATTCTAAAGTTTTGAGAATTGACAGAAGTCAGCTGAATGAAAACAAAGATATATACAGATATAAAGTTAACTAAACCATTACAAAAAAGTAATAGCTAGTCTGTTTATATATCTTGTTAACGCGGTATCATTTTAAACTTTTTTCCAAAATGCCGTCATTTTCCGTCATGAGTGAACGAAGTAGCATTTAAGATTGAAATGTATTATCCAAACGATTGTCCCTACAAAAGATCACCTTGGCAGTCCAAAGTTATACTGGTTTCAGGTAAAACGTTTAATGTATTTCGTTTTTTCTGCCTAACCAGCGATTTGTCTCCCACTTCAGCCCACTGTGTGCCGCCCCGCCCACCCCACCCACCTCGCACACACAGCGCTGTTTTCGCCAGACAGGGCGTTTATTTGGGCGGAGCGACGAAAGGCCGAATCCGCCCCCTCTCAGTCACTCGGCACCGGTACTGCCTTCATCGCCCAAAGCACCCCACCGTTATCCCCGCACTCCATCATGCCCCCGCGCTGCCACCATTGCCCTGAACCCCGCTCAACTGCTCAGTTTGTGCATGCTTCTTCTAACCCGCCGTGGGCGTATCAGTCATGCAACATTTCGAGGCAGCTGCACCAATAAAGAAGGTGTGCCTAGCGAAATAATAGTTCACGTCACCATCATTTTAATAGATTTACTGAAGTTAAAAGAAGTGCATGAGATAGATTAAACAGGTCCTTCTCTGACACAGTTATACATGAATTCAATAATACACTCTGATAATAAAGGATAATAAACTTCGGAAACGACGATAGCCAACGGAGACGATGGTTAGAGCCATAGAGGCGACAAGCAATACGCATATTGGTCCTCTTCAATAGATATGAAAATGTAAGCTAAAGGGGTATTCCAATTCCGTCCAAAACCTGCCAGTTCAGGGGTATCTTCTTGCTACTCCTTTCCTATGCATTCTTACTTCACTCCTACTTAGTAATTAAGGCCAGCAAAACATTTTTGTGAACACAATGTTACCGTTTCACAGTCCGAATGACAATATAAAATATCGTAATACGTGATTTTGAAAGTATATTTACCAAAAAATGAATTACAATAAAACTAATGAACTTGAAAATGTTAGGAACGGCTTCTCCTTCCTCCCTCACAGACGCCCGTGTAATCTGTTCACGTTTTATGAAGCCTTCATTGCGTTCATTTCGATGGGTGGGGAAGGAACGAGGCTTCGGCCCAACAACTATTATAACAATAGTTATTGTTAACAATTGAAGGGTTGAGAATTATAAGGGTACTAACTGCGTTTTCACCATTTTACAGTACAATGAAAACATGGTTTGTAAATTCTGTATCTCACTCATTACTTTAAAAATGCGTAAGATATTCCACACTGAAGCAGAGCCGTAGCTAGGGGGGCAGCGGGGGCGGTGCGCCCCAGGTTGCACCATTTTAAGGGTGACGCCAATTATAAAACTTTTTTAGTTCGAATTATATAATTTTAATTATTTATTTAAAAATTACATATATATATATATATATATATATATATATATATATATATATATATATATATATATATATATACACATATTAATTTAATAGTTATACAATGAAATCATATGTCATCGTGTAAATATACTTGTATTTTTATTAAATAGTGTACAAACTATTCACATATAGATATTTCTATATTTAATTTAGAGGGGGCTGACGCCATTAGTTTTGCCCCGGGTGACACCAACTTGAGCTACGCCACTGCACTGAAGGCAAAGTCTGATACGATTTTAGTAAAATATCTATTTAACAACTGTCGTTAACTTTATTTGCCTGTTTAAAATAATTTTTATTGTAACATTGTTCTTTCAGGTTCTTCGAATTCAGCTTACAATTTTCGGCAAAACTCTTATAACAGGGCCTTGGTAGTGAAAAACTAGATAAATACAGTTACTAAATTTAGAAAATAAAACTCTCTACGTGGAGTAGCCAGCCAGTCTTGTGGGTCGTTGGTACCGAAAAATCTATAAACGAAATCGAAATGAGAATGGTGCAGGTCTCTTTTTCATTCAACACTTATTTTCGAAAATTGCAAATATTCAAAAAATTTTCGGCGTCTTCCTACAACTACAATTATGAAAATAGAGACTTTTCCCATAATGAAATTTGTTCCGTAAATATAGATTTTAAAATAGGGTCACGTACAATATTTCAAAAGTTTGAGTACTTTTCGCGTAATTTTGGGGAAAAATACGGGCGAGAAAATACATGCTGTTTTAGCACCACTAGTTTCATTCTTTAAAAACATCAAATTTCTTGAATGACCATATAGTTTTCGCTGTAGCCTGAAGATGGGGAAAAAATCCATGTCCACAAAACGTTGCAGAACAAACTTTGACTACCTAATGAAAAATAAAAATTTTATGTGTAAAATTTTGATTCTGAGTTCTTTTAACTAGTTTTTTAAACTACTGTCTGCCTGAAAATCTGAGGCCAAACTCATCAAATATAATCGATTTTTATAACGACAATTTCGTGTTTATTAACAAAAATAATCCATGCTTCCTATTGGCTGCTGCAAAGATAGTACACCTAAAATGCTGCAGAGAGCGGTAGTTGTGGGATCACGTAAGCAGATGGTACTCTTCTAATATTTTGGCACAAGGAAGGTTCAAGATCATCGTTACCACATTAGGGAGTTTGAGATGTGAAATAGATGAAAACAAAAGGGCAGACCATATTCAATGCACAAAATACAATAAGAAAATAAGCTTATCTCAATTTTGTCAAAATGTCAGATAGTGCCCTTATAATTCTCAACCCTTCAATTGTAGTGACAATTATTAAATTATAACTATAATATGAATAGTTTCCACTAAACGGCAGCAAATTTTTTGTTATCAAATGTTATTAACGACGCTGATTCCGATCTTTTATTCGCAATTCAATTGAGTTGAGAGGAGGTTCAAATTATGCGGCTCAAGAAAATTAGTGCGTGTAAATAACACAGCCCCACTTTCGTTCTAGTGAGGTAATTGATAAGGCACAGGTGCAATAGTTCTAAGAAGACAAAAGACCTTTCTCTCACTACACTAACTGGAGCAAATTACACTAGGTAACAATTTTTATTCTTAAGCGGTATAGGCAATAGAGTCCATATAAATGATACATTGTTAATTATGATGTCAATTCAAATATATTTTACACATTCCTGCTTATTTTCAGCCTGTTTCGCCTAAAATATACATAAACGGTCATTCTTAAAACAATAAGGTAAATAAAAATGTATTTGTCGCTTCAGCGGCATATCTATCTTGCCTTTTCTACAATGAGAGAATTTCTTTGGGCCTTTCAAGATGTAGAGAACTCTTGATAGCTGCCCGGAGTAAACGTGGGAGAAAAATGTAAAATAAATTCCCAGGCCGGCAAAACATCTTGCTCCGCCTCCACCTCGTCCTCCATCTCATCTTCTCCCACATCTTTCTACTCTTCCTCCCCAACCACCTTAGCATGATCCTCCGTCACTGCTACTGCTACCGCCCGCTCGCGTCCTTCTACTTCCGCGCATCCCCCTCTTTCTCCTTCCTTCACATCCTCGTCCTCCACCTCCACCGCCTGTTCTTCGCCTGCCATCTCCTCCTCCGTATCATCCTGCGCGCCCTCCCCTCTTGCCACCTGCGGTGGGCACCCAGAAGCGCTCTCCTGCGGCCTGGGGCGGCGCGTGTTGGCAGTGTCCTCCGTGAAATACGGCCTCTGGCACTCCGCCCCCACCCCAACCCCCCGCCCGGCGGGCGCAGGTGCGCCAGAGAGCTAATTCGCGCGGTGCCGACGCCCTCGCCCAATTTCGCCCGCGGATGGCGGGGCGACGGTTGGGGGGGGGGCGGAGCGCGGGGGGGGGAGAGAGGCACGGTTTGCGACTGTGGTGAGCGCTCGTGATACGGGGAGGGTACGGGCGACAGTGATCATACGAGCAGAAGCTGCAGAGGGGATGGCTGGGAACAAGACTCGAAATGGGTGGAATGTTGCGCGTGTTTAAATACAACGGAAGACGAAAAACTATGTAGTTGCCGGCAATTATAAGATGCAAAGGGTGGGAGATACTTGGTTGGGGAAATAAACCGCGAACTCACCGGTGTGTCGGCGCCGATTCTCGCCATCGGGGGCCATCACCGCCACCTCCCGAGATCCAAACGTACACTACACTTACAGGACTCTACATCTACATCTTAGCTGTTGACGCACCCAGATTCACTAATCAATCAATCGATCACGAAGCACAGAGCGATAATATTAGAAACAAGGCGTTACAGAGTTGATGGGAAAAATATGGAAACATGAAATAATAAATTATGAATAGATTGATGTGATTGGTGAGCCAGAATAACTTGCGACATAATGATGAACAATAAAAAATGTTGAGTAGTTTGGAGTAACGTACGCGACTAATCACGACAACCCAGAGATACAGTTCATTGGTAGTGAGTAATTCGGAAGATGAACACAAGGTATATCCATGAAGAAATGAGCATCAATGAAATGAAGAGGGTATCAGAACTTTATATTAGAAAGTGCACAATTAAGAGCAGAGGAGATTTTTGTATCGTGATTCATCCTTCGAAAAACGTCGACTAAATCCGTATGCACGAAAATCGAAGCAATATTTCACACAAGAAATTATGCAATTTTAATTAATCCGTCCCAGACTCTACAAATATTAACAAAAAATATTTTTCGTCACGAATTCTATTGAGTTTCACGTCTAATTTTCAAAGGGAAGTTTCTTTGGCCCCATGATGTCGGACGCAGCGCATTTGCACTCAATAAACAAGCACAAATAACAGTGGATTAATACCAAACATTTTAGATGTTGGGGAGGAATAATGCCTCAGTTGAGTTTCAAACAAACATCGACAGAGTCACGTACGCGTAGGATCCTGTGCGTGGGCGCCCAATTTCGGGATTGCGGCCGAGTGACGTAGGCAGGTAGACGAATGTGGTACAGATAATTTTCAACTTCACGTCAACCGATGGGATCACAAAAACTGACATATAATTTAAAATAACTTTTGAAAACCAAATAGCACAAAAGTTTGGGGACTGGGAGATGTGACTCAGGGCAGATCAATCGATGTTAATGCAGTGCTTCTGATCGGGAGGTCCTAAGCTCGAGTCCCGACGATGGCAGGATTTTCGACACTATATTGTGAGCTACGTCGTATTCAGTTGCTGTCTGGAGGAGAATTCTAGCGGCCAACTGCTGTGATCGATAGTTTTCCGTGGTTTCTCCGATCAACAACAGGAGAATTCTGGAACAGTACCCTATCAAACGGAACGCGCGCGATCTTTCCTTTCTCTTCTTATCCTGACCCCTTATGTACACACAAAATCAGTCATCACACACGTCAAAGAAGCGATCGGGAACTTAGAGCTTGTAACGAATGGGGCGGTGCCCCGCTGGTCGGAGATATCTGGTTGGGGAAACCAATCTAGTCATCGGAAGGTCGGCGCCGGATCTCACCAATCAGCGGGGGAAGATCACCACCTCCCGAGGGGAAAAACATGCCCCGCACTTACGGAACTTAGCAGTTGACGCGCCCGGAATCACTATCAATGAAAAGTTAGAGCATACAAAAGCTGGTGTTTGACTTGCACTTTTAACGCCAATGATAGAAAACAAAGAAACAAAAGCGGGAAGCGGTGGGCCAATGCACAGCGAGGCCAGCGATGCCGCGGACGCCCAGGACGTGGCGACGGCAGCAGGCTGGGGGGCGGGCGAGCGGGTGGGTGGAGCCGGAGGACGCGGTGACACGGCGGCGTGGGCGGCAGGGGGGGCACCGGTGTGGCGGGATTTAATATTGCACTCCGCTCCGCTCCGAGCCGCGGCGTGGCGCGGCGAGACGAGGCGAGGCGCCGCCCCCGAGCCGCCGCTAAGGGAATTACTTGATAAATTAACGAAATTTACAGCGAGGGGCTGCGCCGGCTAATTCGCACCGCGCACCTGGCCTCCCTCGGAGCCCCGCCCCCAGCCGCCTCTGCGGCGCGTCCCTCGGGATGCAGTGCGACACGCCGCGCCCGCCCGGCGATTGGCCCATTCCGCCCCTGATGTCCTTTCTCTGGACGATTGTTGCTCGCACCGCCCGCAGCGTGCTGCCAAGCGAATAAGACGAGTGGTGTGGATACAGCTGCTGGGAAGTCGCCGGTGAATGAGGCCGGTTTTAGAGCTGAACTGCGTAGAATAAAATGTTCCACTGCGCGTGCGATAAAAAGTACACCGAGAAAAAATAGTCTACTACTCACACAACTTTAGCATGGTTGCAATGGACGTTTTTGTATGAATAAAAGGAAACATTAAATTGAACTAATGTCTGATTAAGTTAAATTATGTGCAGTTATGTAATTAACATGCACCTTCCTAGCAAACTAAACTAAATAACTGCTTGAACAGTTTTTCACCAAATGCCTGTTTGCAGCATATAGGAATCTATTGGATGAAAACAAGATTTTTTTACAGTGGCGAATCCTGAACATTATTTCAAGTATATCGCACTTATGTGTGTATTTACACTTCAAGCAACCTCTACCTTTGTCTTTTATTTTAAGTTTTTCTGAAATCCCAATACTATGAAATTCCCTCCTTAATAATTGTTCTATAAAACAATTACACAAACCAATAACTTCTTAATCATTTACACACCCCATTTTCACACAAACTTGAGAGATGCGTAACTTACGAACGACCAGAGGACTGTTCATCGCAATATTTTGCGGTACCTATCGACTGTCCAGCCGTGCAACCTCCTATCTCCCCGTCCTTGGAAACATGAGGAGTCCTAGGTTATTGCGTCTGGTATGTGGTGCCTTCCACTGCGCTAGCGACTTCTCTGGACAGCGTTAAGAACTATTTGAAATTTCTCACTCTAACGCACTTCATAGCAGACAGACTGACTGGGTCTCGGTAGCAAAACAGTTATTTTTTCGCATCTGTTTTAAAGCTTTCAAAATCTCGATAACTTTTTGCTTTTTTTCAATCTTAGCTTAAAAATATTCATTTTATCGAAAAAGCAATTAACAAAATTAAAGTTTACAAAATGCACTATAAAATGCATTTAATATTATTAATTTTCTAAAAAGAACTGTGTAAGCGCTAGAGAGTGCTAAAAAACAGTGACATTTAGCCCAGAGGGGCAAGACCACTTTTTAAAATTATTGAAATATTATATTACAAATAAACAAACGTAGCTTTGTTCATTAAGTGTTTTTTCACATCCTTTATTAGAACTTATTGCAGTTGAAAGTATGTATAGAAAATAATATAAAATAAATGTTATTAAATCACACTAGTTTGTTTGCAAAAATAATTGCCACTAAAGGCTATTGAAGTTGGTCATACAAACTGTAACAATATTACACCGAATTTCTAAAATTTGTTTCACAAATATTTTATTTTTATTATTATTATTATTATTATTATTATTATTATTATTATTATTATTATTATTATTATTATTATTATTATTATTATGGAATTTTAGCGACGGTTCTAATGATGACGCACACAGAAAATTATTAAATTTGATGTTTCGAAATCTTGTGTATAGGAAAGTTGAATTTCAAAAAGCAAAAACTATAAATTTCAAAACGCAGATAAACACGAATTATAACACACAAATCATTGAGACAATCATTTTCAGTGCAGAATATTTTTTTAGAACATTCAACATTTTTTGGGGGAAAAGAACGAGCTATTGTAGGTTATTACATTTCTTTTCTCGAATCTTTTGTCGCGTCTTATACAAATTTCTAAGAGAAAAGAAGGGTATTGTGTTGGTACTTTTACACAAATATGTCCTTTCGTCACCAAAGTTCAATTGTAGTGTATTTCTCCTTTTATGGAATTCAATAGGCTTCCAATTTTATTGTCTATTGGGTCAACAGTTATATCCTTGATTCATAGATATGCAATATGATGTAGCACTGTGGTCTCAGAATACCCTGGAGTTTAGATACATTGTGTATGGTTGTTGAGAATGAGTTTCTCTTTAAACAGCAATATAATCTGAGGGTACATATATTTTCTTATTTTTCAACTTTTCCTCAACTCAAGAATAAACTGAATCGACTTCCTTTTGCTTCCGGCCTAGTTCCAGGTAAATCTGTAGAAACGTCACATTTCTGGTTCTGGCAAGATACAGTACAGCATGCGAAAGAACATTTTGGTTTGGATTTCCACAGTTGTTACTTTACATGATAATATTCTTAGAGGAGGGAATAAGAAGTCAAAGAGCAAATTTCATGCACTGACCTGAGTGCAAGAACCACATAATAACAACTTTTTGCGAAAATGAGATATTCATATACATAAGAAGCTCTTCCTGTCCTCTATCAGAAGACATTGTCATTTTCGACAATAAGTTCTTAATCTCCCCACGAAAACGACGGTGAAATATTTTTCTTATGTCAGATATGGGTTTATAACATGGGTTTTCTTTTCATGAAAGACCGAATGTCATAGTGTGCATATGTATGACGAAACTAAAGGGAAGAAAGGTTCCAATGAATCACTTCTTAAACATTATATAGACATGCGCATCTCAAAATGTTAAGTGACCACTGTGCAGGGCAAAACAAGAATATATTGATGGCCTAATATTTACTCATTGCATTAGAAAACTGTCTTCAAATACATCACTTGCCTGAACGTAGACATTCATTTATGCCCTGTAATCGGGCCTTTGCTTAAATAGAGAAAATCAAACGGAAAAGGGAATATGCATTTGTTCCAAAAGAACGGTATGACATGGTGGCATAAGCTTCCGGAAAATTCTCAGTTGTTAAGAGCGAACCACAATATGCTATTAAATTACCTTCAGTCATTCTTCAAGGATGTAACAGTGTCTTTCAACACTAGCAGATATCGACAATTCATTCATGAAGGAAGAGATGTGTGTTTCTACCGAGCATAGTGGTATTATCAGGACCAAATTTTGTCTTTTTGAAGCACAACAGCTCCCTCCGTTGACTGCACTCAATGTAAACCATCCATTGGCTTTTAGAAAGTACAATGATGTTATGAAATTCTCCCAAAAGTACAGTCTGTAAGAATTGTGAAAAAAAACATGTTTAATTGTAATTTTAATTGTACATTTGGTAACATTGTTGAATCGCTGTAAATTACTACATTCCGGCCTTTAGACTAATTACAACTTAATTTATAACAGTGAATCACGAAGTACAATGAAATGAAACACGAAATTTTAAGAGTACGTTCATCTATACTTGTTCGTATAGCTCTTTGTTTATGAAGATAGACAGCCAGTCTTTATTTTTTTTAATTGTTTAATATGAACTTGTATAGCAAAAAAAAAAAATACTGTCGACATGAAAGTGTCCGCAGCCGGAGCCGCCAGGAGAAGCTATAGTTTACAATAAAGAGATTGGACGAATTTACGAAACCTTGATATCTAGCCCACTCCTCCACTTTCAATTCAAAACATCCAACATCTATAGAGTACTTGACATGATCGTCCACATTTTACGTATTTACAGGAATAAGTCCTGTTGTTTCCAGAGCTTCGAGTATTTCCAGTCATCTGCCAATCGTTCAAATGATGCATCCAGACACCAAAGGGCACACGTGCACTTTCTCTGAAAAATTACGTGCAATGCAGAAGCCAATAATTCAAATACGCAAACACGAAAGGTGCTGAGTTGTCAAGTTCATCAATGAAAATTTTTCTAGAATTACATACAACCCGCGAACTCAGAACGTCATTTTCTTAGAACTGGAAAGGTATTATTTTCCTCCCATTGATCTCTCGATGCCTCTAATGATATATTATTGCGATGTATCTTGTAACTCATTGTTCATTCCGCATCCACTTGTAAAGACTAAAAATGAATACTCTACTTATCCCACCAAGGCGTCGTCAAGCGCAGGTGCGCCAAGGAGTGCACACGCACATGTCCCAGCGCGTACGAGCGGCGGTGGCAGGAGCAAGGGCGGGGGCTCGCTCGAGAAGCGCGTTGGAGTTCGCAAAGCGCGCCGGGGCAAGGCGGGAGGGGAGGGAAGGGGAGGGGAGAGGGCCGAGGAGGAGGAGGAGGAGGGGGCGGGGCCGGGGGTCGAGAGACGCGTTGGCGCTCGAGGAGCGGCGCGGGGCAGAGTGGATGAGCTGGCCGCTGCAAATACCCTCTAACGGGGCTGGAGAGCGCTTCCTAGAACGCGTGCTCTCGCCCTCGCCACGCCTCCGCGGCAGGTGGCGGCGCGCGGTGGCTCCAAACTCGCAAAAGCGGGCAAAAGCAGTTGAAGGACTTGGGAGCAATAACAAGTAAAGCCACAACAACCATTCCTTTATTCAAATATATTGATATCTCCAGTTTAGTGAGTGTACCATCTCTAGCTACCTTGTACTTTAATATGATTTAAAGTAAGTAAATGAGACACTTCGGCCAAATTAGACATACTAATATTTAGGAATAGTGAGCGGCTTGCTGGTATTACCATTTTTTCTCTTTTTCCTAACCTAAGCCTTAGATTTCTTCAAGGCAAACCAATTTATATGATTGAACCAACTCCGAAAATAAAAAGGTTCGAGACTTTGTTGTTTTTTTTTACCTACTTTTCATATTTTTTTTCGGCCATTGTTGTACAGAAGCCCGAAAACATAGAGAATTTTCCAAGGGTCATGAACTCAGTCGGGTGATCATTAATTCATCCACTTTTAGAATCTATATTCATTATTTGTTAATGTTTTAAGCTTAAATTTCTCTCGTTACTTCTCGGAGAGTAGCGAGAGAGGAATGAGAGTGGGATCAACCCAATATTAACTTTCATTTTTGTGGTAAATATTTAAAGACAGGCCTGGCAAATTTCCATAAACGCTTCTTCACTGTGATATGTATGTACACATAAGTACACCACAAAACTTGAACAAGTTTTATACGATCTTATAGAAAAGGTTCCAAAATGTTTCCTTCTAACTCCTCCTAAATATAACTTCAAATTTACTTTTAAAGAAAAGATTATGGAAGGAAAGCAAACGATACTTTCCTCAAGACATTGCACCAGTATCGCCTGGAATTGATCGAAGGAAACTACGGACACGGAAGATCAGAACAGCCACCAGTAGAGATCTCATCCAGACAGACTCGAATCAGCACATGAAATGGTGTCGAAACCCAATTAACTTCCACCAAACCTACGACTTCCCAGCGTTCGAAGTTGCGGACTCGGCAATTACGTAATGTTAACCCAGTCAGTCTTATCACTTACGCTATTGATAATTTAGAAACGAATAGAACTACAAGTGCTAACTGCAAGGAATATGTCACGGAAATTTCTAAATTCTACCACCCAGACAATACAGGCCCTGGTTCCTTCCATTCGCACTGGTCTGCTGACTTTCACAGTGACCCATTATTTTTGGTCGGTGCTCTTTACCTGGAAAACAGTTGTGTTATACGCCAACGGCAATACATGTTGTTCTGACGATAACTTCATCTGAAGTGAACAAACATAGTAAAAATCAAAGAATTCTAAACGTATACAAAAGGAAATTCAAGAGTGAAATTTAACTTTCATTGAACCAGTTACTTAGGCAGATAGTGCATAAAGATTATCTCATTTTCCTTCACTTTTCACAAAAAGAACCGCGAACAATAGGAGTTTTAGAAGAAAAGACATACATTTTATTTTATGTAAAGTAACATTAAACGTCGACTCTATGCAATTCTACTTTAAAGAAGAAATGATTTGATAGAGACCCCTCATTTTGTCTTCCTCCCCCATTGTCGGGGCCATAGTGCCCGCGGCCGCCGAACATAGTGACCGCCATAGTGAAAGCGGCCGCCGAACGGCCCACCGCACTGCATAAAAGGCAACGGCAAAGACTAGGCAAACCGACTGCCCCTCGGAACTCGCCTCGCCTGGGCGCGGCGCGGTGGGCTAGAGTGCTCGAGGACAGGGGCGCTCAGAGATTTCATGGACCCTAGACAAACTTTCGTGAGTTCCTCACATTTTTCTTCTTCCATGTTTTTAATTATAACATAGATTGACACGAACTTCAGGAAAAAAATCATAATTGAATAAAGAAGAAAAATATAATAAATGAAATTATACAATTCTTTCCACGGCCCCCGACTGCTGTCCGGGTTCTCCCACCTTCATGTGCAGCCCTGGTGGGGAGCGATGGTGAGATGTCGCAGAGGTTAGGTTTCTCCCCAACAATGAAACCTAGTGCAGTAAGAGACAGTGTTTCTGTTCAGCACGTTTCATTGTATTCTGCACTGTTTTACAGTTTAAGGCATTTACAGCCGGAGATCTAACGATGTATATTTCTACCATGATTACGTTCCTTTCACAGAACTATTAAAGGGACAATAATTTCGGGTAGATGATGGGCATTATCGAGGCCTCCTGACTACGTAGTCGTATCGTTTATCCTCTCGTCACGTCTGTTTTTTTCAGAGCGCTATTAGTCATCGGCACTTTTTGTATCTGCCTACTGGGAGTTAACGTTGCCATGATGTAGAGACTATAGACAGAGGAAATGACCCACCTAGCTCCACTACAGTGGGCATGTCTACTGTCACAGTGCCAGTTAGTTGAAAACACGGGCTAGACTAAACCAGTTCTTGGCTAGGAGACTGGAGCATTTTATAGCTTTTCTCCCTTACTTACTTTAGCTGGACAGAAGTCTCCAGAATCAAAATCTAATTTTATTTTGTTTTCCATGTATTAACTACTGGCTTAATTGATACAGCGCATATCCATAATTAGTGCATGATCTTCAATTTTGTTCCGCTAATACTAAAGTTCTTGGTGTGTAATTTGACCAGAGATCACAAAGAAAATATTGAAAGCTTCTTTGGATCAACCGTTGTAGCGTAATTTCCTGCTAGTTACTTTTCATCTAAAAAATAAATCTCACACTGTAATAGCAGAGCCAATGCTCTTGGTGAGGAAAAGTTCAGCTGCAACCTCGCATATGAGAGCCAGGCCTTGGCGGGTTTCTGAAGTAGATTTAGCAAGTGCTCTCTTTCAAGTAGCACTTGTTTTCAATTGCAAGAAATTAAAAATTGGAAGTAATATAAAAATCGTAATGTGAATACGACACGAACTATTTCCTCACTAGCACGTTTCACGTATTATCAACAATTTTCATTCAAAATCAGACATCGGCACTATTTGTATTATACATGTATTTTACTTTATGACATTCTAAAAATGTACTTATTTTGCCGAAAGGACCATTGTAGGTACTGAATGGTGTCTTTTCGTCGATTCGTTTCGTTGCTTGACTTGATCGTTCTTGACATATATGAAGAAAAAACACAAACTTTTGTTCCTTGATAAAATTGACAAATGAAGAAGGCAGTGACATATTCGTAAGCCACACTAACGCAGTTTGGAACTACAAGAGTTTAGCGGACACCTGTAAATCACTGCATGATCCAAAAAATCAATCTGGTGTTATCATGCCATCTGCGGAGAAAAATTAAACCTATAATACTGAGAGGGAGAAGAATTGGTAGATATATGACCGATTCCAATAACAAAGTTGTGGTCAATCACAATCCCTCAATAATAATCTCTTTATCTAATAATTTCCAAGCACAAATGTACTAAATAGTATGCGTTGCACATATCAAGGAAAGAGCAGGATGGGTTCGGGCGAGGGGGGCGACACGTAACTCGATATGCCAACAGCAAAGCCAGATCGAGCTACGCGCCGCATGCAATACAAAACGCAGACATGTTCAGTGCCACTTTATTACTCGGGCGCCGCGCTTCAGGCGCGGGCCCCATGCCTTATGTACAACTCGAGCGCGCGACAGGGCCGTCGCTCGCTCGGGACTAGAAGGTTAGGACCAAGCAGATTTTTAGTGCGAAGGCATGGCCTACGGGCGCGCGGGCGCTCAGGCCCACCGGGGCGCCCGGTGATCGCTATGGGAGCATCTCCACTGTCTCCATACAACACAAAACTGCATCTTTTTTTGTTTGTTTTTTAACTACAACACACATGCAAAGAAAGTTTCCTCTTCTACATTTCAGAAAATGGTGCATGACAATTAACAAAGAAACATTTAATTGTTTTTTCTTACACGTCCCGACGCCTTGCCATCCGCGTTCCATATGGTGTGGAAATACCCCCCGCGCATCGGACACAAATATTTGAACCAACCGCATCTTGTCTATTCTTCTCTGCTTCTTCGTACACGACGAAAGAAGCGCGGAGAAATGGAGGCATTGTCAGCGACGGCGACAGTAAAGCCGTCGTCGCCATCTCCGATGGACGCGGGGATTTCTGTTCCACATGGAACGCGTAATGCGCTCAAAACATAACCAAACAAGTTCTCCCAACATGGCGACCGTATCTGTGTGAGTGTGTGTATGTGTGGCGGGCGCGTTGCTCGGCCACGCCTCTTTGGAGCCCGCCTCGGATAGGACGGTTAGCAGAAGCAGCGGGGCGGGGCGGGGCTGGGCGGGGCGGGACAGGCCGGGGCTGGGGCCGGGGCCGGCACAGTCTCCCGCCCCGCTCGCCCCGCCGGGCGTCGCAATTGCACTGGCCACCTCTCGAGAGGGACGGGGGGCTCTGGCGGGACGGCGGGCCCCGACGCCCCCGGGCGGCGGGGGCACCCGGGGGCGCGAGGCCCGTTAAATGCACATCGACCGATTCAGACAAATAACAGCACGAACACACTCTCGTCGGACTATACACTGCGATACAAAATTACATCGTTTTCATTTAACGCTACTAACATTCGTTTGGCCAATAGTTTCTTAATGTTAACAATGTGTATACAACGGCTACGTTTGTCAGATATATAGAGGTTACGGACCGCACGGAAATGCAAGACAGGAGGGTCCGCAACGTCGTTGGCATGAAGAATCACTCGAGAAGGCTGCATCTAATACATTATTTACTCCTGCTCAATTATTCTAACTACATCTACAATGTTGAAGGCCACAGAGATTTTGAAAAATCTGAGAGAATCGTGAAACTCTGGTTGCAGAACAAACACAACAGAGAAGTATTTGCACCAATACCGAAACAACAATACGTTGCATCTACTCTAACGTACATCGACACAAAGGAACGCTGTAGCCTTGCAGTCAGAGTCGGCGGGCATCGAAAAAAGGAAATGATCATGTGTATGTACGCGACCGCTTCCGCGGTCGGTTGAGCATTACTTTTCGTATGCGCTTGTGCACTGTGCAAGGCACACACATAATGTACAATATACACTAGAACAAACAGTACAGTTACGCGCAGATGACTATTTGCAATAGGGGAAGGGGGACGGGGCAGGCTGTAAAATGACTGGTAAGGATGTTTTAGCGCCATTCTGAAGAAACGCAACGTATACAAACGCTGAGACTCATCCAAACAAAACGTAGCAATATCAATTTAAGGTAATTCTCATAATAAACATAAACTCACAAAAAAATCAAACAGAATTCGTGCAATTACAAAATTATGCTTCCATGCGAAACTCATGTAAAAATATACCTCCTCAAAAACACATACAAAATGCTAATGGAATGCACTAGAAATCGTTAACAAAACTAAGCGGAAAATAAACACAGACGCCCGCGAAAAATGCACACACTTTGCGGTGTGCCTCGAGAAAAGGGAGTGCCGCCAGAGCCCCGACGCCAGAACTATAATAATTACAATAATAATATTGATAGTAATAATAAAAAAACAACAAACAAAAACAATACAATAAACAAACTGCGATGGCTGCTGGCGGAAAGGAGAGTGTATTACGGGGTGAGGGAGGGAGGTCGGAGCGTCGAGGTTAGTACAGGGGGCCGCTCCGGCGGTTAGTCGCAGCAGCAACAGCAGTAGGAGTAGTAGTTTTGGTAGTGGTAGTTGGCGGTTAGGCGCGTCGCCCGCGCAGGGGAGCGGGCGGCGGCGAGGGCTGGCGCGGGGGCGCGGGCGAGGGCGAGGGCGAGGGCGTGGGCGGGCCCAGTCAGGCGGCCGCCCCGCCGCCGCCCCCGCCGTCCAACAGCAGCACCAGGCGGTCGCGCCGCGCCGCCTCCGACGCCCGGAAGTCCTCCAGCAGCTGCAACACACAACGCCACGCGGGCGCTCAGCTCACCTGCTCACGTTTGCACTGCGGAAAACGCTCAGATGGAAATATATAAAAATTGATGTTGGTAGATATAAGAGCGGTTAACTCCAACATCGTACGACCGATCTCCATGCAAGTTGGAACATATACGTGTTTTTTTTTTCACCCAAGAGGTTTATGTGGTGTTAATTTTGTTGTAAATCCACTTGATGGAACAGTATAACAAAACTAAATATTCATGTGAAATGCAACCCGCAACAATCGGTAGCTTTTCTAAAAATCTATATCATTAAATAACTCCTAAACGAAGCGTTAAAAACTAAAATTTTGAGGCCAAAGCTCTCAAAGAAAATTTTCTCACACCGTAATCTACAGGATGAAATCTTCTTTCGAACATTCTATTACATTTTCGCTGGTCCGGTGCTTCTCGATATTACCCTACCTGCTCCGGGACGTGCAGAACTGCAACTAAATGACAATGAGAGAAACAAAAAGACAGAGACAAACAGAGAGAGACACACAGAGACAGAGTCGGACAAACAGAATCAAGGATAGAGAGAGAGAGAAAAAGAGAAAGAGAGAGAGAAAGAGAAAGAGGGAAAGGGAGAAAGAGAGAGAAAAGAGAGAGAAAGAGAGGGAAAGAGAGAGTGAGGGAGTGAGGGAAAGAGAAAGAGAGAGAGGGAAAGAGAGAGAGAGAGGAAAAGAAAGAGAAAGAGAGAGAGGGAGGGAGAAAGAGGGAGATACAGCGTAGAACAACTTCTGCCGGGTTCCGTTAGTATGGAAATAAAGACACCGTAAAAATACTGCGGAAATACTTCGTACCAAACGACAAGACGAATGAACGTGTGGTTCATACAAGCTGAATAGATCAGAATCGTGCAGAACTGGGGATTCCTAAAGTAACGCATTGCGTTTTCCAAGGAAATGTGAATTTCCCGCATACCATTATTTATGCCTCATTTCAAGTGTTATGTGCTGATTGCGTTGGGCACATCATTTGCCTTCTAACTGGTAACATTCACGGATGACGTTCTTGATTTTCATGCAGAGATAAATGCCAACGCAAAATTACCAGGAGCACCAATCCTTGTAGTTTGTAATTTGTATTTCGTTTCATATTTGTTTGCTTTTACCACTACTTAAGCGATACCAGGAAATAATGCCGATAAAAAAGAAACCATTTCCATTACATTATACGTTTACTGCATAAATAAGAAGACCCGACAAATCTGGTAGAATGTACACTTTCCTATCATAATGTTAGAGCTCGAGTTTGAGCACCGAAGTTTTCTGAGTGATGTGATTCCCAAACATGGACACATTTTGTAACAAACACACCGGTAATGAGTTATTGAGATCAATTTATATTGGAGAATAAGCATATCCTGCATCTGCAAAGGAGCATGCACTGGTTTTCAGCTTTTTTAATCTGACAAATTGGGAAATTGTTATACGTTTGCTGATAAGCTGTCCGATAACCTGTAAATGGATTAATATAAAATGAATTACACTTTCATATTAAAAGTTATAATTTCATTCTTCATGCATTATTTATTTACAAGTAAAATGTGTCATATGTGAATAAAAAAATAGAAGGGAGTCCACAAACCTAGCAGCACCTTTCTTGTTTCTAGATTCCCAAGCCTATGCCTACAACTATCGTTACATTGTGTTCTACACATAACGGGATGGAGTTTCATATTCTTCAAACGCACAGCGATAAAAGGGGAACTTACACATTTCATGAAGCGAAATCTGAAAAACTGAGATCTTCACCTACATCGACACCGGAGCACTTGCGTATTGTTTTAGAAAGGCAACGAGTAGCAGTGTTTCGTGGAATGCTTTGCCTAGCCTAGCGTAGCTCAGCACAGCCTAGCTCAGCACGGCCTAGCTCAGCCCAGCCTAGCACAGCTCAACCCAGCCCACCCTAACCTAGCCTAGTCGCAGAGCTTGTTCTTCGACAAAACAAATCAAAAGGAACAGAGAGCATCTACGAGAAAAATGATGGTGTATTTTATTTTTCCTCTAGCTTACGAACACGTTGGTGGAGTGTTTACTCTGGTCAAAAGGAGATTTCGATTCCTCACAAAGCTGTTTTATAACACATCCAACAAAACACTCTGCGTAAAGGCGACGACAGTAGACTAGCTGTAGATGTATTATTTTCATACGGCGCCATATGGCTCCTGTTCCAAGGAGTTCTCTCGTCCCGCAGAAGCCACGGAGCGTGTGTGGTGGCTGCTGCTACCTGCTACGCGGCGGAGGGTTGGGTGCGAGGACAGGGCGCGGCGCCCTCGGATTAGGCCAGAGCAGCGGCGCCGGCGGGGCGCGGTGGCGGCGGCGGCGGCGAAGGCCGGACGGAGCGGGGTGGAGCGGGGCGGGGCGGGGCGGGGCGGGGCGGGCGAGGACGGGGAAGGGCAGGTGCAGCGTCGGTGGCTGAGAGCCCGTGGCAGCGCCATCGCCGCCGCTGTGCTGTTGTGATCTAATTAGGTGAAGCTCTTAGCGCCGCAGGAAAGGGGTCAGCCGGCGGGTCGCCGCGGGTAAGTGCCGGCGGCGGCGGCGGCGGCGGCGCTGGCGGGGGTTGGGTGGATAGGGCGGGAGGGGGGAGGGGGAGGGCGACGCAGTAACGAGAGTGCGCGCGCGCGTTTCCGCGAGTTACGGCGGCGCGCCGGCAACAGCGACGGCCGCGACGCGGCGCGGTGGGCCCGAGCCCCGGCCCGAGGAGCGCAACCACCAGGCGCCAACGAGGCCCCGCGGACAAACAATTCTATCAGGCCGGGTACGAAGAGGTGAACTCGAAAATATCACACTCCTTTTCAGGAGGTGTATCCCTCTGCAGCTCTACCTTTTTCTTTCACAGTTGGGTTCAGACTCTCCCGGAAAATACTTGAATAACACCTAGTACGTTTAGATCCATGTATACTTCGTGCTTACAAACAGACATCAGGATTTTTTTAACTTATACACTTACTCCCTTCATCTTAGGAATGATTCCTCCTTGCACTGATTTTTGATAACATTTCCCTATGGAAGGGGCTCTCCACTTGCAAACACGCACACTTTGAAGTATCTGGTAAGCTTTTAGGGGGCACTTGCTCAATTTCCACCCTCTAATGATGTAACTTTTCTGAAGGAAAATGTCACGGGTGAGCAGTAGGTTGCAGTAATATCTCGATTTCCTGCAAATGGCAAATGAGTGCAGGTGCTGCTTTGTTAATGGGAACTCTCCATACTAACTGAATGTTTCTTTTAAGAAGCAAGACATACAACGATTTTCTGTGTTGCAATGGATCAGTTTAAAGTTTGTTAACGTGCAGACTTCGTGACGTTGTGCAGTTTTAAAGGATTACACTGAGCAGCGATAAAACTCTTCTAGAAGAAGGTAGCTATACACTAAAGCAGGTGTATATAGCTTTTCTGTTCTTCAGGGCTAAATTTTCAAGGTTTTGGATGACTTAATCGTTCAAAATTCCATTACAAGAAAAAGTATTGCAATGAGAGAAAACGAAACATCAATAAAAGATAGTAGGATTATGAGATGAGAAAACAGAAACTCCCCCTCGAGGCATCAAAAAACTTGAAAATTTGACTCTGAAGAACAAAAAAGCTACTTCTAAAGTTAGTTTTATGGAGATGGTTCAGCATGAAGTACGTCCTTCACGAAGTGAGACAAGAAATTGCCTGTGGAGGGGGCATAAAATCACGACACCCCAGAAAAAAACGTACACCTGCAATGGCAAAGAACCTCGTCGAATGGGCACGGGGCCTGAAACACTGGTCGTGTGAAGATTGGAAGAAAGTCCTTTTTGGTGATGAAACTTGTTTCAATCTGACTAAAGTTCCAGATATGGTGAGGCGGTCAGATTGGAATGTGTACAAAGAACTATTCATCACCAAACATGGTTCGGTGTAGCGTAATGCCTCTCATGGGTTCTGAGAGGCTATATCATAAAGGGAAGGATGTAACAATACCAATACTTAAAACTTATTAAGGAAGAACTATTACCACAGATAGCAACCTGGCTTATAGACGTGTTTATGTTAAGCTCAATCCATTAAAAAATCATATTAGCATCCTTCCCTGCTGTGTCGGCTGCTTTCTTAAGGACTCGAGCGCGACACCTTCCTGAGAAAAATCAGTTACGAGAAAAGTTGCAGACCATATCGACTTATTTAACATTTTTTGTACACATCTCAGGGCACGTTTTGAGAATGAATTTAATTTCACGTCCCGAGTAAGCGAATGTTTTTTTTTAGAACGGGCTGCAAGTCAGACAACCGCGTCGCCGGCTGTAGCAGGTGCAAGCTAGGCAAAGCAGCAATGCATAACCATTGAAGCATGAAGAAGTATGCAGGTACTGAGAGTTGGGTGGGACAGTATATTGCTAAACGACTTTCGTAAGGCAGAGTCCGCGCCTATTAACTAAGCTAGGAATATCGATCTGTTCATTTGATTTTGTACATTATTGTTTTGTTAGCTACAAATATTTCTAAAAATATATTTTTTGTGAGAACAACTGCATCTTCCATTATCACCATAAAAGTTTTCTTTGGGCATCGGATGTTTAGGGAAATACCTATTTTATTCTAGCGAACATATTTAAAGGCTAATAATATATGCCCACGAATCATGACAGATGATAAAATATAATGAAGTTTTATAATGCTTATTTTTGCTTTTTTTAGCATAAATGCTTTTTTAATTTTTTTTTTCAAAAAGGACATTTTTGCCTTTTATGTATTTTTTTATATACAATGCTAAGATATCAGAAAATCAGCCATGGTCCAACGCGACCATTCATTACGAAATCTTCAATTAATTTCTTTTTATTTTAAAATACGAGCGAATTCCTAAAAGTATACCAACAGATTTTTCTCCACTTCCCTACTTCGTAAGTATCAACCATGTTCTGAGAAAATGGTCGATTGACAATACATCGCGGTCGCCGAAATTTTAGTGGAAATAAACACAAATTCAGTGTTACTAATGTTGGACTTCTAAAATTTATGCCAGTCACATCAGTAGATGTTAAGAGATCCTTCTCCGCATTCAAACTGATTTTGTTTCCCAATCGTCGCAAATTTGAAATTGTGATTCTTGAAAAGTTACTGGGAATATGCAAATATTACTGGTT
Organism: Teleogryllus occipitalis; assembly: GCA_011170035.1. Lineage (NCBI taxonomy): Eukaryota > Metazoa > Arthropoda > Insecta > Orthoptera > Gryllidae > Teleogryllus > Teleogryllus occipitalis. The sequence continues at coordinate 283,854 of BLKR01001170.1, read as the reverse complement.
AATGCAAACTATTAAGAATAAAATGTAGAAGAGTTGTAGAGTCGCAGAACTTCGCATCCTGTGATCGCTGACGGCGACTTCCTGAGGCTCCACGACAAGGGGATAGGCCACGATGGTGCTAAGGGAATGCGGGCGACCTCCACAGAAGCTGTTCCGCTCCGTTTAGTTGATAAAAGATACACAAGGCAAGGATCCTAAACAACTTGCAGTCCATAATTCGCTCATCTGTGATGGCGAACTCGAAACACTCATGTCGACGTGACAATTGTCACCAGGATGTCATGAGGACTACTGACGATTTCCCTCATAGGTTCTTTAAACATCACTTGCTACCTAGGTATCGTGTATGTAGGTTCCAATGCCAAGATCGTCCTGGCACCAGTAATGCAATTCCAGAATAGAATGGAGATTGATGGATTTGAAACTTGCTCTGTGACAACTGTTTTGAATAAAAAATTAAAAATACCAAATAAAAGTTGCAATTAAAACGGGGGAAGACATGCTCCCATCGTCAAATCACAACTGCAACCTTGGCCTAAGGTTTGCTAACCTCTCGCCAGCCTGCGGACGAGGATGTTTTTTGTCCATGATGGTGCGCGGGTGGTGCACTGCACAGGGGGAGGCGCATCCTGTGAGCCGCGGAACGCTCAGCTGAGGGGCGGGGCGGGGTGGGGACAGGAGGAGTGGAGATCGGTGCGCGAGGCGGGGCAAGGAGGGGTGGCTCCCGAAAGTGCGTCGCTCTGCGGGCCAAGAGCCACGTCGCGTCTGAAGAAGAGCAGGAGGCGAGACTGCGACGATGTACACCATCACCGCACCGCGCGCGCTAGGGCGTCGCGTCGCCCTCATGCCTCCCGCAAACGACGCGGCGCGGCGCGGCGCGGCGGCGCCACCTGGCGGGGAAACTCTTCTCTCAAGAGGCCTCTTGTCTAAAGAAAACTCTTAGGCGCCGAAATTCCACAACAAAATCATCCCCTCCATTAAGAAAGAATGAAATACTAGCTCAGCAACGGAATTACCAAAGTTAGGCCATGTGATTCTTTACTTCCTCCTATATTGCTTACGTTGTATAGAGACGATATTGTAGTGCTGCAACTAAAACGGCGAGTTTTCGGGAGAAAAACGCGTATTGTGTGTAGCGAATACCGAAAAAATCTTGCTCCTCTGTGGTAAACTACTTTCTCCAGTAAGTTGAGTAGCCCTTGTTTTCTGGGCCCTTTACGCCGAAAAATCGGTTTACGGCAAATCGTATGTATGTGGTCAACATCTGCAACGAAACCGTTTAGACGATTTTCTCCAAAAATTGACATTTTCCTATCGATCTGGCCTAACTCGAGACTGCGAATTTGAAACGAATATTTTGATTTTGAGGGAAACACAGATTTAAATGAAATCGTAACACTTTCGAAATTTTCTCAGAAATGTAGCACCACTGGTTTAGTGATAGAGAGGAGATAGAGAGGAGAGAAAGAGAAGGAGAGAGAGGTGAGAGAGAGAAAGAGAGAGGAGAGAAGGAGACAGAAGGAGAGAGGAGAGAGAAGGAGAGAGAGAGAAGGAGAGAGAGAAAGAGAGAGAAAGAGAGAGAGAGAAAGAGAGAGACAGAGAGAAAAAGAGAGAGAAAAAGAGAAAAAGAGAGAAAGAGAGAGAGAAAGAGAGAGAGAGAAAGAGAGCGGAACAGAAAGAGAAATAAAAGCGACAGAAAAAAGGAAAAAATAGAAATAACGAAAAATAAATGGGAAAACTAGTAAGAAGGAACTCGAAAGAAGGAACTCGAAAGAAGGAACTCGAAAGAATGAACTCGAAAGAAGGAACTCGAAAGAAGGAACTCGAAAGAAGGAACTCGAAAGAAGGAACTCGAAAGAAGGAACTCGAAAGAAGGAACTCGAAAGAAGGAACTCGAAAGAAGGAACTCGAAAGAAGGAACTCGAAAGAAGGAACTCGAAAGAAGGAACTCGAAAGAGGGAACTCGAAAGAGGGAACTCGAAAGAGGGAACTCGAAAGAGGGAACTCGAAAGAGGGAACTCGAAAGAGGGAACTCGAAAGAGGGAACTCGAAAGAGGGAACTCGAAAGAGGGAACTCGAAAGAGGGAACTCGAAAGAGGGAACTCGAAAGAGGGAACTCGAAAGAGAGATGCGGAGAGCGCATGGCCAGCAGCGCACCTGGTAGGAGACCTCCTGCTCGAGGATGGCGCGGTTGTGCGCGTTGCCGCTGCAGCAGGCCAGCAGCGTGGGGAAGAGGCGCGCGGAGAGCGCGGGCGTGCTGAAGTAGGCGAAGGGCAGCGAGCACAGCTGCTGCAGCACCGTCGGCATGTAGCCCGCCTGCAGCATCATCTGCAACACACACCGAACCACACCGCCCTTCAACAAACGCAATTCCTATTCGCAGATATTCGTTTAGTAACTCATATATGCGATTCGACAGACAATTGCATTAGATAGTTGTCAATTCATTTATCAAGATTTTCAAGGATTGTCGCTAACCGTTACCATAGGTGATGTTAAACTGTTACTGTCAGATGGCCCACGCCTTAAAACATTCAGAGATAGTGTGGCTAGTCTGGAACTGAAGTTTGAACAACGTAACAAAATGCTTGGTATTTCTCAAACCAAAAATATTAATCATCTATATAAGTTAATGTGGACGATGTTCAATTTCTGAGTGTAAGTGCCTTGAATCTGAAAATATTGGTTTAGCGTTGATGCATGTTTCATTAGTTCACTATTCGTATGTTGCCATAGTACCATTGTTTTACATAGCTCTCTATTATTAAACACAATATTAACAACCTTGTAACCTTTAAGAATTGTACAAACTTAACATGCGAAAACATGTTTCATTCCTTGTCTTTCTTACTGCTATTTTAACTAATACCAATTCAGCTCCAGGACAGCCAAGTGTGAAAAGGATACTATAAAAATAAGACTAATTTTCTGCACTTTCTCAATTTTCATTACATTTAAATTGACGTCAAGTAGAGCTACAAGTAGGGTAGCGATTGCCAAGACGCTCAGTCCTAAACACCTGTTTTACCATGAGAGGAGTATTTATTTGACGGCCTCATCGAACCTCCCGAAAGAATAGGAAGTTAGGAGACTACACGACAAAACACTAGGGATGCGTGGTAATGCCCAGAAGCCGAGGACAAGGCGACGCCATCCAGGGAGACGAAGCGCATGCGACAGACGCGGCGGAGTGGAAACGAGCCACTCCGGAGCCGGGGAGGGGGAGGAGAAGCTTTTGGCGCGAGGACGTGAGCACAGGAATAGGCGGAGGTGCGAAAGTACGGCGTCGCGTGCAGTACGTAGGCAAGGGCATTCGCAAGACGAGTGCGGCGAGGCTGGGCCCACTGGGGTCGGGTGGAGTCGGGTGTGGAGGGGAGGGGTGGACAGGACAGGACAGGACAGGACAGGACAGGACAGGGCAGGGCAGGGCAGGGCAGGGCAGGGCAGGGCAGGGCAGGGCAGGGCAGGGCAGGGCAGGGCAGGGCAGGGCAGAGCAGGGCAGGGCAGGGCAGGGCAGGGCAATGGTGGATACACAGTGACCATTACAATGCGTAAGGCGGGGTCAGTGGTAGTGATGACAGTGCGAACGAAGTCAGAGGAGGGGACGAAGGTTAAAGTGATGGCAGGCGTGGAGGCAGGATAGAAGATGGAGATGGGAGCAGGGGCGATGGGAGGGTTGGAATCGAAGGACGCAGGCTCGGTGGAGGAGGCGGGAGCGGAGGTGGAGGCGGGAGCGGAGGTGGAAGCGGGAGCAACAACGTGATGAGGAAGGAGCAGGGGGAGGACGGAGCAGAAGCGTGGCCAGGGGAGTGGAAGCGAATCCGTGGGGGAGGGGCAACGAGCCGGTGGTTGGCGGGGCGAGGAGGCGGGGACGAGGCCAAGGCTGGATACGAAATCTGGACCATGAGGCGGGGGTGGGGGTGGGGAGTGAGAAGGCGGGAGCTAGGCAGGGGGCGGAGGGCGAGAGCCGTAATTCTGGCGCCGAGGCGACCGCCCCGCCCCCGACCGGCGCCGGCCGCCCCGTTAAGATAGCACGGGTTGAGGCTGAGGAGGCTGGCGCCGGCCTATCGCATGGGACGACATTCCTGCCGCCGCGTGGCGCCGCGCCGTCGAGTCCGGGCAAGGGTTTCAGAGGCCGCGGCGCACCAAGTATCCTCGGTTCCTAGACGCCCCCGAAACACACTATCACACAGAGCGGCTCGTGTCAGGACGCTCTGCTGACCAGGCTAAAACGCCTCAAAAAATTGGTGCACCGACTTCGTCAACTGCTCATTGATTCCGTAAGTGTTGTGCGTGTTATACCCCGAGAAGTGGCGATGGAACTTGAGATCCGGCGCCGATCTACACGACAGTTCACTGGGTTTCCCCTTCAGTGGGTTACAGTTCCAGCTGACACACTTTAAGAATGTGACTAGCCAAACACCAGTGGATGATGAGTTGCCTATGAAATTGGAGCAAACGTCATACGTGTAACCTTGAACGAAATTCCCCACCATTCACTATTCATTTGTAAAAAGTAATCTTCGAACTCCATTTCGCGCATGTAGAAGTTAGTAACATTTATTCCCAGTCACCGTGTGGGTCTCACCTGGTTGTCGGGGTTGCGCACGGCGAAGAAGCCCACGACGCGCACCACCTCGTGCAGCAGGTCGCGCTCGGAGCCGCGCGCGCAGTACCACAGCAGGTAGGAGGCGATGTGGCGGAACTGCAGGCTGATGCCCTCTGCGCCCAACACGCTCTGCGCAACACAACACAACACAACTGCACACACTCTGCGCTTCAACACTTGCGACAACACCAATGCCAAGATCCTCGGAGCAAGAAATACACCTCTCAGGAACCTAAGTCCAAGTATTAAGTCGAATTCACAGTCGGCTCTTAAGGAATAAACGAATCCTTAAGCAATAAGTGATTGCTTTAAATAAGTGGTCACTTACAGACATATTTTTTCTTAAACGTTCTTAAAGAACACAGAATCAGAGCTTCATTAAGTAACCTCAAGGTGGCATTACGCCACTTGCACCATCTGTTCCGTATGGTTTCCTGGTTGAGTGATCACAGTGTGTACTCACGTAACATTTTTCGTACAAAGAGTGGCCAATTTGAATTGTTTACTTTCTAGATCGTTGCTAATTATACACTTACAACGTATTGTGAATGTTTTTCTTGTACCTTTTCGTAGCACGAAAGACGTGTTGCGAATAGAACTCAAAAGAGTCTGTGAAATCATCTGCATCGTTTTCCGTAAGTGATTGCTGCGAAACAACATAACCTATGTGGTGATGGGAAGTCGATTGAGGAACATTGAAAGGAGGGGTCACTCCTTGCCCAGTCATTTAAGAATATGTGAATAAGTAAAGGTCGCTTAAAAAAATCATCTTATGGGTCCACTACGAATTCAGCCTTATAAATTTTATTAACATTACACAAAAAAATCGCCTGGTTCACGAGCAGAGACCTTTTAACTTCTCGGACGATACATCATTTGCATTGGATGAAGTGTTCATGGGGCAATACTCAACCAAAATGTTTGAACTGTGACGCGATCTCGGTTTTCTTGCAAACCATTTCTACAAACAATGTCAACAGTCTTTATCCCTGATAATTCAGATCAGGACAACCAGATGGCTAATCGGCAACAAAAATTACGACTGGAATCTTTGCCCACTACCATAAGCCAGTTGTGATATTGGCCGCAAGCAAGGGATGCACCCTGTTGAACATTCTCTCCCATAAAGTTTGATTTGTGAACAGACAACATCGCACACTGTTTCTAAAAGAACCTTAGAAGAATTGGAGTCTTCAATAAGCAATTACAGCCCCGTTGTTAGATTTTGAAGGAGGATGTGAGGAGCTAAAAAAAATCTGAACGCTCATTAAGAGGAATATTTTTAGAATATTCTACAAATGTTGTTAATTATAAACACCATACATAGTAAAATAAAATGCTCTAAAATAAGATAGTAACTCCATAATGTATAACATTATTAAAAAAAATTTCAACGACACTGGCTTAGAATATGACGTTTAAATGCCTTTTGAAGTTAACAAAAATATGGGGTTTTAACACAACAAAAAGAAAAAACCTGTGCGATTAACCAGAGCTAACAGGTATAGTTCCTTCTCTTTCAAAATCATCACCAAAATAATGGGAAGAAATAGGTGTGAAATTGTGCTTTTTTTTAATTCCTCTCATTTTGTCTGTGCAGCGAGATCTCATGCAAGGAAAAGAGCCTGATTTCGCCCGTTACGTTTGGAAACACGGTCTGATTGTTCCTCGGCCCCAGCTTGCAAGGCCACAACGCACGTGTCAGGCCTTTGCCGGCATAGCAACTACCCGCGTTGGCACCATTCCCTCCAACACCTACCCCATACGTGCCCAGGCCCGCTCGACCACGCGTCGCAGCGATTGCCCTGCCCGGTCAAGAAGGCATGCCCACTCGTACCCAGCACCAATTCACTCCCATTGCGATGTGCACTACACAGCATGTGAAAGCGGGAATACTTTCCATACATGTTCGTTCAGCCAATTCCCATGTTAATACCGTGAAAATAATATCTAGGAACATTTCTGTAACGGAACTTTTATACAAATTTGGTGTTCTTGAAATATGGTTTCCGTTCTATTATTTCAATTTCAGCAGAGTTGACTGAATGTGAAGGGACTTGTGGGGAAAATAGCATCAAAGACCGGCAATTTCGGAACAGAATATTTTATTATTGCACGAATAAACTGAAGTAGAAAACGCAAAAACTAACAAGAAATTGCATTATTAGAATTTATATCACATTTTGATACACAACTTTTTTGATATGAGTGCTAATCGCGAACTGTTACTGCAACTTATCAAGCAATGCTTTTTCATGTACAACTAAAATTCGTAAAATCCACATTTTAAACCATTGACAACTTTCAAAAATCGCGAGTCTACGAAAGACAACTTGCTAAGAAGTCAGAGACAAAAACCTACATACATTCTTGCACAGACCGCGCACAGTCGACGGATCCACACAGAACCAACGAAACAGCCGAAAACCAACGTCAGGACGGCAAACAACGCCAGCGAATCCTGTGTTTGTTCTTCTAGAACCAATGCACCGGGAGTGGTAGCAGCGCCGTATTGAGACAGGGCGAGCGGTGTTTCCACAGCAACGCGATCGCACAGCGGGCGACGCACCCGGGGGCCTACGCGCGTTTTCGTTTAAAAAAAAAAAGGCTGTCCTGTGTCTCCCACCGAACGTACTTCACATTGCAAATTTCCAGAGCTGCCGCCACTTCTGGCAAACTGGGGAGAATGTTGCAGCGCCAGTGGCAGCCATCGTCGCGCGCCGGATATGAGGCGGAGGCAATCGCCCGTGGATGCGGGGGCGGAGGAAGAGGGCGGAGGCGGGGGCGGGGGCGGACGCTCCGGCGGAAGCACGAGCGTAGGTGCGAGCGAGGAGGCGGAGGCGACAGTGGGGACGGGAGGCGAAGAGCGGGGAGCGGGAGACGAGAGGCGGGGGCCGAAGCGGGGCGGAAGAGGGACGGAAGCGGCGGCGGAAAGGGGCGTGGAGGGGCTGCGTGTGGAGTGCGTGAAAACCGGAGCGCAACGCATCGCCCCTCGCGAGCAACAAAAAAAATTCTCCATTATCCAGATGACCAGTTCGGTTGGCTCGTGTTGACACAACTTTCATATAGACAAACCGGCGGCGCAAGCAGCGCGCGGCGGCGGCGGCAGGCGGATCCAATTTAAATGCGCCGCGAACCGTCGGACGGCGGCGGCGGCGGCGCGGGTCCGTGTGGACACAGACGGGCGGCGATGTGATTGGGCCCGCTCGCCCACCCGTCCGCCCCCGGGCGGCCAGCCGGTCGGTCGGTCGGCCGGCCGGCCGGCCCTCTCTGTATTACCGCGCGCCCGCACACAAAAGCTAATTTGGATGGCGAAATCATTCAATTAAAGCCACCCAAACACGGCTGAGCCCGGCACAAACAGAGGCACAGGCGGCGGCGGCGGACGCTGTGGCGCGCGAGCGGGCGGGCGGGCGGAGGCGATGCGCCTACCCCGCCCCCGAGCGAGCGGGCGGGCGGGCGGGTGGGCGGGCGAGCGAGCGACCGAGCCGCCGCCGCCGCCGGGGGTGTGTTTGCAGAGAGGAGCCGCGCGGCGCGGGGCGGCGCGGCGTCGGAGCCGGAGCCTGTGCCTCCGCAGCCCAGCGACAGCAGCAGTCCGCGCAGCGCAGCGCCGCAGCGATGACCGCGCAGAGCAAACACGCGCCCCCGCCCCGCCCCTTCGCCGTCGGGGATTACGATCTGCTCGCCAGCGGAGTCGTTCCGCTAGGGGCGGGGGTGGCAGTTGGGGGAAGGGCATCGGAAGAGTTGCACGATGCGAGAGGCGGAAGCGGTGACGGCAAGAGAGCCGGCGAATGTGGGTGGCGTCGCGTGTGGCGCGCCGGTCGGAGTCACGGAGACGGGTGTATATGGTGCTGGTAAAGACGAGCAAGTGGCCGTTAGCGCTTGCCTAATGGGTTAGCAGGCGAAGTCAAGGTCACTCACAGCAGGCGGCCATGAATAGGCGAAGATTCTTCCCCCCCCCCGTTCCCAAAGGAAATGTCCGAATACAAATTAAGGCTTGATGGGGAGGAAAGGAATTACTTGCAATTTGATACAAAATATGGGTCAGTTAAATACTTGCAGGGATTACTGGAAAATAACATCGTTACATTAAGATATTGAGCAAGATATAATGACACTCAAATTTACATATTTTGTCAATGTAGCCAAACAGCTTTGAGAATTCAATTTTAATTTTTTTTCAATATGCATGTAAACATCAAGGAATGAAAATTAAGAGCCTCTAAACAAACTTTATTAGCAAAACACGACAAATAAAAGTAAAGAAGACAAACTGCAATCAAGATTTCACATGAAGCAGTTAGAAAACGTAAATAGAAAATACTAGAGCAAATACAAAAATCTACCAGAAATCTTCACAATGTCTATAAAGGAAAACTAATATTCATATTCAGTGTGATAATGAATATTCATTAACACACTATCATCTTCTGAAATGGTTTACAATAACCAAAGTAAACATATTGATCTACAAGCAACAACAGAAGTGTAATGCTCTATATTCCATGCGTATTACTGCAGAAGTTCATTGCAAAAGTATTGGCAGTATAGAATTCAGAATCTAGATCTTCATGGCTACTATATTTACGAAAAATCAAGCTTTGTCATTCTTCGCGTGTTAATAGACTAGAAAACAAATCCGAAGAAGAAAATGCATATATAAGTGTCTTGTGGTTTCAAAGCGATAGCCAGCAACCATACAGAAACACAATTTAAAATACCTGTTAGATATACAACAACAAATCGTTTACACTTCCCTATGCAGCCGAAACCATGCGCGCTGAGATCTCCATGAGCCAGGGATGTTCACAAAGGGCGTTCAATCGTGCGTATATGCGCCTGAACTAAGATCTAGGGAAGCTGAGCAAAAGGCGGGTTGTGAACAGGACAAAAATTCATGCCTTCACACAGTTCACAGAGTAAGTTGCTAAAATACGTATCTCACCTCTTAGTGAACGTGATCGCCATCTACCAGAGAGGTTTGGGAATACATTTGTAATATTTACTATCTCGCTTTACGTCTTAAGAAGTAACAATATTGTTATCATGTGTGGGAATTCAGCGTTTTCAACAAAATTATTTCCAGGCCCAGGTAACGAAAAATTGGATAAATGCAGTTCCCAAATTACTTATACGTTGTGTTTCGAATTACTAAAGCGTGACTAACATGTTGGGTAGTCAAAATCCATTTTTGTGGGTCCTTGATACAGAAAAATCGAATGCCGACAGAACGTCTGTCCGCCTGTCCGCCTGTCCGCGTTGAAGGTGACGTTGTCAAATGTAAGTAAACAACCATAATTTGCACAAAACAACCAATTATAATAGACTCAATAATTAATACAATTTCTAAGAGCGACATTTGAATTTTACACGAGAAAATTTCTACGTAATAGAAATACAAATCCACTACTTGCATTAAACACGGAACAAGTAACTGTTATATTTTTACTAAATGATTGTTCAGAATCACTTAGGTACGTAAATGGACATTAAAACTTCATTTATTTCATTACTACAATAACGTTTCATTCTATACCCAGTTCTCTCAAGTGCAAAGAACACATTTCCTTATCTAACAACGTCACTCGCGGCTTTTTGTGGAACATTTGCATACGTATGTATGTAACATGCAATGCTTTCGAAGACCGCGATAAAAGGGAACTATCTTGTAACTACCGAAGCAAGAAACAAAATTTCTTTAGATTATGGCGCATTTGTAGAGATACGGAAATACATTACATTTATCTAACCATTCCATTAAGACTGCGTCAACACTTAGACAAAATGCGAAAACTTCATTAACTATAACGGTTTTCTTTAAATAAAACTATAACATTCGACCAAGAAACATCTGAAGGATCACAAAAAAGAAAAATATTAAATGAAGAAATATTCAAAGTTTGAAAGAAAATAGCTTATACTAAATTAGCGAGCCGCATCCGGCTGGTATTTGCAGTTTATTTTTTAATTATTTCTGCTACATACAATAAAGCAATTTTAAACATAATATAGCTCGTCCATCCACGAGCATTAAAAGGCACAAGAAAAAACATCGACTGAAATACTTTTGAAAAATTCTTAAATGCTTATTTACAAAACCAGATTAATTCAATCTAATAAATCAAGATGTAAAGATTCACTTCATGTACAAATTTCTGAACAGTAATTCACAAAGTTTCACCTCTGCACGATGTGCCTTCCCCTTCAAAAAACATGCAATTTCTAGAATTTTCTCAGATTTTGCTAGAGGTATGCGGGCAAAAATAGCCAATCGATTCCTCTTTTCTGAAAAAGCATGGAAGAACCAAAACCCGAATCCTTTAAAATGTGGATTCGCTGTACATGAAAAATCAAGCAATACGAAAACTGAAAAGAATGGCATGTTATCCATTCAGAACTCAAGGCAGTATTTTTACGCTAAATATGATTTCTTGGGTTCATGGCCTTATGTAGAGGCGTCTGTGCTGCAGGTCACACGGAAGGAGTCACCACTCCACGTTCGGATATCCGAGACAGGACCGACTAAGTACCAATTTAAAACCATATATCTTTGACACCGGTGAATAAGCTGATAAGTAAAAAAAAAATTAATTTTACAGCAGAGCCAAAAACAACTTTAAACCAAAGCTGTAAATCAGGAATTAATGATATTCAGACAAAACCTAAGCACTAAAAGTATCATTTTAATATCACCTTCGATTGAATATTATTACTTCAGTTTAAAGTTGTTTTTTGCTCCCCTGTAAAACTAAGGGTTTATGACTTATCAGCTTATTCACCGGGATCAAAGATATTTTCCCTTTAGTAATGGCCGTTGAAGGGGCGACCTATCTCTCTCAGGAGAAAGAAAATCATCTCAAGGCGAGATAGCTTAGTTATGTCATGAGCAAATTGTGACATGCGATTGACGCTGAAATGTACAGGGGTTGACACTCGCCGTTTTCAACAAGGAGTTTCGGAGGTCTGGTACGTATGACTAAGGGTTCGGTAAGACCGTATCTACGTTCGAATTCGCTTTCCGGCGACCACGACACCTACGGCTGAATATTTCGAACACTCACTAAGAGCTCACGTGCGTTTGCACTGCGACCAATTCGTTCCGGCGAAGCTGCCCTGCGTTCCAAGTCGGTAGAACAGTATCAAATGAATTTTAATTTTTCGGTCAAACTCAGCCACTCAACACAGATATTAAAACATGGTTCCGTTAGTTTATAAGCAAGAAGTCTAGTGGAAATCTTCCGAATCAAGGTACAACAGGAACCTCATGAAATTATGGCATGAATTAATTAGACGGTTTGGTAATGTAGATACCTTATTAATTCAAATTAAATAAACAGAGGTTGTCTGGTATCAAGTTTCTATTTCGCTTAAGATCTTTTCGATCGCGTAGCGATCATCGTCAGAGCTTGTAGCTGCTGGGCGGAAAACGAAGTTCTGGGTGCAGAACTTCGTTTTCCGCCCAGCAGCTACAAGCTCTGACGATGATCGCTACGCGATCGAAAAGATCTTAAGCGAAATAGAAACTTGATACCAGACAACCTCTGTTTATTTAATTTATGGCATGAAATTTCAGAAGAAATAAATGAAATAGGGGGCTGCAACCGATTTCAGCCAAACGTGAACCTAACCCCACAGATGTAATATGAATATGAAGTTTTTTTTTAACATATCTCACAAGTGATTCAAAACCTAACTCTCTTAGAAGAACTTTAATATGTTCTCTTCTATTACATGCCGCTTATTCGTAATGACTTGCAAGTAATGGTGAGAAGGGATTCTCAAACTTAATACTTGAGCCCTAGGAGTACGCGATTATCATGTAGACAATACTGTGACAACTAATATAATGTAATACTACCTAACAACTAATGCAATACTATCCATTATCTTTGGTGACAACATCCAAGGGGGGAATATTAAGAAGAAATGGTATCCAATACAATTCTAAGCGGACTCTAGATTTTCAAGATATTCTATTTTCCTTCTTCAGTTATAAACTTGTTCTGTAGTGCTGAACATTTGTAGATAATTATTACTTTGTAATGATGCTCTGTATATTTAAGTTTCTTCGTTGATCTTGTAATTATTTACAATGAGGATTCCAGATCTCGTTTCACTGAATTTGCTTGCTGACATGTTTTTGTAATTATTTAGTACTACAAAAAAGTGAAGAATTTAATTTAACAAAATTTTAAAAAACGCTTTAATAATTTCTCCAGATAACATTTGGAACGTGTGATTTAGGAACCTTTTATCATAGATACACATTCCACTTGCAGTCCCCACGTGAAGGGGTACAATGCGTCCAACACCTAAGAACCCACCTGCAGCATGTGGAGGTCGAGCTCGGCGACGCGGCCCAGCAGGCGGATGGTGGCGGCGGTGACGGCGACTGTGTGCGGCGGCAGCGGAGGCGGCGGGGAAGCGCCCGGCCCGCGGGCCGGTGCGCCCTGCTGCAGCAACATGCCGTACAACATGGACACCGCGCCCACCAGCTCCGTCACCTGCAGCGTGGCCGCCAGCTGCGTCGCGTCGTCGTGGCCGCCGCCCCCGCCCCCGCGCACGCCGCAGCACTCGCTGCACCTGCAACGCCAACAAACGCATTCGGACTCATCATTCTCGCACAGCACACTTGCATGGCGATGGAGGCGACGTAAGCGTAGGAAGGCAATATACGAGGGCGACGGGAGCGTGGGAGGGGGATGAGAGCGTACGAGGGCGACGGGAGCGTACGAGGGCGACGGGAGCGTACGAGGGCGACGGGAGCGTACGAGGGCGACGGGAGCGTGAGAGGGCGACGGGAGCGTGGGAGGGTGTCGAGAGCGTGGGAGGGCGTCGAGAGCGTGGGAGGGCGAGGGGAGCGTGGGAGGGCGAGGGGAGCGTGGGAGGGCGACAGGAGCGTGAGAGGGCGACGGGAGCGTGGGTGGGCGTACCTGGCGGCGAGGGTGGTAAGCAGCTGCAAGCCGGCCAGCAGGAAGTGGGCGGCGGGCGGGTCTCCGTCGATGGGGCCACGGACGCCGCCGCAGTACAGCGCCAGTTTGTCCACCACGCCCACGCTCACAGTATAGCTGCAACATAAACAGCAACACTTCATTACACACAAGACATTTGTAGCGACGACACTGACAAACTCTCACTCCCTGCAATCACAACGGACCAAAGCAGAAAGATAATATTTTCTTTCTATTGTTACCCGTTTTTGTTTCTTTGTCGGTCAGACTTCGAAGTGTTTTCTCGCAGGTTTAATAGACGCCCACGCAAATTCATTGTACATAGTTGATTCTTGGCAATGTTTAGATGTAAAAATTGCCGGCTCTAAAGCTGATAATAAAATATCCCAACAATAAACTATATTGAATTAATGTGACCTCCTGTAAAACCAGCAAAAAATCACTTCAAGGTCCGACTGTCAAATAAAAGGGAACCATAGCAAAGAATGTATTGAAACAATTTAGTCAGTCATAATGAACTATAATATAACAGAAAGATAGCATTAATAGCATGTCAGAGTGGTGGAACAATATAGTATAGTTATCGGTTCGCCACTGGTATTACAAACCAACGTTCGCTATCAATATGAACATATTATTGCCCGCTATTTGTGGTATTGGCCGTGTCGTCCCAATACCTTCCACTTTATTATCAAAAAAATCGCATGAATAAGAAATACCGTTTTGGAACAGAACTCATTGCAACCTAGCAATGCGCTACATGGTATTGATAAGTTCTCTGCAAGGTGGTAGCTTGGAAAGGAGCCCTAAACCAGCCCTCACTATCTGCATCACTAGAAACTGTTATCACTAGAACTGTGAAAGCCACGAAACACAATTCACGGTTGTAATGGTAATTGTTGAATCGCATGCTATAAACTGCTGTGGATGTTGAAGCCCTGTACACTAGAACAGAACAGACTTACACATTTTATTTTATTCAGAAGATTAAAGACGGTTCTTAATGGTTGGTATGGTGTTAAAGTAACTATTTCTCGTCTGGGAGCTGAGTTATAGTTACTAGTTCATAATTTTAGTTATAGTTCACTAGTTCATAAATAAAAAAGTTGGTTTTTTCAAAATATTCTTGATTTTACTGAAAACACTGCAATCTATTAACAACATACCACTGACTTCTTTATGTTCCAAAGCTAGATTGTGAAAGGGGACTCTATGGCTATTACGTCAGCAATAACTCATATTTCGGGTAGAAATGGCAATAAAGATTAGTGCAAAAATATGCTCTATGCCGGGCGCCTTTCCGCGGTGCTGGAACCTCGCCCCAGAAATCGTTACAAGACATTTTCTACATTCTATTTTAATATAACAAACACGATAAAATTAAACAAGAGAAATTGGGCGTGCACCAGGAGACTCTCGTTCAATCCCTGTCGGGGTGACTATTGCTTCGAACAATTTTAATTATAAAATAATACACATAACGATACTTTATTGACTCGCGAAAGTTGTCTCACGAGGCACGAAGAAACGAGTGAAGTAATACCTTTCTCTCACTGATGAATCTCTACATCTGACGAACAATTATTTCCTAAAGTTCCATTTGTAGGTAGAATTTTCTGGGGAAAAAGAATGAAAGCATTATATGCAGTGCTCGTTTTTGCGTGGCAGCAGGCACACTATGCGTAGGAGGGGAAGGACACTGACGTATAGGTGCGCGTTCCAGGTGACAAGGCGCGTCTTGTAGTCACGGCTTGTACAATGTTAGGCTTAACGCAGCAGGCTTCACAAACTCGTCATATTCAGACACTGTATGCGCGGCAAACAGAAATACCTACGCACGCTTTTGAAGGGAACCGCGCTGAACAAAACTTCGCTTGTAAGCCACCGCGGGGTTTCCTCCGGTCCGGAAAGTTCAAATAATGAGCGACACTAGACACATAGAAATTCACCATCTTTTCTTTTTACATCATTCCTGCATCCGCCTACCTGTCAATACACAACGTCAAATCTTTTTAGATGCATCAAAAATACTGTTATTCAAATAATATTCCTCAATATAATTTATATAAAAATTAAACTAAATCAATTCATGTATGGAAATAAGGCATTTCTGTTCGTTTTGTTTGCTTTTTCAATTAAATTTTTACATTCGTAGCCACGAATCCAACTGCTTCACATTGCTTAAGCAAAATAAATTGCTTAAGCACGTTATAAGCAAAAGATGACCATCTCATAGTTCTACGATTCGAAAGCTTCTGTAAAATCGTTTGATATTTGTATTCATACCATACTGAGCTATTCGTCGTAACATAATTTGAAGCTGACAGTTATTTTGCAAATATTGTTATAAATAACAGATATAAAATTTTGAATGAACGTTTCAGAGAAAAGCGAAAATGTCTTTCACAATTCAAATGCAATTCTCTCTATTACAAGAATGTGCTTAAATTACATCAAAAATTCAAAGCTTGTAACTTAAAGACATATGAGTAATGTATAATATTTTAGATGAAATGAGAAGCTGTTAAAGCCATCTGCTTAAAAACAATAACTAATCTCCATTTGATAAAGAAAAAACGCAGAAAATCGAACGATTCTTTGTAAAATTTCCCTGAATTTACTTCCATGTAAGTGGATGAAGAGCTAACGTTGCTGGGAACGATTTAATTCATTTTCAACTTACTATTGTGATAAATGAGGCATTTAAAGTATAAATGTAATGACGTATATTTCTTATTTATTATGCCCACTAGTTATCGTTCTCATTATCTCTTTCTTGTTCTGTCTGGGATTTCATTCCAATTTTCGGAGTATACGAATATAATAATTATGTTCACAAAGGCCGTGAAAAGGTTCTTAATTTTTTCTGAACGAAAATATAATAAATCAACATCGCATTTTATTTCGTAAGATTTTAAAAGAATATTCCAATGGCAATTAGTACGTTATTGAAATATAAAAAGACTATCATCCTCGGCTGAGGGCCATGGCGCAGAGCGACACGGCAGTGCCCATGAAACCGGCGCCTGGAGCTCAGGTGGGCTCGTGCAGAGCAATGGCGCCCTGCCTCCGCGCGCGCACCTGGCGGCCGGCGGCGCGGCGCCTCTGCTGCGGACGGGCAGGTCAGCAAGAGATGGCAGGCGGGAGCCTCCCTCCAACTCCACTTCTGCCTCTGCCTCTACCTCCAACTCTGCCATCGCGTCCGCCTCTACCGTCGCCTCTACCTCCACCATCGCCTTCATCTCCTCCATTGCCTTCATCTCCTCCATCGCCTCCACCTCCATCGCTTCCACCTCCACCATCGCCTCCACATCCTCCATCGCCACTGCCTCTACCGCCGCCTCTGCACCTCTGCCCGTGCACTGCCGCCACCATTAGCGTTAAAATGCGCTTAATGCAGCCGATGCGCGCGCGCGCGTGAATTATACAGCGCGGCGCGCGCGCGGGCGAGCGGGCGAGGGCTCCATTTGCCCCCTCAATTTGCGCCGCATATGGAACGGAGGCGGCGCACCAGAGCACAGCACAGCAGAGCAGAGCAGAGCAGAGCGGGGCTGCGCGCTGCACTGCACCGCACCGGCTGGCTGCCACCAGCAGCGCCGCGCCGCGCCGCCATGAACGGGAGGCGCCCGGGACGGGGCGGGGGCAGCCCCGGGAGGAGGCGGGCGGGCTGGCTCCAGGGCGCCGGCGGTGCTGATGGCGGCGCGCGGAGGGTGCGCGCTGCCGGCTGCGCGGAGGGCGGGAGGGGGAGGGGGAGCCATGAATTTTAATGCGGCGCAGCCCCATCGTCTCCGCGCGCCATCTCCTGCTCCTCTTCGCCGCCCTGCGCGCGCCAGGCCCCGCGCGCCCCGCGGCGGACGCCGATCACCGCCACCGCGTGCATAATGGGGCGGACACACAACGCGGGAGCTGGCAAGGCAGGACGAGGCGGGGCGGGGCGATGGATAAAAAGAACCAAGGTTACCCAATAACCAATCTGCCTTGATTTAGAATGCATTTCTTAAAATTACGAAACGCATCTAGAAAGTAACCAAAATACAATTTCATGGGGAAATTTTATTCTAGCAGATTCAGCACATATTGCACTATTTTTCGACATAATCACCAGCAGAATTGAACCATTTGTCATATTGTGGGATCAACACTTGAATTATTGTGTCGTAAAAGTCTTGCCACCTGGGACAGGTATGATTGACAGCCACTTGCCACTCTGCGTCACTGTGATGCGCGTAATGTTAAAGGATAGGCCTTTCTAGAGATGCAAGAAAAGGCATAAATCGCCTGCATGCAAGATCTGGAGTATAAGGGACGGAACGGGAAGGGGGTTAGACACGGCTCGGCTCACAACGGTGTTCACTCTTCCGCAGCGTTTCCAGTGGGATGTTATGCCCATATTAATGAGACTTACTTTCTCGGTGCACCTCGTACGTTCCACAATAAAGGTGGAAAATATATAATGACTGGTATCAAAAAATTGAATGATGAACGAGATAAAACAGTATTTTTTGTGCAAAGCAAACAGATGTACTCCTTGTAATCTTGCGGGGTGAATGGAACGGTCGGAGCGAATCCAGAGCAAGACATACCAATTCAACGGAAGTCCATCAGGGAGTGAGAAAAAATTAATGGAAAGAAGATGGCATTGCAACGTACAAACGTGTCTGAACCGCCTATCACCACAAACTTTCTGCTGAGGAATGGGCAAGTCAGACATAAGTAAAGTACCCACATGACACAACAACAGATGCGACAATGATAATTTAAGTAGAAGTCAACACGAAAATTGCGAAATAAGAAATACGCGAACGAGAGGCTATGAATCCGATGAAAGGGAAAAATACCGAAGAGAGGAGTGGGAGAGATGAGAAGCGACCGTGACTCGCGAGGGCCAGTGCCATGAGGGTGTGGCCGCGGAGCGAACGAGGCGCAGAGCTCCTGCGCAATGTGGAGAAGTGTGGGCGAAGCTCTTCTTGGTCCCTCTTCTCGGAGAACTCTGCACCCGCCCTCACACCCCACCCAACGATGCCAATGCACACTTATTGTTCGATGGCCCGTTTCAAAAGCTATTTAACAAGACTATTCCATTAATAAAGTTACCTCCAAAAGATTTCAGAATGCACCAAATATTAATTGTATTGTGTTCGCGCTGCAAGTGCACACATCACTTCCTATGATATAGCACTTTGTGGTTAGCCCCCTCCTGACCCTGTTAACAGATCATGCGCACCTACATACCCTATAACTTCAACAATGATACCTCATATAAAATTAAGTAAAGCTGGGCAGGTTGCTGAATTTCTTGCGGCAAAACTTACTTGTGCTTCAGTTAGTTATTCTAAATCCATTTTAAGAAGTTTCTACCGATAACTGTCATTATTCAACAAATTCTCTCCATGACAATTCTACGTTTCATATGAAACTATCTTAAGAGAGGTTTAACTGCGCAGAATAGATGACTACATGGGCTCAATACACACGTCATGCAGGGCACAAAACGTCCCTTGACTAATTCGACTTCATGGAAAGCGAGCTCAGTGATTTGGCATATTAGAAAAGCGCAGGTGCTATTGAAGTACCAGGCAATGTTGCCTAGGACATAATGGCCGCAACAGAGAGAAAAACACAAGCTGCGGCGTAGTTGCTTACGAAGAACTCTTAGAACGGAAGGAGCAAACAATGAAACAGAATAGAGGGAGACACTGGTGAAATCCCTGACGTATCATAACTATGAGTGATGTTCAAAAATAGTACACGAAAGGATTGTCCCCAAAAAATGCGTGTGTAATAACTCTCACAAGTTCAGCATTCGTCAGATTTTACTCGTACGGGAATACATGAAAAGATGAGAAAACAAATTAGAGCAAAGAGTGATTTCAGCCGCAGAAGCCTCCGACTTAAGGTACAAGCAGACACGTGTGTCCGAAATCATTAGGACTGAGACAACTTTGAATACAAAAAACTCTGGCATAATCTGCAGTTCGTTTGCTAAAGAATCATAAAAGCTACGCAAAAAGAACATTTTTAATAATGATTAACTCTTAATAAATATGTACGCACATCAATAATCAAACATTCGCATTTTTCGAAAATTCAGAGTTCAACGAAAAGAACACTAGCCCCTGTTTTTAAAGAATCATTAGCTCTAACCGAGGGAAAATGTTAAGGAAAAATTTGGAGTCGTTTTTTGAGAAAAAATACAAATTGCCTTTACTTCACGTAAAGAGTACCCGAAAACTACTCGTTTTATACAAAAAAAATTGTGCTTGACCTTATTTAAAGTTTTGATTTAGGAAAACAATTTCTGCGATCATTAATGAACTTTTGCGATGTTACTTTTTAGCAATTTGTTAATGAACTGCTTGAATAAATCATCAGAAATATCTACAATTTTTCTAGAAACTGTGTCATTAGAGAGTGGAATACTTTTCAATTGTTGGGCAAATCTAGTCATCAAACATCGTTGACACTAACTATTGCTGCACGTAAAATCCGGGTTTCTGCTACTGTGTGTGGTTTCTTGCATTTAGCAATCCTGTAAAACACTTGGTAAGAAGCTAACAGGGCCTTTGAAGTTACATTTGTAGTTTTAGCTAAATTCGGCTGGGTACATTTTAACACATTCCGTTTTCTGACAAAAAAATATTTTGGTTTTTCTGTTAATTCAGGATGTTTGGCTTCAAGATGCCTCTTTAAGTTGTTAGGCTTCATACTTTCAGTAGCTAAAACGATTAAACAAAGTACACATTGCGGACGTTCTTCACCATTTACCGTAGTTTTCGTGAAGCCTAGCGACAAATATTTCTCATGATATCTTCTCGTTTTTGTCTTCAGAATGGAACCATCGCCTCATTCAGATAACGGAGCACTGGTGTCTTCATTTCTATCACTAATCAGAAACCGCTTCATTATCGTGCCAAGTTTGCCACACGATTTACGAAAGACTTGTTGTGTTAAAGTCGTTGTGTTACACGAGACAAAGCTTGCTCTGCGCGTGATACGTTAGTTCCCGGAATGCAATAATAGAAGATAACGAGTTACAATCGCAGAGGATTGTGGGAATTCTGATGTGGTGGTGTTGACGTTCTTATGAGAAGAAATATAAGAGGTCATCTTTGTCAACACATTACAATATGTTGACGAAGATGGCCTCTTTTATTTCTTGTCAATGGCAGAGGAGAGAAGCGCAGCTAAACGACGTCCTGTTTGTTCCGAAGAAAAGGAAAACTTTTGATGTTTCCTACTGAGAAATTCGCTTTTCTCCTTTAGTATTTTCCATTAAGCGCAGACGATTTTACGTTTTCGGAAAAATATGCCGCCCCCTTTCGAAGCCTCCGCCCCACAGTTCGAGAACCACTGGGATAATCGGTCGGCGGTCGGATGAGCCACACACTGCCAAGCAGCCCCGCCTAATCCACGAGCGGAAATCAGCAATTTTAAGGTTCCGCCCACAACCCCATCGTAATCCTCTGGCGCAACCTCTCCACCCCCCTCTCAGTCCGCGGGGCGTCCTGTG
Organism: Teleogryllus occipitalis; assembly: GCA_011170035.1. Classification (NCBI taxonomy): domain Eukaryota; kingdom Metazoa; phylum Arthropoda; class Insecta; order Orthoptera; family Gryllidae; genus Teleogryllus; species Teleogryllus occipitalis. The sequence goes on along the minus strand of BLKR01001170.1, from coordinate 262,784 downwards.
GGCCGAGGAGGGGGGGGGGGCGCGGGAGAAGGGGGGGTCCGCCGGTCGATGCACCGCTAATGGACGCCGAGTTGCATCACAAAGCGACGTAGAGAAATATTGCGCCTATTCATATCCCTCGGCCGCCACGGAGCGGGAAGGGCGAGCGCACACGCCTGGGACAGCGGGCGGCGCCTCCGGGGTCCCTCGCCACGAACGCTCGCCGTCCACGGCCCAAGGCATCCCGTGGAGCTCTGGAGCGTTCGCCCACGTCAGGGGTACCACACAACGTCTCCACACACGACTGAGCCTAACCAACGAAGTTCTAATTTATACAGTGGGGAAATAGCTTTCATCATTCACCGTCCCCTCCACGGGGGGGGGGGGGCGGAATAGTGGTTAGACCGTTGACCACCTCTGTGATACCGGGTTAAAATCAGTCACTTCGTGTGGTATTTGGAGTGGACAAAACGGGTTCGCAGCATGTTCTCTTGATGTCCTGCAATTTCACCTATTTTGCGTTGCATCTCATCTACATCATCGTAATCATGAACATTCATACTTTTCCGGCGTCACTGCCACATTATACTTGCGTTTATCTCGAGATTTTAATAGTCAAATGGCGAATCCAAGAATCAGCAGCGGAAAGACCAACTCAAATGGTCTTTTCGTGAACAAGACATACGATATATGTTCTATAAAAAAAAAATCCACTCGCAATCGGGCAAATTTTGGATAAGAGGTCACGAAGTTCACTGGTCATTAAACCGCCGTACGATGACCGGTGACCTCAAAGACCGACCTTCTGTATAAAACTCGCACGGGAGAAAAAAGATAAAAATCAAGACGAAAAGGAAATCCTAGAATTAAAACGCTTCTTTCCCAAGAATGTCCGCGTGCGTAAGAGTCTGTTTTCTCATGCGCTGGATTTGACCTGGGTGAATAGTACCGATAAAGGATATTGTTCACGGGCATTGAATAAAAGGTGTCTACTACATTCAAATTTCGATAAACAATTACTAGTATACAGCACACCCAAAATATTCGTAAAATAAATCCCTTCTCAGATAAAATATTCAAACGCGATCTAACTTCAAAATTAAATAACTTCTCTTGGTCTGCAAAACTGCCCAAAATTCCCCTCCACACCCACAAGAAAATCGCAAAAGTCTGCGAACAACCGGGCTAGAGCGAGGCGGTCGCTTTGAAATTAAAATTGGCGCCAGCCCGCTTTCTTCTCGCCCTTCGCCGCCGCCGCCGCCGCCGCCGCCGCCGCCGCCGCCGCCGCCGCCGCCGCCGCCGCCGCCGCCGCCACCACCGCACCGCGTGCAGGGCGGGCCAACGCGGCTGCAGCGGCTGTTTGCACAACGCCCTTCCTCCCTCCCTCCCTTCCTCCGAGCAATCCCCATAAAACGCAATCCCGTGCGCGTCCCCGCGCTATGAGAGAAATATATTCAATCATCGCGGATGCGAACGCCGGCGCAGCGCGGTGCGGGCGGGACCAGGAGAGGGGGGCGGAGAGTGGGGGTGGGGGAGGCGAGCCCAAAGCGCATTGGGCGCGGTGCGCGGATTTTATTCATAGAATCTTTATATTAGGGAGCGCGGAACGGAAAGGTTGCGGCGGCGGAGGCGATAGGCAAGGCGCACCGGGGTTTACGGAAGAGAAAGAGGATGTGGTGGTGGTGGAGGCGGAGGAGGTAGAGGCGAGCGATGCTGAGGAAAAGACGGACGAGGCTGAGGTAAACGAGGCAGTTAGAGACGGACAAGGATAAATCAAAGTATACGGAAAAGGTGGAGATGGAGGAAAAGAACAATAGGAGGAGAAGGAGATGTCGACGGCAACGGGCCCACTTGGGTAGAAAGGCAGATGATAGAAGACGTAGAGCAGTGGGAGTTGCGCAAGTGAAGCGGTGACGTAAGGGCAGCAATGCATGCGCAGGCGGTTTCAAAAAACAAAAACATTTTCGCGACGGCAATTTTCAAATAGCCGCGAGAAGATATTCCTCCTACATTTTCGAACGCGTTTAACATCTTTCTTTGAGTCATTAATTTTTCAAAGGTATTCAAAATAAGTGATTTCTTTGGTAGAAATTTTAAACTGCACGATTTGTTTGAAATGCTGCTTAAGAATGATTAAAGACTTAATGATATGTTGGAACATTTGATTCTAAATTGCTTAACGAAGAAACAAGCATTCTCACGCCGGCGCCATGGTAAAGGAAAATGAGATGAGGCAATACATGATAGCGAAAATATAAAAAATGTGAAAGAATATGAATCTCACAGACATTTGAAAGCAGAAAGAAAACGAAGGAATGAGTGGGAAATTTAGAACTGGATAATAGTTCGAGAAGAAGCGTCGAAACCGAAGTGTCTCATTACCATACAGTAACAATGTTTACGAAGTTTTCAAACTAGTCCTATTCTGTGACCGCCTCCTGTACTCTAAGTGGAACGCTTATCGCCAGAGTCGGGTGGATCAGGAGCAACAGGGCAGCGATTACGGTCGGAGCAGGACAGGGTCTCGGAGGCTGTTGGAGTGGGCGACCTGTGACCCATGGCCGCTGCAACCCGCCCCGCCCCGCCCCACCCCACCCCGCCGATGAGGCTACTTCCGAGCAATCCCCGCGGGGGACAATCGAACTGCGCCGGCGGAGGAGGATCCGCAGTCTCCACTTCCCCGCCCCGCCCCGCCTCTCAACTCTCCTCACCCACGGAGGAGGCGGCGGCGACGGCGGCGGTGGCGGTGGCCGCCGCCGCCGCAGAGCAAACACGCGGGGGCAGGTCGCCCCCAACGCCGCCGCCGCAGCCGCTCCTGAGTCAACATCATCAGCAGCGTCAGCCAGTGACCTCCTTAATCAGCGAAATTAGTTTGCCGAATGCAAACAGCGGCCGGACCGCCCCCGAAGGGTTGCAGGAGGCGGCGGCGGCCGCGCAGGTGGCCGGCGCAGACGTTCGCGTGCGGGGGGGGGGTGAGAATCCACCCCCTGATCTTTCCACACGCAAGTTACAACACAAATGATCCAAAAACTTCAGAAAGACAGGAGATCTTCTGAGAAGTATGAAGTAATATAAACGGATTATTCATTTCTTACGTAATTTATTATAATATCGTCAGCGCCCCATAAAAGTGATACATCTCAATTTTTTTAGTTTGCAGAATGACGATTTCATTGCGAACGGCGCCAGTTATTCCGCGGCCAAAGCTTCGATGAACATATTGTATTCTACACAACGAATTGTTTCTTCTCTTCTCTTATTTCCATCTAATTTTGTTAACTTAGCCTGGTTTTACAGATACTTCACGCGAGTACACATGTCACTGTCAATTTCGTAAGAATCGTCTTATTCATTTATAAATTTGTTTCCAAGGACGATAATAGTGAAACTGGAGCGCTGCCGCGAGATAGTAGCGGGAGAAGGCTATTCTTCCGTGTGAAAGAGTCATTATTTACATCAATAATGTTTCAAAATATCCTACAAATGGCATATATTAATTTTAATTTTGTAAAAAATTGTGCACGTTCTAGAGCACGCTACAAACAGACTTTTTGCCTTCTTCATTATATCTAAAAACGACAATTTTGAGATGTGTAATTTTCTTTCAAGATCTACTGCGAGATTTGAAGCACAACAAAAATATTGTTTTCGGCGCATCCTCAGGTCCATGTTTGTCAAAGCAATTCCCACGCATTACAGTTTTATTGCTATACATAACAGATGAGTACTGTAGGATCATGTCGGGCGTTTCTCTTCAGGCAGATAGACGTGCAGCATTGTTGTCGCAGTAGCAGCAGTAGCTTTTAGGCACTGAAATGGCTTATTTGTTTACATACATTTTATCATACTATCGGATTTTGTTCGGATTTAAAGAAACTTTATATTTGTTTCAACACTTTTTTTTATTAAAAATACATTATTAAGTCATATAATTAAAATATACTGTAAAGTGTATTCTTAAACAAACTGTTTATAACTTTGCTTTCTACACATTCTTTCGTTGTAATGACTACGGCAAAATCCGACAATGCAAATATAGTGGCGTTTCCCGCTTCCCCGATGCCAGTGACAAGTCGGCCACACACTAGTTACGCCACCGCTCGTCGCCCTCGTTCCCAACCCGAGCGCCGCACAACGGGAGCGAATCGCGGACAAGCTGTCGCGGCGCGTGGGCGGACGCGCCCCGCCCACCCCCGCATAAATCAGTCGCGCGTCCGCCCGCCCGCGGGCACAGCCGCTGACAAAGGCGCGGGTTTGCGCGTCATTGTGCGTTGCGGTCCCCCGAAGCGACTTCATCTGGAGAGCGGGGGCGGCCCGGCCCGGTCCGGCCCGCGGCGAGCGCCGCCGCCGCCGCGCAGATAAGAAACGGCCGGGCGGCCCCCCTCGCCTTGGGCCGGACACATGTCGGGCGGGCGCCGGACAATGGGCAGCCGGGCGGGGGCGGGGGCGGGGGCGGAGGCCCTCGCATTGTGCGGCGCCGGCGCCCGTCCCCCGGCACGCGACCGCCACCCGACGCTCCGAGGCGGAAGCACTGCGGCGGACGACGACTGCAGTACTCGTACTTGAGGAGGCGGCCACGGGAAGGGAACGGACGGAGGTGGAGGCGGAGAAGAGGACGGAAGCGACGGATATTGCGAAGGCGGAGACGGAAGCAGACGTGAAGGTGGAGACGGAGGAGGGCTGATGATTGAAGAGGTGACGGATGTTGATGGTGACGGTGGCGATGGCGCAGGGCTAGAGAGAACGACTCAGACTAGGGGTGGCGGAGTGCAATTTCGGAGGACGTGTCGGGGATGGTGGCGATGGTGTGACGATGGTAGAGGCGGAGACAGCCTACGAAGCCGGGACATGTCTCTGGCGTCAAACAGTGGTTATCCGTTGCACACAATTATATGGTGTAAGCCTTGGTCTCGTTGAAAATTGTGCCGTTCGGGGTATTTCACATTTAAAGGCTAGAGATATTCATTGACAATTTCATCGACAAGATCTTAATAACATTTTGCCTTAGACAACTAGACGCAACAATCCTGTTCGGGTTGAAAACACAACCGTGGTACTTCACTGTGGTGTCACCTCGTGGGACATCACCGACACACCCACTTCATTCACAAACGTCACCCACAATAAACCACACTCCCAATTTCACTGTAACTACTATATTCTGAATCCTTTCAGCTCACCATGCAATGGATAATTTGAATTGATGGTCCACTATTCATTAAACTGTCAATGATGATGACACAATGATGGGATTCAAGACACGAGAAACGACATACCGCCGAGAAAACCCGAGGAAAAACCTATTCTGCACATCATAACTTCTACCATAATCGACCGGGAAACTGATCCCCAGTAACAGCGGTGTAACGCGAGAGGACAACTGGCATTTCATGAGCCTTCGCCGAGGCGCTCGAGTTGCTGACGCAACGTAATGTACGCGTGAGGTGCATGTATACTCGTTGAACGAAGCAAGTATACTCGAGGCGACCCGTGCTTTCCTATCACAAATTTCCCCGACTTTTCCCATTTTTCTCATATAGCATTTTTTTCGGAAAAGATTTTTTAGAGTATTTTGCGCTATATAAAGAAAATCTCTATATAAATAAAAACTAAGGTGGGTATGTGTGTCGCACACTGACGCAAAAACTACTCGACTGATTTCGCTGAAATTTACACACTTTGTTTCAATTGCTAATGCGAATGTATAAAGAGTGGTTTGAATTAAATCTGTCATGTGGGGGCATCATTGATGACGATTTAGGGCCGTATTTATAAACCTCTGCCAGGGGCCTGCCAGGCCTAGCAGGCTGCCAGTGTTCGGTTTTGCGATTTATAATCGGCCCCCAGCCAATTCCAGTCGCCTCTTCACCTCCCAGCAAGCCCCCAGATGGCAGGCCCCTAAGAGCTCTGCTGCATCATAAATACTACGCTTATTAATTTATGACTCAGGAGCCCCTAAACTCTAAGCAACCCGCCACACAGTGAAGGAGTAAGCGCGATTTCACTGCATTCAAATATTCTGTCCCTGCGATTGTGAAATATTGGCCGGAATTACTATTTGAATTGCGGACAAGTAAATCAAATTTCTTCAAGATAACACAGCAAACGCATGCCCAAATTTGAGGGAGAAAGTTTTAACAATAGGATACTTGACACCATGTCCAAAGCAGAAAATAGAATAAACCCAAACTTGCGACAAAAAAATTTTTTTTGGAATTTTTAAACAGCGTAGTGTAAAACACTGCAACAGCGGAGCATTGCATGGTCCAGTAGTACTCAATAAAACAAGACTTGTGAAGCCAATGCCCTTTTATCACCTCTCTGAATTCTAATAATTAATCTTAGCTACTTAACAATTAAAGGGTAAGTCAAAACATAGCGCAGTACTGATTTTTAAAGAACAATACGGTTTTATAACAACAATAAGATTTTATAATTGCCTCAAAAATGTCCGAGTCTTCTAAAGTCTTTTTTCCACCAATTCCCCGATTTTCCAGATCAACGAAATTCCCTGACTGTCCCCGGTGTCCCAACTTTTCCAGATCGCGTCCTCCCCGGAGCAGCCTCCGGGGAGTTCGCAGCCACGCCGCGTCGCGTCGCGTCGCGTCGGCGCCAACGCCGCGCCGTCGCGTCGTCGCCCTTTACAGCCGGCCGTAACCGCGCCACAGAGCCGCCTGGCGCCGACGCCTGGAGCTCCTCGCGCGCGTAAACCTACTTGCGTCTTCCCTCCCCTCCCTGCCCCGCCCCGTCCCCCGCCCGCCCACTCACTCACCGCGCACAGTGCCCTCAACGACCTCGCCCCGCCCCTCCCGCAACACTACCTCTGAGCGCCCTGTCGGCGTTTGCGTTTACGAGCGCTGCTAGGGCAGCGCAGCTCTGCATGCGCAAACGCAGCTTCAGCGCAACGCGAATCTGCACAAGGGATGCGCCGAGAAGCGGCATGGGGACGGGCGGCAAAAATGCTGTTGACGAACAACTGAAGGAAATCGATAAATGGAACACGTATGGAATGTGCATAATGAGCAGAAATACTTTAGTAGTTCTTACCCCAGGAATGTGAGTCAAGAGACGCATTGATTGATTGATTGTTGGGGATTCCGAGCGCGTCAACTGCTAAACCATTATTCCCGTAAGAGCAGTGCATGTTTTTTCCTCGGGAGGTGGCTGTGGTCTTCTCCATCTGGATGACGACATTCGGCGCCGACCTACAATCGGCTAGCGCACTGCTGCGACATCAGATAATGCCCTGAGCCACCGCTCCCGGTCAGGATAGGCCGTATATGGTTTTGATGTAAAATGCGCTCAACGCTTTTCGTTGTCGGGACTCAAGAACAAAATGTTAGTCGCGGAAGCGGAAAGTCAGAACTTCGTGTATACTTGGAAATACTCGATCGAAGTTAAGAAAACACTCAGAATAAAATTGGCGATTATTTTTATAAGCTAACTCAACCCAAATTCCATAACACGTTCAACTTTTTTAATTACCACCATTATACAGTGCATTTCACAGGTGATCAGTTTATATTAATTTCAAAATCCTGCCACCTGTGTCCAGTTTTATCTACATTACTAATTTCCCATGCGCGGTCATATGTAAGTTTTCGTTACATATCCAGGAACTCGGGAAAAATACAAAAACAATGAGTGAATGATTTTGACAGCAAAATGTAGACAACTCTGGATATAGTGAACTCGTCACTGGCTCAGTTTCACTAACATTACAAATACACACAAGAAGATTCAGTGATTTCTGAACATCGGTTTTAATTAACTTTGTAAATTTCGTATGTATTTATAAAACATTCACAAAAATAAATTTTGCCACAGTGACACGAATTCCAATAACACTAGATAGCCAGGGAACAAACCAGTCAAAGGTCTATTTCGAGGAAGATTCCTCTGGGATGGAGGTGGCAATGGCTTTCGTGGCGGCGAAGGTGTCGGCGGCGGTGGCGACGATGGCGAACATGGGAGTGTGGGACCTTCCTGATGACAATGTGCCACCTTCTTTCTCCAAGGAAACAATGGGGTTATCATGGTAAATGTAGTAATAGTAATAATAATTAACATCGTTCTGGTACCTCGAGAACAAAATAGGGTAAGAAAAAAGCTGAGGACAATCACTTCGATTTTTAATTCGACCAACTTTCGTTAACTCATAATTAAATAATTTTATAATTAATTGGCCCAGTTCTACGATTGTGATAAAATTTTTAATTACAAACGATAATATATTATACACTATTTTTTATTTCTTCTTCTTAATAATAATAATAATAATAATAATAATAATAATAATATTTTCACTTATAGCAAGTGTTACCACTGTTACTAATTGTTATTAAGTATGAGACATAATTATTAAATTATATCATAATGTATTACTATCTCTATTAAAATAATTAATATGGGGCGCAATTCGGGACCTAAAATTTTGTAATTCAACCAATAAATAATAATAATAATAATAATAATAATAATAATAATAATAATAATAATAATAATAAACAAATAACATAATATTTAATACTCAACGCCCCTGTTCGTCCGTTCACACAGTACAAATTGTGTTCACGGCGCGACAAGCAATTTCACAGCTTAGTGGTGAGCTGCGACACCAACGTGGACAACTACTGCTCCAGCGAAATCAAACGCGAAAACTACCGTTCGATATCACCGTGTAATGAAACAATATCGTACCATCAAAGCACAATTATGTGTTTAGTTCGTTTTATGTATGGATCCATCCTGTTAAAGATAATTATTGCCATCGAGTTCCACTTCCAACAATAAGCACCAACAAAACGAACACTAAACCCACTACCAAGTCACTAATACAGAGTAGAAGACTACCTCCTCACTCTTTGAAACCTGCATTTAACATACTCCGAAATGGTTCCATAGAGTGTCACAATAAAAGACTCACGACCTCTGTCATAACTACATACGATCACAACATTTTTTGAGCAATTACGAACAATATTCCCGAGCAATTAAGTACAATTTTCCTACGCAATTAAGAAAGTTCTGGTCATGAAAAAAAGGCGAAGGAATTTCATGATGAGAGAACCCGATAGCGAGGCTGAGGAATGCCATTTCGGGCAAAGTGACTGGGACCGCTCGATCTCAACCCCTTCCTTCTCTCCCTTCGATAATTAGCATTTTAAAAGTGTGTCGTCTGCGACGCAAGACATCTACAGAACCACACCACATGCTCGTGTGTACTGCATCCTCGACGAATGGATGAATTGGTTGCCACTGCGCAGCGACATCATTGCCCCTGTCTACACACCTAGGTTTCATGTCTTCATCGTTGACATCTACTTGTATTCATCTATGTGCTTAACTACACACTTCTTCTCCAATCCCTCAGCCTTGCACTAATACATTCAAATAACGTAAATTAAAACAAAATTACCGTAAAAGTTCACGATATTCGGAAGATATGTATCGCCCACCATGAACATTTAATGAACTCGTAAATTAAAATTATAATATTAAAATCAACTGAATTATTAAAATCAAAATTACTTAGTTCATTTAATTCGTTACATCTTATTGATGAAGGTTACAAGCCTGCCTGATGACTGCGGAAATCGACCCAAATTGGTACGAAATATTATACTGAAAATATCTGTAAAACGTTAATGTTGCACAAGAAGAATAATGAATTAAAAAAAGAGCTATGTCCTTACTTATAAGCTTGCGCAGTCCCGCCGGCCTCACAATACAGTGCACACACAATTAAATTCTGTTTTATACGCGTGTCATTTACAAATTGCATTGATTTCCGAAATGAATATGGATTCGCTTAATACATTCCTATCACTTTAAGTCAACAATATTTCATTTTTCTGGGTGTTAACTACCTTGGTCATCAGTCCCGTATGTGTAGTGCAAGTGCAGTAGTCGTAGCCGAGAGGTAACCGCGTTCTCTCTCCCGTTGGAACTTGAGATCCGGCGCCGACCTGCACATTGCCTTGCGAGGATTTTCTACTTCAGTATCTACCTTTCTGGGCACCGCCCCAAAAGGGTGCTGCCCTGTTTGTTAGGGTGCTGCTCCAGTAATCGCCTCGTACTGTTCGGAGTTACCACTGAAAATTACCGTTCAGAGTTGCCAGCCGCTAGAATCCTCGAGGCAGCGGCTGAATTTAGATCTTAGCTGCTATCGAAAATCCTCCACCATCGAGACTCGAACCTTCTTTTATCTCAGACGCAGCAGCGGAAAACGATGCTGTCACTGAGCCATCTCAGCGCGGACACTGTCACTTCAAGGAATTTGTTAGCATCATAACATCAGAAAAAGCATTCCAAAGGGCTTCCATTCGCTACACCTGATCGAGACGACTCCTCCGAAGAGGCGGCCGGCAGAGGCTGGGAGCAGCGCAATCGTTCGCGTGGGAGGATCGTCGGCGCCTGTTCGAAGCTGACGGCCCTCGCGCGCCGCCTCCACCTTGCTCACTGCACCAGGCACTTAGAAAGGCGCTGCCGCAACAAAGCACTCAAAGCGCACGTCGCAGGTCAGCAAATTGCTTCCCCTTCCTTGAACAGCAAATGCCTACAACCTTCGTTTCGACATCCCGCCTCTTCTTCCTTCCCTTCACCCTTTCCTTGTATTCACAAGTCTTGCGGGGTCATTTTCCTAAAACGTTTTGCAGATTTTAGTTTACTTCCAAATTCTTCTCCCCATTTTCTGTATTTTTTCCCTTCAAGGCATTTTAACTCGTAGTTGCACCTGAAATCTGTACTCGTAAGTGTAGAGATACTTTTCTTATAGATAAGGGCCCATTAGAAACATCTTTCTGATAAATTATGCACACATAAATTTACTCAGTCCAGGTAATTCAACACAATGAATCGAATAGAACGTCTAGGCACTAAAAAAATGTTCAGATCACGTACAAATAGTCATTCAAATTAGATATATATTTTTAAATTTATAAACCAACTTCTTTCTTCTCTCATGCGATAAACACCGCCTGCTAATACAATTCCATTGATGCGTCGATTGGTGAGCTTTTAATTTTAAGATCAGCTACTGAAAACACAGGATCCTGTGGTAAACACAGCCTCACAATGAAAGCCCCATCAGGCGCCGATTATGCATAGGGCAACCGCTTTATGAAGTAGCGCTCTTTGTAGCAGGAGGGCGACGAGGGCGAGTGGGTGCGCGATGTGCGAAGCGAGCAATAGCCCGCGGCGGTCGGCTGCAGCTGCCACCGTCGCCGTCGCTGCCGCTGCCACTGCCTCTGCCGCCGCCGCCGCCGCCGCCGCCGCCACCGCCGCCGCCAACATCGCCGCCCCCACGAACTCCACAGACGGAGAACTCGCCGCCGCCCGTCCTCCTCCTCAGAGGCTGGGTCGGCGCGAGGCGGCGCGTGCCAGCCCCCGGGCGAGGCGGGGGCGGCGGAGAGCAGCTATCGGTAGCGCCTGGGCGTCGTCGGGCGTCGCCGCGGTGCAAGGGGGCGGGGCGTTGCACGTGACTCAGGGCACTTGTCGCGGCGTTCCCACGTCGCCTCCGCGCATGCGAGTATACGGATCCTCCGCCTGTGGCGGCGGCGACACACATCGCCCACCCCCGCGCCTCGCTCCACCCACCCCACCCAACCCCTCGGCCCCCAGCGGCGGCGGCGGCACGAGAGGAGCAGCCCTCACATTAACAAGGGTGATTGAATTAAACCCAATCCCTCTGCACAAACATCAGCTGACAACCGAATAATGCAGCCCCCCTAGTATGTTTTATTTAAGAGGATTGCTGTAGTGCCCGCGCCCTCGCCTCGCCCCGCCCCGCCCCGCCGCGCCGCGCCGCGCCGCGCCGCCTGGCGCAGACAGGGGAGGGGGGATGGAGGGCGGAGGGCGTCGGAGGGCGAGGGGCGCGCGGCGGGGCGCCACTCCACTCGGCCGACGCCGTCGCGTCCCTCCTCGTAATGCGTCTCGATGCTAGTTTCGCTGCGAAATGATGGGGATGCGGCGGCGGCTCCCCCGCCCTTCCCCGCAAGCAGCTGCGCCTGTGTCAACATGTCGGCGCCGGCGCCGCCGGATATGAGCGCTCGGACGCCGCCCTCCTCGCCCCCGCCCCGGCCCCCGCGCGCGCTCCTCGGTGGGTCACTGCGCCCACGAGGTGGAGCTCTGGATCCGCAAGCGGCGATCGCTCGCCCCCCGCCACTGCTCAGCGACCGAGTGCAATGCATGCGATCACTTGAAACAAGGATGGAACTGACACTGCCCAAAGCAATCAAATGCAGACAAGTGGCCCGCTTCACAAGGACTGGACTTCCCACGGAAATGACGATGCGACTCGCGATACCTTAATCAAATATTTTCATTTCATGACACTCTGCTTTTCTCTCATTTATGTTATTGATCCAAAGTCAGGAAATGACATGTTTCAGTATTCTGTGCCCTAAAGGATTCCCGAATCAACCTATGAACTTCAAAGATAGTTACCATCTTAACAATACATTTTTATAGCAATATACCAACTAGTGATAATCAGACATATGATTATCTACATTCACAGAACAAAGATTGTTACTTCCTACGTCACTTGTTATTCATATGACTAAAGAACTTATTTCCAAAGAGCCGTACCTCTATGATACACAATCTTATGGGAAGACGAAGTATTCACATTCTGCCTTATAATTCAACGGATTCGAATTTCGGATTCAACGAATTTCGAATATCGTTTAACATACGAGAAACGCCATTTTCGACCATACATTGACATATTTGGCATCATGGTGGAGAAGCGTCTAAGAATATATTGATAAGTAAAAGAAGCAAGCAAATAGAAATGGAGATGACTCACTTTGGAAACAAGTTTTTCAATTGTCAACAAGTGAAGAAACAGCATGAACGTCAATTTCATTAGATTTCAATCAATCCAATAAATAATGCGATAACTTGTAAAGCATTCCGTTACGATCACCCGTTACAGTTGTCGTGAACTCTGTATATGATTTCCCTTTTTCTAGTGTCCTCAATTTTCCGCATCCGGTCATTAGAGTACTCGTTTCGAAATACCAGACTCGAATACAAATTCCCTTAACTTGAAAAACTATCACAACATAATAATATGTTCATGTAACTCAAGGATCCCTGAATCATGGTAATGAAAGCACGAGATACATCCGAAGGTGTATGTCTTCAAATTGAACCGACATAGTACATTACACACTCTCATACCAGCACATATCGAATTGAAACAAGACCAGTTCACGACTGTTAAACGCCAGCACAGGATACACGACCGCACATCATTAGGTGAGGCCGCATCGCCACAGAACGCAGCATTTATCCAAATTCGGCCGGCCGCTGCCATTCGGTTAGCCCGGAGGGAAGGTGCAACACAGGCTCCTCTGCGTTCTCGAATACCGAGGCTTCGCACTAATTTATGCACCTGAATCATTAATGCGCATTTATGGAAACGTGGAAACCGCGAAACTCAACGATCGTGCTGGCTAACTTCGTTTCTCGAATATCTCCCGAATGCGAAACACTACCTCATACAGTGGTGACCATATGAATTAGTACTCAAATAACACACGCAAACAGCACATTACGTTTGAATATGGAACCCAATTCTGTTCAGGGTACCACAGAGTTCATAGAGTTCCCAATCGAATTACAATAAATAGAACATGTACCGTTTCAAATTATGTATAAGAATCGCAAAACCACGGTTCACAGGACAAAGTCATAAACATTTCCTGGGTCTCTAAATTATTCTATATTACAACGAATCTTATGTGAGTGTGAGCAAAAATTGATTCCAAGTTTTTCATCATTCAGAAAAATCCTTTAACTCAGCCAAGTATATGATTATGATATGATAAAAGATCTCTACTTCTCTTGGTTTCTCAAACCTCCGAAAAATATGAAAAAGTAAATATCATTATCCTGGGAACTTTGAAAGCTCATGCCATCGAAATTCCATCAAAGACGAAGAAAAGATAAAAAGGCGCGTTAATAACTGATGTTTCAGATTCATTCTATTTTTATTTAATCCAATCAATTCGAATAGGCAACACTGAAATCTAGTATCGTTGGATTCAGACATTTTCTTCACTAAAATTTGCGTTCTAAACCAACAGCTTCACTTCATTTTCAAATTTCGTCGCAGCCTGTATATCTTCAGAAAAATACCCATTTCTACAAAGCACAAAGAACAAAGCACCGCTGAGACTCATGAATAAATGCTGTAGTTCTTTATCTTCACATTGGCAAATCTTTGTTATTTACTTGTCATTTACTTGCACACCATTCATTTCACATATCGGGGATTTAATGTCAAACAACGCTAACTCCTGAAACACAACTTTACAGCCGGAAGAAAAAGTGAAATAAAGCCCACATTTCGAGAGTTCAGTGCGAAATTACGACTACTCACCATTTTCAATTTCAAACAAATTACAGACAAAAGCCATCTTCAGCACCTGAACAACTGTTTAATCCAGTTTTTCCTCTCACTTGTGAATTTCCATTTTTGGAATTCTTTGACTTTACAACCTCGACAAGTGTTATCCTTCGTTTATATTGGAAGGAAGCTGTTATTCTCTTTGATATTAAACACTAGAGTCACACTTGCAAGCACAAACGTTTCGTCGTTACGGAATAGGGCAAATCGTCGTGAAACTACTGTGCAGCATCCACGCCTTTCTCCGCAAAATGACACGTTCATCTCCCCATCCTGTTCACACTCTTAGAGCGAAGCTGCTCATTCCTCATATCGCCGCTACAAAGCGAAAGAGACTAACAGAAAACCCGAAAAATCAATGCCAACAGTGAATACATAGCGAGGGGAGGGAGCAAACTCAACGCTCGGTGTCTCAGTAGCCGCTCGTGGGCGCTCCGCCCGTCGCAGGTGGATGTCACAGAGAACAATGCACTTGTCGCACGCGTCCCTCCGCGCCCATTGTCGCGCGCGCCCTCGCGCCCTTGTGGAGGAGCGCTGGCGCGAAACCTCATCCACGCGCGCGCGGCTCCATCGGCCGGCGACATCCGAACGCAGCGCAGGGCGGGAGAGGCGAGGGGCGGGCGGAGGTGGGTCAGGGCACGAGGGAAGACGCGGAAGAGAACGTGGGAGGGCGAGGAAAGGCAGGGAATGGCGAGTAAGAGCGGAAGAATCGACTGAAGGGAGGGGAGAGATGGCGGACGAGAATTGAGGAGAGTGTGAGAGGGTATAGAAATGTATGGAAAGCGGCGAGTAGGGCATGGAATGAAGGGGTAGGGCGGGGAATGACGGGGAAGGGCGTTGAAAGACGGGGAAGGGCACTGAAAGACGGGGAAGGGCGGAGAATGGCACGGAAAGACGGAGAAGGATGAGACGGGGAAGGGCGGGGAAAGACGAGGAAGGGGGGCAAGGGTAGGGAAAGGTGGGAAAAGACCGAAACGTTGAGGGAAGAGGTAGGGGAGAGCGCCGGAGGGCTGGTGTACGGTGATGGAGGGCGGTGGAGGTCGCAGGGGCGTGGGATCGCGGGCGCGAACGGGGCGCGGCGGTAGTAGCCTCTGCAGCAGCAGGTTGCGCAGCCCATCCCCAACGGGCGCGAAACCCGAGCCCAGCCCACCAAGCGCGGCACAGACGACGGGCAGTACACAAAGACCCATTGTCGCCCGCCCGCCCGCGCGCGATACTCTGACGGGCCGTCCGTCGTTCGCCGGCGATGCGCAACCCCGCTGCTCTACCCCGCCCCACCCCACCCCAAGGGACGCGCCTGTTCGCCCGTCCCGCCCCGCCTCGTCGCGCCTACGTAACTAGCACACCGCAACCCTCGCTACACTTCGATGTTGACAGAGCATCTTTCCAACCCTGGTCCCTGCAACCACCGCTTCTGCCTTCGGGTTCACTGTTTTCTTTCTAACCAACCTTTTGCTCTAGTTTTTTGTATTTATTTTTACGTACTCGCAACACTTTCACTTACATCACCATCTACAGTGTTTTTCATCGCAAGCACCTCAACTTCTGTGCCTTCCTTCCGGATGGTTGTCTTTCTGATGAAACCTCTACGTTGTTTTACTTTATTCTATACTTTTATCTTAAAATTTTCTTTTATCTTCTATTATACATTTTTTTCATTATCTTCTATTTCATCTTTACTATTTTGATGGCCTCATCAAATCACGACGCTAAAGTGAAAATTCGTCTAAGGCATCATCTTACTCATTGCGTCAATCAAAGACGTTTGTGAACTATTAACATGTGGAATAATACTGACATTTTATTGCCATAAATTAACTAGTGATTACGACGTTTCTATCTATGGCGATATGCCAATATTTGATGAGTGCAATCATATAGTATATGCTACAAAAAGCTTCATTACAACACCAACTTTCATCCGATTGATTATAGCTCTCGTTTAATGACTTGAATATAACATTCCTTTTGGAAAATAACAGAAAATGTTTCAAACATACGAGTAATATTACCGTAACAAAGAGGTTCTTATAAAGTCATAATTACACTACATGTAAAAGGAATTAAAAATCATTATAATAATCGTAGACAAAAGCCTGAATGCTTGTTACACGTTTCATTACGTAACCAATACCCGTAATGTACGATTAACAAGTATTGCTGTACTCCATCTAATACCAGAAGTACCTAGACCGATACAGTGCTCTTAGATTCAGAATTGTGCTTCGTTCTTCCCCACCCTTCCTCTCTGCAACAGGGCAGGGGTGGCGCTCGCTCCTGGAGGCACGATGAACCAGTCCAGCCCCAGCGACGCGCCACACGGCAGCTCCCCGGCGCGAGGGCGCGAGAACGCGCGCAGGGGGAGGGAGAGGGGGCGCGGCAGGCAGTAGCATGTGTCACGCCGAGTGCGCGCATCCCGCTATCGCCGCTCCCCTGCCCACCGCCCCTCACCGCCCCACCCTACCCCGCCCCGCCCAGCGTCCGACATGTGGACACGGGGGCGCGCGCGGCGCGTCCCGCACCGGCGCTGCGCGGGCTTTTTTGGCCGCTCCGAGGGGGGCGGGGAGAGGGGTGGGGCGGGATGGGGTGGGGAGGCTGTTGCTGCTGTGGCCATCTGGCCTCGCTCCCGGCCCCCAGCGCGCGGTGGCGGCGGCGGCAGCGGAGGGCGCGACACCCAACCTGCCCCCTACCCCGTGGCATTGTGCGCGGCGCGAGTCAGCTGACGGCGACAGGCGGAGGAGCCCCGCGACGGGCCGCGACGCGACGCCTTTATTCGCGCGCGCCAGACGACGCCGCCTGGCCAAACACGGCGCTCGCCACGCGCGTCCACTCAAGGCGGCGCACTCCGATCCACTGCGTCTTCACCGCCTTCGCCTTCGCCGCCTCTTATTTCTTCTCCTCCCCTTCTCCCTCTCCCCTCCTTTTCTCATTCCCATATTTATTCACCTCCCCTTCTCCCTCTCTACTCCTTTTCTCATTCCCATATTTATTCTCCTCCCCTCTTCAATTTTCTCCTCCTCCTTCAGTGCAGTCTCTGGATTCACAGATAAGCGTTCACTGCGTGAGATCTGTCCCTAAAGTACCAAATGTGGCGGAACGATTTCGTAGTTAGCCTCGTCCACTAACCAATATTCTTGAAAGAGGATAGTTTCATCTGACGCGCACCCCTTTTCCCGTTTATGTGACCTCCAATATTATAAAAAGCAGTTCACACGTTCTGCACGGAAAATGTGATCCAGTATTTTGTTTTACTCTTCTTTATATAGTAAGAGCACTTCTTTATGTATCCGAATGCCTACAACTCCAAACGCATTTAAATCTCCGTCAGAACTTTGGGATTCTACTTGGCCTAATTCACATTTATCTACTTCTAATGGGTAAACGTGAGTTGGAACGTGTTTCAACCTTCGGTTTTATGGAAAGCTAGTACAATCCTATCGCCTCTGTAATGAGATTATTCTTCAAACTTACAAAAAATGCAATCTCTGAATATCTAAGCGGCCGAGTCTATCGGTGATGAAGCACGAAAAACACTGATGTGCGTGCGTACAGAGACCCAAGAATATATTTAATAATACGCATATGCCATACGTTGTTTAATCTCCCAAATTACTTCTAGGAAAATTACCCATGTGTTATTGACTGAAACGAACCCTTACTTAAAATAACCCAATTTTCGTGAATATTTTTCAGGGTTGGTAATTTATCTATTTCCAACTATCAACATAAAATGTCATGAAAGAGAAATGAACAATCAGAAGAGCAACATACGGGTAATGAAGGAACCACATAATCAGTTGTTTGTTTTTCAGAACAACAATTATTGAGGTAGCCCTGTTCGGTAAATACGCGGTAATAATGTCTTCAAACTTCGGAACGACAGTTACACAAAACCCCGGCACCCAAAGGAATATAAATCACAAGACAAACTTATTATTCCAATAAAAGGAGATAAATTATCCGTAGCGCAGGCGGCCTAATAAAAACGCCGCACAATGGCAACCCCTGCCGGCCAAAAGCCACATTAGATGCCGGCAATCCCGGCACGCCGACATCGCGGCCCCGTGGCGCGCGGACAATGGGCGGGGCCGCACCGCAACGCAAACAGCACCGGTCCGCAGGGAGCGCCCAGCACCTGATCATCGCATGCGCGCGGAAGGGGGCGGGGCGCAGATGAAGAGGTCTACAGAGTCCCCCGCGGTAACGCCAGGCGCAGAAACACACGCAGAAGCAGTCGGACGAGTCCTTCCCTCGGCACAACGCCGCACTGCCCGGCGCGGCGCCCCGCGGTGGACTAGAATGGGCTGGAAAGCGCCCGCGGGGTTTCGCATGCAATTCTATTAGTGATGTATCGCGTAGTGAATCGGTTATTAACGTCATTAGCCTGATATACAGCAAATAACAGACGCGGCTGAAGGACGCAAACTGAGATGATAGGCGAGGCTTATTTCGAATGAAGTCTGTCCGTATTTGAACTGACCGTGTGTCATTCAATACATTTCGTAATACCATATTCTAGTAAAAAGAATCATATATACAAGAAATACCATTTCGTAAAATAAGTCTACTCAGACGGACATCATTTTGAGTTACAGCTACAGTAATTTGTTTGAACTGTTTCAACGGACGGCGGACTGTAAAATCCTGAACGGTTGGCAGCCGTTAAGAGTTGCTTTTCGTTCCTCGGTTTGGTTAAGTCTATAATAACAGTACAGTATTACGAAAATCCCTTAAAGATGGTCTAGTCTCGCGAGATACAAGGAAAAAATCCCTTTCCAAATCATCTCTTCTCTCCGTCCATCTGCTCGCCAACGATCAGGCGAGTGGGTGGAATTGTGCGAAAGTGATTGCGGCAAAGCAACGGTCAACTAATGACACGCGATTGGCGCCCAGTGCGCGTGGCACAATGATGCTCCAGGAGCACCGTCATCTGCATCGAACGCGAGAGGTCAGCTTGTTCAGTGATGGAGGGGAAGTTACCGATCGGCAGGCGCCTGTTATGGAGGACGTCGCCAACTACAACAGCGACAGACGGGTAGTAACGATGACATCGGAGAGGTGGATCGGACCCGACTCGGAGAGGTCCGAACGCGGAGCACAACTTCCGTGGAGGCGAGAATAAATTGTCTCCACAACATCACGCGCAAAGCGTGAATGGTAAGACAGAGATTTTACATATACAGGATGAACCAAAACATACGTAGTATGTTGAGCGTGAGATGGCAGGTTTGAGGCAAGTGGATGAAACACACGTGTGAGCAGGAGGAGCCATGAGAATCGAAGTGAGGTTTTAACATTCCATTGCAGTTGCATATGACAATGTTATTGTATTTGTATGTTGTACTAATAAAATCTTGAGTATACTTCAATTTAAACTTCGCGGCACTTGAAGGTCACGAGCTGGAAGGAGATGGGAACGTTATTACCCAATCCAAAGCTCTAATACCAAAAATTTCAGTCTTAACGAAGCTCCCAATTGGATGACTATGTTCCCTTCTCCTTCCAGCTCGTGATCTTGAAGTGCAGCGAAGTTTAAATCCAAGTATAATGTTGAGAGCACAGAGAGGTAGTCCAGTACACAAGAAGGAAAGCAAAGTCTCACGGAGCAAGCCCATTCCAAGAATAAGCCGAACGCCGCTCGTGCAGCCCTAGAAGTCGCCGCGAGGGGGCGGGGCGGTGGAGCAGTGGGAACGCAGCTGATGGGAGAGGCTGAAGATGAACGAAGCAGCAGCGTCGGATGGGCGCGCTCGCGCAGCTGGGGGCCACCCCGCCGCGCGATCAGCGGCAGCAGCAGGCGGCGCCTAACCGCGTTAGCGCGACCCGGGGGACGCGTTTGTGGGCGGGGCGCGTGCGCCAAGCCCTCCTCGCTCCTTCCCCTCCCCGCCACCCGGGGCGACGAGCCGGCAATTGCCTCGAGACCTCATCCGCGCAATTATCTATGGAGCACCAGATGACCACACGAGATGAAACACTTCTCACGGAGTAGCGCCTCCTCATGGAGCCTAATGCAAAAATATTACCCACGCAAAATAAGGGGCCACCTCGGCATTTACTTGATCAAAGGAATTTGGGAAAAACACGCTCGAGATGGGTCATTCACCAAAATTGACAATAATTGCCAAGATGACATTAAAAATCACACTCTGCAATATTATCAGAATTATTTTTACCTCCAATGTTGAGTTGTTCACAATTAGAAGAATTGACCTATACTCTTAGGTGCGTTAGAAACAGTAAATCCAAAGAGAGAAAGAAATTTCGGTGGGGGGAAGGCGGAAAGCCTGTTCTGTTCAATGGAATGATATTCCTACAAACAAAAGAAAATATCATGGAGCACTTATGAATGCGTTCGCCCTGGAGAGGATGTGATGGCACGCTCAAGTGCAGGAGAGGAAATGATCACAAAGAAGGTTCCGGTAAGAACAGAGAAGAAGGTCGGATGCGTCCAGAGCAAGTCAGAAACGTCAGACGAGGCACTTTACAGCACAAAGCCGCACTTAATTTATGAAGGACGGTTTTTTATTACAGCAATAACTGGACGTTAACTGCACAATTAGTTCCAGGGCGGAATAAAAGCGCAGGTAATTCTACACGCAGACGCGAACCATGAACTTTTTATTAGTAATATGTGGACGTATTTCTTGCTCTGTCAGTCCACTCCACTCACTACTCACACCATTACAAGTTAGATATAGTGGCCCTTTCCCTCTAATTATTTCAATGAGTTATCATGCGACCGTACAGAAAGACGCGACGATTGCTACCTGGACCACGGGAAGAAGACACACAGAGAAGGGAAGACAAACGTCAGTCGTCATAAGCCTCAAGTGCATATAAAACTACGAATGCCGCTCACTTAAGCATCAAAAGCAGGAAGAGAGCGTCGAAATAAAAAGGTGCACATATGAAACGCAAGAAATTCCAATCAAGCTACTGGCTATATTTAGTAATCGCATCCCTAATACAATAGTGCCACAACTCCAAAATCACTCATTTCGCAGGAGAGCCTGAGGAAGTTTTCTCGGGGATATTTTTTTTTTATAAACAGGAATTGAATTTAAATTGAATTGCTTTTACTTGGCTATTCAAAAAAACTAATAAAATGGAATTGTTGCATATCACGCAATGAAAACGAGGAATCTAACAAGAGGTGTATCTTATTTTTCACTTTTTCGGAGATGAGGCCCTCTTGCATTAGGGGTGCGTTATGTGCTTTAAATTGCAACAAACTATCAGCCAATTCAATCATAAAACAGGGAATAAAAATATGGCTCGCAATCCAGGTATCATGTCGTTTATTTCGATTTCTATGATCCCGAGTCCGACCGGAATTGAGGTATTTATTACTTTGCAAATTGCATTAACACTGCAAAACGAGCTTCAGAGATTAATATTCATGCTGAAAACATTTCAAGGAAACATTATTTAAGAATGTAAGACTGTGCCAGGGGAAGTTAATTTAAAGACAAAAAATTGATAAAATGAGAATTATTTCAAAGTTATACCTAGCCTCCCGGAAATATGAAGTTGATGCTAGAAATACTATAAAATAAAGTGGAATGTACCTTGAGGTATGAATTCCCATTCATCTTTAAAACAAGCAATTTTTACTTTACGTGCGTATATATGTAGTAATACCTGCAGCACAAGAGAAAACGTGTAATGCTGCAGAAAATAGATTTCTAGATTTTAAGGAATTACACATATTGAGGACCCTTGATACCGAAAAGTTGTTAAGTCTTTTCTTGTAAAACGTCGATATGTGAACACTAGCGCCTAAACCATTCATAGGATTTTTCTTTTCGATGAAGAGTCCTCGATCGATCTTGCCCGAAACGAATATAAAACAAATCCATTGAATGTTGACTGATTTAATTTTTCAAGTTTCTTCACGTGAAGCATCTGTAACATTTTCCAAATATTCTGAAAAACTGGCTCCAATTTTTCCCCTTCTTTTTTCTTGCTAGAATAAACTAGCCGGGGAGAGGGTGGCGCAAAACTGAAAACTAGCACAGACCTACGAGAATGGGAAAGTAACTAATACGTGACAGTATTTTTATTTTGAGTTCTCTATTAAAGTTTTGACGTACATAAGTAGCATACATCTTGAAGTAATTTCTATGCATGGTTTTTCAAAAGAATCTATGAGGTAAATAGTGTAAAGTTAAGAACGTAACATCGGATGGGAAAATTAGCGCGTCTGTAGCTGCCTTCGGGTTACGGTTTACACGAGAGCCGTAAGCCAGTGTGAATAAAGGAACTAGAATCATCCCGAACATAGAGGGCCCCATGAAAGATCTACACCCTCCTGGGCGCGACTTTGCACATCGCCTTCTCCTCTACCCTCTATTTCCGTAACCAAGCTGGGGCAGCAATACATGTATTATCATTAGGTATCCATCATCCAACGTTAACTATTACCGCACGAATATGTACCACAGAGAAAGGACAGGCCGCGGGGCGCGGGCTCCGTGTCTTCAGCCTCCCTGCCCGACCGCTAACCAAACAGGCCGCTGGCGGGCTGCCGGCGGCGGCCCATGAATGCCAGATGATGGGTAATCAAGGGCGCGCCCCCGCGGGGGCGGGAGGCGGGTACAGGGGCAGGGGTGGAGGTGGAGGTGGAGGGTGGGCATGTTTGGTCCGCCGCAGTAGCCAGGCAACTAATGCAGCGCGCCAGGAAGTAGGCCGGGCCGTGCAGGGCAGGGCAGGGCAGGGAGGGGCGCGGCGGGGCGGTCGCTCCGATGACCCCGCGACCCCCACATTAGCCGGCACGCGACACGCCCCCGCCCTCCCGGGCCGCTCACCACGTCCACGCAAACGCAGCATTCCCTCGCCCGCCGCTTTCTTTAAGCAATCTTTAACGCCTTCATAGAACACGTAACAACAAAGAACCAAGAATAAAACATGATATAATTAAAGTAAATAAACCAAAACCTATTTCGTTTGAAAAGTATAACAAGAGTAAGCTAACAGAGAGATGGCAAGAGACTCTGATGTCATACAAGAACGATCTTTTCACCATATATTCGACGCATTTGGTAAAAATACGAAAGCAACTCACTTACGAGGTCCGATCCATTAAAAAGTTGGGAAAGGGAGGGGACAGTGTCACATTAATGGCAGCCATGTTATTAACTACTATTTCAATTTACGGAATTTGATAGCGAATCGCAATTACTATTTAATTATGAATAACGGTGCCGACAAACACCGCAACCCCATAAGATTTGTAAAATGTGACCGTATACACAACACAACTGAATCACTTCTGCGCAGACGACAACGAAAACTTATCGTGTGAAACGTGCTATTATATGAGGTTTGTGAAACTGGGAAGTAGTTTCAGTATTTGCAAATGGTACAAACTCAAAACTCCTTCACCCGACGTGTGTGTATGGTCACTAATATCTAGAACCGGGCCTTGGGACCACAGTAACAAAACAGCAAACCTACAATCACAAAAACCATCCTTAAAATGATAACACAAGCATAAAAGTTCTCAAGAAGCTGAATTACATTGAAATCTTAAAAGTAGCAGAAACATAAAAGAACTCCGCAAGAAAAAGCCGCTTTTCTTCCCGCTAAAGACGCCGACGCTCTCCGCCGGATTCATTTTCCACGAGACCGCTAACGAAACGCAAATCTCGGAGTCATCGAGGCGCCGCGCCGTCTCCTGCGAGCAGAGCGGGGCGAGGCGGGGTGCAGGGCGGGGACCGGCGGCGGGGACGGGGCGGCGGTCTGGAGAAACTGGACGCTGGCGATCGCGCGCACCGGTAGCTGGCCGAGCTTCCGCGAAGGGGGGGCGTGGGCGGGGCCGAGGGCGGGCGCGGGGGCGGAGCAGAGGGGCTTCGGGGTCGCCCTGCTCGCGCAAACACAATTAGCCCGACCACCCCGCGCACATCTCCCCCGCTCCGCTCCGCTCGCGCCCAACCCTGCCTCCGCGCCCTCCGGGGCCGGCGCAGCCCCGCCCCCGCCACCGCCCCGCCACTCCTCTCCTCCGCTCCCGGCCGCGCCGCGCGCGCGCCACGGCCGCCGCTGTTTGAGCGAGGATTTCATTCCAATTTTTTCCGTGTTCCGTCTGGCTTCGCAGTACTTTGAAGATACAAATTACCTTCGCCGAGTTTTAATATTTGCACAGAAAATACACAGAAGCAAGGAGAAGAGCTTGTTCCTTTTCATTCGAGACGAAGTCGTCCCTCGTTGCCTCCACCGTCGCTGACGACGCCCGTCTTCGTCGCCGCCGTCTCCAAGGCGCCTTCCTCGCCCGCCTTGTCCCCGCCCCCGCTTCCTCCCTCCCCCGCCAGAGCTCACTGCACGCACACGCCCGCACAGAGACTGCCTGCCGAGGCAAAAGTAATTTCGCCCAAGAAAGTTTTGATTTTAAAATGAGAGACAGGAGTTGTAATTTTATTTCCTTGAAGGAAGAAGCACTCTTCCATCTCGACGATTTAAAATAAAAATTTCGCCATTGAAAAGAAGAAACGGCGGGGGTGGAAGGGAGGGGCAGGGAGCGAGTCGGGGGAGCGCGCGAGCGAGCGAGCGCGGCCGAGCCGGGCAGGCGAGAGGAGGGGGCGTGGCGGCGGCCGCCGCTCGCAGTAATTTGGAGCCCGGGCGAAGGGAGGGCGAAGCGAGTGCGAGGCGGGCGGACGAGGAGAGTCAAGGGAAAGGGGCAGAGCGGGGCGGAGCGGGGAGGAGCGGGAGCGCGCAACGACGAGAAAAAGATGACGCAAACTATCACCGCCGCCGCCGGAGCGGACGGGGCGGGGCGGAGCGGGGCGGGTGGCGGGGCGGGTGGAGGGGCGGGCGCGCGTGAGTGCTCCGCCCCCGCGACGACCGCGGCCCACGGCGCTAATGCACGGGCAGCCCCGCCCCCCACGCCGACGACGTTATATACATGCGCGCAGCTCGCTCGTTTACGACCGCCCGCGCTCTTTTTCTGCAGGCGGCTGCGGTGGTGGTGGTGGTGGCAGCGGTGACGGTGGCGCAGGAGGAGGTGGGGACGCTAGTGGTCGCAGTGCCGGTGGCAACAATATCTACAGCAGCAGTGGCGGTGATGTCGACGGGGTGATGGTGGTGATGTGGATTGCAGCGACGGCAGCAACTACTGTAGTAGTGTCGGCGATGGTGTTGACGGCAGCGATGATTGTGATGCGGTGATTGGCATGACGTCGGCGTGGGTGTCGGTACTGGTGGTGGAGCCGGAAGCGAAAGAGGAAAAACGGCGGTGTATGGGGATATCAGCAAACAAAGTACCACATTCAAATATTCGGCATTTACATGAAGTACATTGCAAAATGCAATATTCGATGGGGCACTTCAAACTAATCGGCAACTACGGAGCATACAACTATAACGCATCATCTTAAATCTTTAGTCAAGGAGTACATCACCTTGAAAGAAGGTAGCTTCATTTGAATCAATATCTGAATTTCTGGGCACTATAGGATTATTGGACAACAAGAACTAGAGGAATTTTTATTCAGTGTATTTAACCATTAATCAACACTCTTGGTTCAACACTGACTTACTTGAACCGAGCTCTCATGTTAGAGAAGGTTATAACATTATTACATGCAAATTCTATTCGAAATGGCTCCTTCTACGATCCGAATTACAACATTGTTCACACTCAATTCTTTATGCCTCCGTTGTATCGATGGCAGAGACGGCGATACCCAAAAACTTCCTTGGTTACGAGCTGATGATGCCGACGCAATTGAGGAGCAAAGATTATAGTGACTCATGTTGCCTCGCTCTTTCTTTGTCACAACACAGACTTGCAAAAAGCTTCAGCCAAGATTTATTACGTAGTTGCAGCAGCATCTAATGTTTTGTTGTTTCTTCTGACAATGATTAGTTGTCTCTGTGAATTGGTAAACGTCATGCCTTGAATGTCTAAATGTCTTCACACGACTCAAACGAAGTTTTTGACGAAAATCCAAACCCATGAAATGTGTTAATATGCAGAACAAACTTACAAAATTGAAAAAAAGAAACGTCAGTAATTGTCTATGAAATGTTTGTATGAATAATTTGAAAATATGACAAGAAATCTACAAAATGAAGACTTCTCAAATATAAATAAAACCCCTAACTGATAAATCCTTAATATTGAAAACCATCTTATCACTACAAGGCAAGTCTTTCTTGCTTCGGACTTCATAATTCATTAAAAATTTAACATAATGAAATGCTTCTTACCGACGACTCGGATATTAAAGAATCACATTAATTATTGCAGTTCTACGTAGCTCCCAAATCTTAAAAAGCCAAGGAACAGAAATAACCTCACAGCCACTTGTGTCCCATGGATGTCGTGCCAAAATAGGTTTCAAAATTTAGTAAGCAAAACATTAGTACTTGAAAAAGAAAATTTATAGATAATTCATGAAACACCTCAGGGGAAGAAGCAAAATCAGACGCTATTCCGCGCCAGCGGAGTATGGTAGAAATTGCAAATTCCTATGCCATACTCAAGCGCACATATTCGTGTACAAAGATTTTCGTCCAAGTTCTGAAGAAAATATTTAGCACCAGCAACCCATGGATAAAAAAAACTCTTAACCAGGCCCTGGTAGTAATGGTTGATCACAGGTCAATGCATACAGAACACACTGAAATGAATGCCCATCCAAATAAGCAACTGCGTCCAGAAAGATTTCGAAGAAACGAAGATATATGAGCAACCTTCCGTCACAGAGTACTGACTTACACATTTCTTCCCGAAACTTAAGTCCAAGTATTTACCACGTGGCTGACTGAAGTACCTACAACTGCAATTAGACGAGCAACCCAATCTTCAAATTTCCTCTCCAGAATTGTACGTTATCGTAAATCTTTTTCTTTCAATAACCAAGTAAGATTACTTCGAGAACTCACCTAAATTAAATAAAATTTGATTTACAAGTTTATCTCTATGCGTCTTTTAGTTGTTTTCCTTCTTCCACTCAAACACACTAACGTATTTATTAGCCAGAAATATCGCTTTCGAAATTTTAAAATAAAATCTCATTTGGGAAGCAATTTGTTGTTATTTTGTTGAAGAATCTAGGAATTATTTTCAGTCTTATTTACTTCCTATCATAAATACTGATATTGCATTTGAAAAATAGAAGTGGTTAATTTGGCCCCAAACAATCCGGAACGAAAACGTCTTTCACAGCCTCATTTGTAGGGAGAGAAATTGTATGCCCCACGAAATCTTTAAATATGGTTTTAAAAACTGAATTTAAGATCTAAAAATTATGAAATAGGCACTGTAATACGTAATTAAAATTAACAATATTTCATTTTCTGTATAAATCTTTCTTGATCAAATTTCAGGAAAAGTAGCCTTGAAATGAAAAGATATATTTTTGTGTAAAAATAATACATAATTTACCTCACTTTTCGGGCGAAATAATTAAATATTCATCTTAGTGAAGTATATTCTATGTCTTGTAGCATTACTTCTACCTGGTTTAAAAGATATAATATCAAGAAATAACCTACATTTGCACAAATATTTTAGCACATATCGAAAATATAACAAAATGCAAACTGTGA
This sequence comes from Teleogryllus occipitalis, assembly GCA_011170035.1. Taxonomy (NCBI): domain Eukaryota; kingdom Metazoa; phylum Arthropoda; class Insecta; order Orthoptera; family Gryllidae; genus Teleogryllus; species Teleogryllus occipitalis. Next base: position 234,841 of record BLKR01001170.1, on the reverse strand, counting down.
CAAACTCTTTCTAATCAAAGAACGCTCACAAATAAATAAAATTAAACGTTTTAAAGTTAACGAAATATGCAAAATAAGCGCCTATAAATTCACGAATATGCACCAAAAGCAACAGACAAAAATATGCAAAATCATAGAAATCCACTCAGTACTCATTAGATATAGGTAATTACTTTCTAAGCACAATATTGTACACTTCCTTAACTGGTCCCGTTCGAATGCCACTCATGCCGTGGGTAATGCGGGGCATGGCGTGGGTGGAGGGGGAAGAGTGTGGAGATGGAAGAGGGTGGGGAGGGGTGGGGTGGGGTGCGGTGGGGTGGGTTGAGGTGAGGTGAGATGGGCTGGGGTGGGTGAAGTGTTTTCGGGTGGGTGGGGTGAAGTGGGGCTGGAGGTGGAGTAGGGGTGGGGTGGAGTGGGTGACGTGGGGTGCTGGTGTAGGAAGCACGGTCGGCTGGAGGTAGGGGCAGAGGGGAGGAGTCGAGTTACAGGGGGAGAGTTGGGTGTTGGTATGGTGGTGACGGGGGTGAGGAGCGGGATGACGCTTGGCGTGGCGTGGCGTGGCGTGGCGTGGCGTGGCGTGGCGTGGCGTGGCGTGGCGTGGCGTGGCGTGGCGTGGCGTGGCGTGGCGTGGCGTGGCGCAGCGGAAGGGGCGGGGCGGGTCGTGGTGGGAGAGTGCATAGAGAGGTGTGGTGCGGTGTGGTGGGAGGAGGCGCCGCGCGCCGTGGAGCGAGAGCGGGGAGTTGTCAAACGCGCGAGCCTCCTACATGCCGGTGCCGCGACAGCGGAACGATCGATACCGTCGCCCACTGCCCAGCGGTAAATAGAATAAATATAAAACCAATTGCATTCGCGTCCGCCGCGAAAATAATTGCTGTACGTACACATCGCAATTGGATTGCTCAGAGCAAATCACAATTTGGAGCGCCGTACTGTCCCCCCAAAAAATGACTACAAAGAACAACACATCAGAAGATTTTAAGTAAAAGCAAGATTGAAAAAAAAGTTATGCAACATTATCGCCCTAGTATTCAAACCAATCAAAGAACAAATAGTTATGTCATTAAAAGGATGATATTATGAACAAATATCACGGTTGGTTTTTCTTTCCTACTTAACTGGCTAGTAAATTAATTCACACGAATACTGAATAACCAAAAATGTTATGGTGTATCAAAAATGTTTAGATCGATATGTAACATTTTTAACAGAATACAATAGAAGAAATTCTCTACATTCATCAGCAAATAATAATGGACAAAAATTAACGGGAACTTTCTTTGTGAGATCGAACTTCTTGAGTAGCTTTCTGTGTTATTAAAGCATTAATATAGTAATTAGTGCACTTTCCACGAAAAATACAACTTTCACATAAACAGAAGATGATTAACATGTCACCAAATATCTTGTCAATCGTACTAATAAAAACTAAAATAGCGGTACTACCTAACAGTAAATGATGCTAAATAACGTAATAGGTCGTATCAAAACATTTACAAACCCGGGTAATAGAATTTATCACTATCAATTAGCATTTATGTAATCATTGTTAAAATTCTCTCAAACTTTCGAAGGCAAAAACCAGATAAACAAAACAAAATGTACGAAATTAGTAGACACAGTACAACAGTAATTCAATGAAGTCAATTAATCAGCAAGGAAAGCTAATGAAGTCTAAGCAGGGTGTTTGCTACAGTTAACCGTTCAATTACAGGAGCTATTTGCTGCAGTCACACAGGTAACAGAGTTTAATTACATTTCACCTATTTATGAACAATTAGGCAACAGTCAACGTGACACAATTCATTTACTCTGAAACTCGTAATAAAAGCTCGAAACCACGTACACTGCTCCAAAAAGAGAACGAAGATATTGTGTTTTTACGAGCATAGTACACAATAAGAACACGCTATACAACCCGAAAATAATCAACAGCTGTAAATGCTTTTAATTGGGAGGTGAGTGACAATGATATCCAGTTCTAGTTCTATCTATATCCAGTTATATTTCTCACAGATGGCATTAAAGCAACCGAACATTGTTAGTACGAGCACCTTACTTCTATGTGATATCCTCCTTCCAAAAAGAAAAAAAAAGCACTGGCAACCACAGAAGGGCCTCCGGAAATGAAGACCGTCCTAAGTTAAACTCCATGGCAATAATATGTACAAAACTGTCACAGAGATATTATTGTAATGATTCGACGTGAATTGCGCAAGCCCTTGAATGTATGAATATGTATGAAAATGAAATAGTAGAACTCTTTTACAATAGAAATATGAAGCCGAATGAAGCTCGTCGGAATGTCAAAATGTATTTATATATACGCTATCTCCCACACACGAAGCTCGTGGAAATGTCACTCATCGACAAGGTTACGTACTATTACTTTTAATTATAAAACCATCAGAGATATTTAGTTTGAATAGATTTGATAAACTTCATTCGATTATATTTTCCACATGTTACGGCTAAGAAGGAAATACGGCTACTGCTAGAAGTAGCTAGTTAAATTGCACATTAGTCAGACCGTGAGGATAAAGCTGTGGGAATGATAATGAACGGATCATTTCTGACTTCATCAGGGTAATGTTAGTACTCCCTACAGGCCGCTAGCTAAAGCAAGACGGATCCTAATGAGGAAAATGCGTTGCACAGACTCAACGTTAATCACGAAGGCCGAAGGTCACAGGCCAGAACCACGACGCCAACTTAGAAATGCATAGCGAAGGGTCAACTGAGGTATACAGTAAGGTTAAGATTAAGTGGCATCGTGTAAACAGAAATACTTAAGTAACCATTCCGTAAATTCTTTACGACCGACACAAAGGAACTCGAAAGTACACTTGTCTCTCACAAGCCTTAGAAATTTCCTACCAGCATTTTAGACTATCACATTGATCATCGTCACCGTAACGTACTTCACCCACTCTATCCACCTCGTTTGGCTAATGTCGACTTCATCCGTCGGAAGTCCTAAGCATGCTTCGAAACTGCTCGTAGTTTGGTCAATCCATGTTGGATAATGTGGAAATTATCCGACTAATTCGGTAATTAGCAACACTCCGAACAGTAGTGGCAATACACATCAGTTCACATCGCCTGCTATCGATGTCCAACCTCCTACAATTTAGTATCCTTTGGCAGGATGCCCGCCCCTCGCCTGAATCTGTCTCCTAGTATTTTCCCAATTTAGTATCCTTTGGCAGGATGCCCGCCCCTCGCCTGAATCTGTCTCCTAGTATTTTCCCGTTTTCTCTGCCTTTAAATTTAGCGGTCAGCCATACTCGAAAATGGATCGACGATTATCGGAATAAAAATGCCTTTTTATGAAAAATTAGAAACAATATTTCCATATATAATATTTAATAAATCAAACATGTTGCCTTTTTCGACGTCTTTCCTCATAATTGACTGTAGTACTAAGAAGTTTCATACATCGGTATGAAATTCCACAAGTATAATGCCTCAACAATAAAAAATTGTTTCAAATTATATGGACACACCATTTTAGTGTCGTGTTACTATAATGCCACAAGGGTGAAGCAAATTTCGTAATTACTAGAGTCAATCCGCAATAGTTGACATATCTGGGTAGTTTATATTAGATGGATAAGAACTCGTATTTTTTGAAGAAATGTCACTTTACTTGAAAACTGTTATACTCCTAAAGTACAGCTTGCATCACATCAACACATTTGATTTGCTTCCACGAAAGTGCAGTTTCATGTGGGACGCGTATGGATCAAATAGTATTATGCCACGGTTTGGAAAAAAAAAACACCATCTCTGCGGCATTCAGCCTCCCAATCTGTCTATCCGAAAAAAATATTAAATGTTGACCACAAATGGCATGGTATAGTAATTCTTTTTATAGATTCGTTATAGTAAAAGTTACAGAAATTATTTCCCCTAACAACTGAAATGTCCTCGAACGATCTTCTCCCTAGCCTTTAACGGTCTTTGACGTGACAAACCATTTCGCTGTGCATTTTTTTCTCTTCGTTTTTCCAAAAATCGGTCACCCTGTGAGGGACGCACGGCCGGGCCTTGGCTGGGGGAGGCAGTCACCCGCCGAGGGGCCAGCCGGCCTAAATATTCGGAACGCTCCACATTTCAAACACGGCGGGGGCGGGGGCGGCGACGCAGCGAGCCACGCGAGGGCGTCGCCTCCCGGCGTAATTTGCTAATGGACGGCGGCGCGGGCGCGGGCGCTGGCGGGGGCGGGGGCGGGGGCGGGGCGAGTCGCCTGGAGCGGGCTTAAAGGGAGAGGCGAGCGAGGCGCCCGCCGCAGGAGCAGGGAGCGCAGTGGCGGCGGTGGCGGACGGCAAAGCGAGCGCGACGGCGGCACAATGGCGGAGGGAGCCTGGCGGCAGCCGCCGCCGCCGCCACCGCGCGCTGCAATCGACGTTCACAGGCGGGAGGGCGAAGGAGAGAAAGGCGACGCGAACGAAAAGTAAGAGCAGAATGCGCAATGCTGAGAAGTGATGGTGACTCGCGAGGTTGAAATTTTATGACGGATGCCGCTGTAAAAAGTGTTTTGAGTACAGGTTCATGCGTGTATGGACGGTTGGAAATAAGTGGTGATGGAGAACGGATGACGGACGATATACACTGACGATTCGTAATGGAAGTTAAGTAATGGGAAATGAGAAACGGAAGATAGGGAGGCAGAACGGAGAATGTAAAACGGAGGGCGGGGAAGGTTGGAGACAAACCGGAGCCGGGGACAGGTCACAGATGACGGGAGAGGTAGGCAGGGGACACAGAAGGGGACGGGGACCACAAATGTGGACTGCGAACACGAGCCTGGGCCTGGAGCAGGGGGGAAGGGTGCAGGAGACGGGTGCACAGGACGGGTGCAGGGGGCGGGCGTAGAGGGCGGGCGTAGGGGGCAGGAGTAGGAGTAGAGGGCGGGACGGGAGATGAGAAGATGGGGCCGGTCAATGAGATCAAAATGCGACATTGCAAAAAGGGAGACTGAGCAAGCAAGGAGCGAGGTAACAAGTGCGAGGGTGAAGAGTAGTTCCGAAGCGCCGCAGCGACGGCCGCGTGGGGCGTGCGCGGGGCGGGGCGGGGCGGGGCGGAGGCGGCGGTGGCTTTTGTCGGCGCGGACACAATGCACTTAGAGGCGCAGACGGCGGCGGTGATTGCGTTAGCGCGCGCCCGCGTAGTCAGGTGCGCTCAGCGTCCGGGGCGCCGCCTACCCTCGCCCCTCGCCCACTCCAACGCCCACGCCCACGCCCACCCGCCCCGGGCGGTCAGCGCACAGTGCGCCACACGGACGCCCCAGCGGCCAACACTCCCCCTCCTCCCCATTCACAAACATTCACATCCCTCCCCTGGCATTAAATTTCGCTATGTTCTCAGGGTACACTTCAGAGTGAAACTGGTTTTACTAGGCAAAGCCAACGTTTTCCTATCTCTATATAATTCGTGGACAGCGTTACATTTGAAATACAGCGGAGGTAAACAATCTGGAATTAATCTACAAATGTTTTCATGTCGTTGGTATCCATATTGATCTATTTTCATGCTCATGCCTAATACGTTAAATTCTTGACGGTTTACATCATGAAAATGTAAGTGAAAAAATTGAACAGTACCGATCATGTGTTAAATAGTTAGAGCCGAAGCTGGTCGAAAGAGCTGCGTTCTCTCCGGTGGCGCTGCGTGTGGAATGACAAGGAAAAGATAACATACCTATCGAAGGAAAATACACGAAAACCAAAAGAAAATATTTTTCTCATTGAACGTGTTTTCATTCGAATTAAATTCCTGGCTTCAAAGTGGAAAAAACCGTCGCGCACAAACACAGATAAGTCGTCTCAAGATCTGTATTCTCAGATTTAATTCTCTATAGAAAAATTCTGCGCGAGCATCGCAGCACACACAGCTCATAGGTACAAGTATAAAGCAAAATTGAAGAACTGTTGGTTGGAAACGCCTTTCTTGCTTCGGCGGCCAGAAGCATTGCAGAGCCCCGGACCACATCTAAAATTCCCAACCACACGACGAAACTTCACATATATTCTTGCGTCATATATGTCTAACAATTAGGCGTCTCCGATCGAATGTACGAGTATTCTATCCACTACTACTGAATGGGTATTTACGGTGCTTTTTAACAATTCTTGCCGTGCGATTGTTGTCTTCCGAGAGGGTGGGCCATGAGTATCTGCTAAAAAAACTAAAACGTTTATTCACAATGTGTTTATAAACGTGAACAATAAGTTGTTTTCCATAATCAACAATGATGAGATAAAATTCTCAGTAATAACACTTCATTGAAATACGCGACACGCTTATCAGAATATTTGTAGTTTGAAATTTGTAACTTTTATAAAGGCAAACATTTTGATACGTCTTATTTCTGAAGTATCTAACAAGTTAATATCCGTGTTTATAGATTTCTCAATTTTCGATGCATCCACAGCCGGAAGAGTTTCTGCTCCATGATTGGCACTGTTCTTGTCAAAGGGAGTGCTAAAGGGCACGAAAGGTAAAGCGAAGTAGGTGAGGTTCGCGGGGCGGTGCGAGATGGTTGAGGCACGGCGGAGCAAGGTAGGTGGAGAGGGTAAAAGCAGCAGGCAGACCAAGATAATGCGAAAGAGGGCAGGCAGGGCAGGATGTGACAAAGAAGGGCATGGCATGGCAGCGCAGGGCGAGGAGAGGAGAGGCATGGAGAGCAAGGCAGGACTGCAAAGCCAGACAAAACGAGGCAAGGCCAGAAAGGGCAATATGAGGTAAGGCAGGGCAATACTAAGCAAGGCAGGGTAAGGTAAGGCAGGGCAAGGAAGGGAAGGGCAGAGCAAGGCAGGGCAGGGAAGAACATCGACAAGGTAAGAACAGCAAGACACAGAGAGGGATGGGAGGCATGGGAGAGCAAAGAAAGTGAGACCAAAGCAGGGCCGAGCAGCCAGGGGAAGACTGGATAAGGGTGCAAAGAGCTGGACAAGTCTACGCAAGGCTAGGCGGAGCAGGGCAGAGTGCGGAGAGGGTGCGAGAAGGGTAGAAGAGCAGAGAAATTCCGTCGGCGCGGCAGTCAGGGCAAACAGGCGGCGTGGCGCAGCGTGGGGTGGAGGGGCGGGGCGGGCCCAGCCGTCCTCAGTCCACAGCGCCATCAAAACAATCCGACTCGCCAACAAACAGCGCGGACGGAGGCCCTGAGGCAGCGGCGGCGGCGGCGGCGGCGGCCGCGGCGCGGTGGCGCTGGCAGCGGCTGCGCGGCCAGATTTCCATCGCGCGAGCAAACACTCCGCTCCGCCGCCGCCGCAAAGTAGCCTTGTTCCAACACTCGCCCCCGGCGGCGCCACTGCGGCGGGGCGGGAAAGGGGTGGCGCGGCCGCCGCGCCGGAGGAGCCGGGCGCCAAGAGACTACTTGGCGCAGATGCCGGAGCCAACGGCACAGACGACTAGCGGATCACCATTTTGCTCAGGAAGGGTGATGTTTCAGAAGTTCATAGGAAGGAAGAGAAGGTCTGGAGGTGGATTGTAAAAGTTCAATCGATATATCTCCAACATTGATGTAAACGTAATCTGTCTTAACTGGGTTTCTTCCGCAGTTGCTTAATGAGGAGGAAGAAAAGCAAGAATAAAATGAATGACTTTGACGTTTCGGTTTGATAACATGTACTTGCAAATACAGCAGTTCCTTGACAAATGTGTGAAGAATTTTCACCCAACACGATTCTGGACCGCGTAGAAAGCTACCCTGAGAGAGGAACTTGATTCTCCCGCCACCTCGGCGCTCTCTAAACTAGGGAAGTTCTTCCATCCGTGGCTCTTTGAGCTATGCAAAGGTCAACTGATACCACACGACTGGCGCCCTATGCGTGCTCCAAGAACATCCTGTCCCCGATACCGAATGCGTGTCGACAACTCTTTGAACGACGGATGGGAGGTTGCCCGACGGCAGGATGGAGGGAGAACAGACGCCAGTAAAAACTTCAACGCAAGTCCATGCCAGATTTTTTCTACGCGGTTGACTAAATAGTTTCATATACATGACAGATTGCTGAGCCAGAAAACCTTAAGACTCGACAATGGAATAAAGATGAATTCGTTGAATACTAACGCTTCTAGAAAAGTAGCGCAAACGAAGGGCTCCTAGATTCCATGTATCACTGAGCTTCAGCTAAATTTGGTGAACACTTGGAAATTAATTTAATTACGCCTTATTTTCCGTGGCGAGGCTCAGGCCATGAGGCCTGCTCTTCCGCCTGACCCTGCAAATTCCGCTGCGCTCCTTTCATCGTCTGGCAGAGAAAGCAGGTATCACTCGGGCGACGAAACAGGCGATTTGAAGTTTGCTCAGAGGCTTCTTTTAGTCTTGAGGATCTTTTACACGCAGTAAATATATAGCCGTAAGTATAACCAGCAGTAAATATAACCAGCCGGCTTTACTTCCCCTGCGAGGGAAGGCGTAAGAAGGATTTTTCGCCCTAAAATGGCTTTCATCGGGTTTGAACCCGCGAACTTGGGTTCGCCCATGCGCTAACCGTTACGCCACCGAAGCCCGATTAATCCAGTAACAAGAAAAACAATCAGGTGCAATCCTGCTACATGGCTAGAAAATGGGGCCTATAATGCAGCTTGGGAAGGGAATTGTTCTGAGAGAATCGTGGTGAGGTCAACTTGAAAAAACAACAAATTGTGACTTACGACTGTATCTCACTGACCCCATTTAATTATTAAAGCAAATTCTGTTTAATAAAACGCACTTTAAATAAGAAGCACATCCGTACCCTCAACCAACCGAGCCTACAAAATACACTGAAAAATGTCGGTGACAAAGATGGTCCATATGAAGACCAAATGAAGAAAAGGGAGAAAAAAAGAAAGCAACAACAACCTGACATAAAACCGGATACGTCTCGAAAGAATACTTTTAATGTAAATAAAAAGTGTTCCAATTAAATGCTGCATGATGTAGTGAGATGCTCTCGGGCATTAAGTGGCCCAAGAGTCGGAATAAGAAAGGGTAGACGGGCCCGCAGACTGAAACTCTTGTCATTGTGCCCATGCCGACGCAGGTGGACAGGAGGCGGAGCGGAAGCAGGGAAGGACAGGAACGGACGAGCGGGGATGCAGAGTCGAGTGCTAGGAGTGGGAGTCTGATGAAGAGAGGGGGAAGGACAGAAATAGACGTCGGGACGGGGGAAGAGGTGGGCGAGAGAGGGTATGGGAGGACAATGCGGCGCGCCGGGCAGAGGAGGTAGAGGCGAGTGCGTGTGTATTTCCCCACCTGTCAGCCAACACGATCGCCTGAGTCAGTTAGCAAAAGTCGAAGTGAATTGAAGTGCGATCGTGGGGCGGTAACAGGGGGCATTAATGTTCGACTTTCGCTAACTGAATCGCCACATTTATTAGACTGAGTATGGGGCCTGTTAGTAGTATGCCACCTACGTCGGTATGCAAGACAAATGGGCTCGAAACAAACAATTTAATTGATTCACAATGCAAAGAAGGGGAGAGGAGGGGCAGAAATAGATACTGGGACGGGAAAAGATGTGGGCGAGAGAGGGTATGGGAGGAGCAGGGCGGAAGACACTGCGGTGCGCCGGGCAGAGGAACCAAATGCAGGGAACGAGTGCGTGTGTATTACCCACCTGTCAGCCAACACGATCCCCCTATTAGCGTCCCACAATCGCACTTCAATGTTCGCCTTTCGCTAACTGACTCGCCACATTTATTAGACTGAGCATGAGGCCTGTTAGTAGTATACCACCTACGTTGATATGCAAGACAAACGGGTTCGCAACAAACAATTTAATTATGACTCGGAACTGAACTTTTGCAAGTAAGTATTAACGTAAGAAAAACTTGAGGCTGGGCTTAGTGGTACGCTATCATCAACTCCCCATGAAACAGCAAGGATTCCCTTAAAGTATTTCCACCAATGATCTTATAGTCAGTGCAGTGACGCTGTCAAATCCTGCCATCTGACGACCCCCGATGTCCCTTACGCCATCAGCTATTTCCCAGAGACATTTTTGCCGCCCTTTCCCGGCCATCACCGTAACCTCTAATGCCATCTACACCCACCCTAATCCTCATCGGTCCCTGCCATCATCCTGCCATGGCGAGTTGCGGCGGCGATGCCGCGCGGTATCGACTAACAATAAGCAGAGCGGCGCGGGGCGGCGAGACGCCTCGGGCGGGAGTCTCCTGCATCGACCCGCGCTCGCTGCATGCGCAGGCACGCCCACTGCCACAGCCATGGAACCACTCGCCCCTCTAAATGCCGCTTTACAGTTTTTCGTGCGTGTAGATTCTCAGGTTCTGATCAGAAACTTCAAGATTGCGAACTAGAAGCCAAAAGTCGCACATATACAGTGTAACGTAGTGGTTTGTTCCTGCCTCTAGCAACATGAGACGTTGTTGGGGAACATAAAATAAATAACCAGAATTCTTTGAGAGGTCGAGGTAAGCAGACCTGCTTGGCAGATTCACGAGGCTGTGGCTGCGGATAGTTTAGGAATTACGTACTGGAGCACAAATAATAAAAGAGTGTTGTTCTGAAAGATATTTCATTTCTGAGAAAGAGTTGACTGGTGGTCATCTGGCTCATGACTGATCTTGCTAGCGCTAACGATTGCGACGCTACAACAGTCTGTACGTTTTCACCCAATCGACCCCTGACACACATAACCACAAAATAGAAATGGCCGATTACCGTCGCGTCGGGTTAACAAATCTGAACGAACAATACTGCCGCTATAAGTGCGTGAGTCAACTGTAAGCATTCTACAAGAATAATTACGAACATGCTCAAAAGTTTCCACGCAGAAATCATTCAGTGTGGCCTGCACTTTTCTGTACCTTCAATCTCCACGAAAACTACCGAGTATACCGGCCTTGAGGTCAAAACCAGCCAGGGCGCGGCGCGTCGAGAAAAATCATACATGTAGCCATGATCATGCACACTGAGCAAGCGACGAGATATGATGAGATTTGGAAGTCATCTGTGTGTGTGTATGTGTGTGTATGTGTGTATGTGTATGTGTGTGTATGTGTGTGTGTGTGTGTGTGTGAGTGCGTGCGCGTGCGCGTGCGCGCGCATGAATACAGCAGACTAGCCACAGTCACCGACCAACGCCTAATCAGGACGATGGACGGGGGGAACTGCTAATAGGTGAAGTATTCTTTAGACCAGCGATCTCGCAGTCAAAGCACAAACGTCTCAGTAGACGAATTATCGATTAGGTGCAGGAGAAAAGAGCAGGCCAATGGATTCATCAGGTCATCTCGTGGCCCTTTGAACACACTTCATTCACTAACACGCACTGATTACACGTTAAATGTTTTCTATTTCGAATACGAATTCTCGCGCAGAAAAACTCGCATAGTTTGAACTGCGCCAGTTTTGGAACTGTTCGCGCCGCTGCGAGTCGCGTCCTGTACGCGCCGCTGTCACTGAGCCAGACGAGCCGCATCGCGTCGCGCGCCGTCTGTCAACCGTAACTCACGGCTCGACAAGGACTTTCTGGTATGGAGCAGAAGATGCAGGAACTTTCGAAAATGATTGGTTCACTACTTTTCAGAACTACTCTTTCATCTATCTGAAGGCCAACCATCTCTATTTCGTTGAAAATGTCATATACTATTATTTATTCCCGAACGCCACAATTACAAGCGTCATTCTCCTTTTGGTGAACAGTGCATATTCCGTATAGGGTCAAGTTTGTTTTTCAAATTCCATGTTGTTACTCGACCAAGAATCTTTTTCAACTTGCAGTTAAAAGGAAAGCTGGGCGACGATTTGCCTGAATCAACTTGAAAACTGGATAGCGGTTGAGGTGCATGTTGTCTCTGGATGGCCCTTGCTGACGTCCTTGACGCAAGCTTTTCCACCCTCGAACTTCCATGCCAAAGTTTAAAACAAAAAATAAATAAGTACATAAAAATAGCTTCGTGCAGGTTCTTGCCCTCTACTGAAGGCCACAAGGCAAGTTCTAATTTCAGATGCTGAAATCCTCTCTTTCCAAATGAATCCAGACAATCACTTTTTCATAAGCACTGCCTTGCGATTCGTAGCTTGTCCGTATTATCACATTAGTTTGATATGAGTAGTTTGATGATTTTAGTTAAGTGAGACTTTTCCCTAGCAGAGGTGATGACACTTACCTTGCGCTAGAATATTGAACAGAAAATGGGGTGTTGTCATAGCTGGAGCACACTTTTCAAATGTCCTTACAAAGGGACCAGCAACGTCAATCCAATTCTTAATTGAACGTCTCCAGTATAATGATTTCAAAGGAACAGCAGTTTTAACTATGAATTCTTCTATGATGTGACTGCTATAGAAGTTCAGTGTGTTTGGTTTAATTTACTCTTCTAACTATTATGTATTATCCTTCGTTAAAAAGAATAATGTGAAACTCGATCCTCATATTAATATTTCGTTCGGAAGAGCGTTCGCCAACAGCAATTTCATTGCTATTATCATCCAAACACCCTTCACAAATCAATACAAGAATGAATATTTTTATGCATCTTCACATTAACACAGAAATCCTCGTAAATGCTAAAGTAATCTCATTAAGACAGCATATATAGCAAGAAGAATGTCATTGAAGTGACTATTCCTATGAACTGAAGGTCACAAAGCCAAATAAACCAAAGGCAGGAAATACAGGAAATAACATTCTTGAAGATGTGCATTCCACCAACTCGCAATAATGAATACAAAACTATAAATGCTGTAAAACTGCTCTCCTAGTGTGCAACTCTCGCAGTACAGTTTGCACGACAGCTCGAATATGACTACGGGGAATTATGTGTTTCGAACGCTATTCTTAACTTTAAATAACTGACAACAGACTCGCTCTTGAGAATGGGCCAAATACTTTCACATTTTCGCCAACAGGTCCACAAGAAGTTCCACCAACCCGATCAGATGAACCACTGGGGCTCAACCCACCTCCTGCGGGCTGCTCCCCGATCCCCGTCGGAGGACGCGTCGGCAGACTCGGCAGCGGTGCCGGTCCAGCGAAAGAAGCTTCCTCCGCCCCCGCCCCGCCCCTCCCCCGCCACACTCGTGTTTTCGCAGCCAAGATGACGACGGAGCCCGAGCCGGCGGCGGCGCAAGATTTTCCCGGTTTTAATACATCAAGAGCCCCGTCGGCAGGAGATGCTTACTCAAGCTAATTTTCAATTAAGGCCCTGATCCCAACTACTACGTTTCCTATTAAAACTTGGTCGGCGACGAAGGGGCGGGCGGGCGGGCGGGCGCCGCCTCGCCGGGCGGGCGGCCGGGCGGCGGGAGGCGAGCGAGCGGGGAACGGTACGCAGGCAGCGGCAGGGCGGGGCGGGGCAGGGCAGGGCAGGGCAGGAGGGCGGGCGAGTGGAGACGGCGGGAGCGGCGCCGCGCCGGCCAGCGCGGCAGGGATGTGGGCGGGGCGGGAGCGGGGGTGAGGAATCGCAGGAGCACGCGGCAGCGGCCGAAGCGGAAGGGGCGCGGGAGGATGAGCGGTAGTGGAGAAGGTAAAGGCAACGGCGGCGGCGGCGGCAGCCGGAGCGAAGAAGCGACGGGACGAGGATTACCCGCGCTATTTGAAGAGCGCGGGGCGAGGCGGAGCGGGGGCGGGGAGAGGGCGCCAGGGAAGAAGAGGGCGGAGGACGCGTCTCCAGCTTCTTTTTTTCTTATTCCGTTGGCGGCGGCGGCGGCGCCCGCTCTGTGTGCTTAAGACGTTCCCAGCGAGGTGGATTTTTGAAAGCTTATTCTTTCTTACGAGAAATTATGAGCTGGTTAATATAAAAACGGGGGAGGCGAGCGAGGGCCGCCCGTATAAAAGTCGAGATTTGTGCGAGCAAAAACGGGTTGCCAAGAACAACACAGCGTCTAGAAAGCAAGGGAAGTAAAGGGCGGAGACGGCAGCGGCGGGCAAGAAGGGGCAAGGCGATGCGGAGCGATGAGCAAGCGAGAGCGGGCGGGGCTGGGTGAGATGAGATGCAGCAAGGCGAGGTGGGGCGATCCAGGGTGAAGCGAAGGGTAACGGTACGGGGAGAGGCGAGGAGGCGCGGGACAGGCTGAGGCGAGGCGCGAAGTCGTGGTGCGGCGCGGTGGATGGCGGTGTGGAGTTGGGTGGTGGGTACGTGCGAGACGGGGCGCATGGATCGGATTAGGGAAGGGTGGAACAGGGTGAGGCAGGTTGGGGCAAAGTGGAACTGGATGGGCAAAGACGTGGCAAGGTGGGGTGAGACGAGATCGTGGCAGGAAGAGAAAGGCACTGGGCAAGATAGGGTTGGACGAAGGAGATGCAAAGGTGAGGAGCATAACAGGCGAGAAAGGCGACGAGTAGGACAGGGCAGAGCAGAGGGCACGACAGGGTAGAGTGCAGGGCAGGGGAAAGGGCAGAGGGTAGGGCAGAGAGCATGGCAGAGCAGAGGGCAGGGCGGAGCAGATTAGAGCAGGGCAGAGGGCAGGGCAAGCAGGATGGTGCGATGTGTGGATGGAGTAAAGCAGGAACGGTGAATTGGCAGTCAGCGGGAATCCACGCATTTTGCAGAAGCTCCTATGTACGTCTGGCGGAGGGGGCGGGACGGATGCCTGGAGAGAGTGCCACAATTTTGGATGGGGAAAGGATAATGGGCGAACGCTCCGGAGTTACCAAGTAGGCGAGCAAAACGATGGGATTCTACTGATGAGGAGAACAAAGTACGGTGCAAAGAAACAAGAGATGTAGGAGGTAGCCTGGGATACTCAAGCAAAGACTCCGCTTGATACGGCACGATTGGAGAATTTGCAATCGGCCAACATCAACTCGCACAGTAATTAGATATTCGACAATAAACTCGACAACTCACTTGGTGCATTATACATCTTCCGACTGCGCTTTTTAAGTAACCACTGTTTCACCATTTCCAGTATTTGTGTGATTGAAAGATGTGAAACAATTTGAAAGTAGTAATCAATAAATTGATTCTTAAGGGAACATCCGAAACTTCACGAATACACTGACATTGAATAGTCATAACGAATATGAACCTAATAGGGAAACGCATTTCAGAAAACGCAATTTCTATTAAATTTTCACATTTTCAAAAACGCAATTTCTATTAAATGTGTTGACAAGTGAACATGAACGTAAAGTCTGTATTACAAAAGACGTTTCGTAACATTCTACTTATTTCTGTTATCTTTTTTAGTTATTAGAATTTTGAGGTATAATATTATTCTTTGACAGCATTTTTATGACAAAAAATTAAGATATATCCTCCTAAAGCACTGTAAACAAAATTAATTTAGGTTATCAACATTACCATGACTAAAGTTCCATTTAATACGTTTTCAAGTAATTTTTAGTACATCCGTTTTACATCAACACACATTATAACATATCTCTTTAAAGTTATTGTTATTTTTCCTTCATTAACTTTTTTGTTCTTCCGACAATGATTTTGTCAAAATCAAAATTTTGCAAAATTTTTCCTTTCATAGAGATTAGCATATATGATTCATGGCGTTGCGGAACACGGTAGCTAATACGACTTTCGGTACAAACTGAAATTTACGTTACAATTTTACAAGTTATTCCATTTTTTAGGTAAAACAATTACTTAATATTTTGCGTTATTATCCCCCCTTGGAATTAAGGAACCAGAGGATGTCCACACTTGGTGGACCCACCAACCTAGGAGACAGTCACCTAGTGGATCCACCGACGACGGCGAGCGGTTTGCGGTGGCACCGCCGCTGCGAGCTCTGGCGCTTTCTGCTTCCCTCGCGAGTGTGATGTGCTGTCGTGGCCGCGCCGCCCCGCCCCTCCCACTCCTCTTTCGTCACCCTCGCCGCCGCGCCCGAGTGCGCCGCATAAATCACTCATCGCGGACGAAAAACGCCGCCGCTGCCGCAACTCAGCGCGGGGCTAAACAACGGCAGCGAGAGCCTCCGCCCCCGCCGCCGAATCAAAGCGCGCCGCCCCCGCGCCCGCCCCCGCTCCAGACGCCCGGGCGTCGAAGGAGCCTCCAGCGACGCACAAAAAATTAAAATATGGACACCGGGAATGTAAGACAAAATTATTTTTGTTCATTATCTTTCCTCTCGATTTCGTTTTGCTTTCAGTATGCGCTTTCGTTTTGCGAAAAATGCCCAATAGTCATTGGAAGCTATGAGCGGAGAACCGAGAGCGGTGGGTGGAGGGTGGAGTCAGAGAGTGAAGGGTGGAGAGCGGCGAGTGGAGGGGCGGATGGTGGACGGAAGAGAGGGGGCGGAGGATGATGCTCAAGGGGGTTGGAGAAGAGGAGAGTGTAAGGACGGAGGGCGAAGGGATGGTGGGGAGAGGGGTGAAGAGTGGCTGATGGAGGGATGAAAGAGCTGGAGGTACGGGCAGAGTGGAGCGGTGGTACTGCATAGGGGGAAGAGGGTGGAGGGGCAGAGGGCAGCGGGCAGTGACGACATTTTAGCGCAGAAGAACGGCGTTGTGTAGACACAAACCCTGCGTTCTAGACGGAACTGAGCAAAACGTTGCAGCACTGGATGTCAGTGCCCCCGATATGCCCACATTTCTAACGCGGAATACCAAACCACATCGTCAATGAAAGTGTACATTTTTACACTTATTCTTTATTAAACTTGTTCGGTAATTTTACCATAAACAAAAGGCAAGTTTAATGATCAACAGAAAACGCGTTGCTACCTCTAAGAGAAATAATCTTTCACGTCTCATTTTTCGGGATACGGTAATTTACTAAAACAAAAGGTTGATAGTGGTTCGCATATATCTGAAAGAATTCTTTTATAATTTTACGTCAGGCGTAGCTCCGTAATGAAGGATGGTTTGTGCAAGCATAAAAGACAACAACTTTAAAGAAACATTTCATTCTTAAAAAAACATTTCATTCTTTTTTCTTATCAACTTTTATAGAGAACTCCTGGAGGAAATTGAATGAGAAAATTATTCGGTAACAGAAAATGTACGGAAATATGTAGAGAAACGTCGACAACTACGAAAAGGAGAGAAACTATGACAGTGGGTTCCCCAACGACTACTCGCAAAAGCGACAACGACTAAGAGATTTGGAGCAAAAGGTTTGCCCTGAATTTTCGGACTATCAGCAACATGCAGAATAAGAGTCAACTTGCAGAACATACAAGAGATCTTGTGGAATAGTATCCATGCGCCATCAATATCGTTGAATTAGAAATAGATGATTTTAACGAAACACCTACGGTACTTATTGTGTTGGTGAAATTTATCGAACACTTTCTTCTTCAATCATTCAATTACTTTCTTTTATCAAATATAATATGAACATTTTAATTATATTTTTGTCAAAAAAAATGATATATCGGGTGTTCGTTTGCTAATATTGATGTTTTATTTTGGTCGACACTTCATCTTATTCGTTTAACAGTTTCCCAATATTTAAGAGAGTTTACAAGGAGTATACCCCATCTCTATCTTAAAACCTTGATTATTATGCAAAAATTTGAGATTGTATAGTATTATTCAAAAAATGTTAGTAATCATCAAAGACCATGCCGTGAATACACAGGTAATAGAAATAAATTTGAGCAGACATGTTTCCAATAATCAACGCTCACCGGTGCTATTTTCCCCCAGTTGTTTAAAATAA
Organism: Teleogryllus occipitalis; assembly: GCA_011170035.1. Lineage (NCBI taxonomy): Eukaryota > Metazoa > Arthropoda > Insecta > Orthoptera > Gryllidae > Teleogryllus > Teleogryllus occipitalis. Next base: position 217,258 of record BLKR01001170.1, on the reverse strand, counting down.
TAAAAGGAACGTTCACAAGTGTCGATGCCTTGGATGTCGCATCCCCGAGAGCGGCGGGGAACCAGCCGGCAGCGCGAGGGGCAGCGAGAGGACGAGACGAGACGAGACGAGTCGAGTCGCATGAATAAATGAGGGGCATAATAAAGTGCTGGATTAAGGCCGCTGTTTAGAAGGGGCGGCAAGCAGCGCTGCCTAGGGAGAGATCGTCGGGGCTCTCGCTGGCGCCAGCGCTCCGTAGTCGCTCACGTTTCTGCACCCACCACCTCCATGACCACCACCGTTCCACCCTACCTCGCACCAAGAAACGCCACCCCACGCAATGCCACGCCATGATATGAAATTATATGCCATGCGTTGCTATGCACTGCCCAAGCCACGCCAGTAAATGGCATGCAACGCTAGCAACCAGCCTCAATTGCTAACTACATGTCGCACTCATTCGCACGTTGAACGTCGATTCGACTTGACAGGACTTCATCTCAAGTTTCAACTTCATCTCAGGAGCTTTGTGAAATAAACAGTGAAGTGTGAAAACAGAATGCTCTATTTTGATTTATCTCTACATGTAAAAGATTGATTGATTTTTTCGTGTTTCCGGGCGCGTCAACTACTGTGGTCATTAGTCCCGTTAGTGTAGTGCATGTTTTTTCTCGGGAGACGGCGGTGATCTTCCCCCGCTGGATGGCGAGATCCGGCGCCGACCTACCGTCGACTAGTGGGGTTTCCCCCTAACCAAGACTCTCCCACCAGCGGGGCACCGCCCCAGCCGGGACAAGCTCTAAGCTCCCGACCGGTCTCCCAGAATATGAGGTAGTGTAGTGCATGTTAGTGTAAGTGTGTGTGTGTTTAAGGGGAGAGGATAGGACAAGGAAGAGGAAGGACAGATCGCGCGCGGTCCGTGGCCCGTTTGGTAGGGTACTGCTTCGACATTCGCCTGGTGTTGATCGGAGAAACCACGGATCAGAGCAACCGGCCGCTAGAATTCTCCAGACAGCGACTGAATTCGACCTAGCTAAAAAGCTAGTATCGAAAATCCTGCCGCCGTCAGGACTCGAACCTAGGACCTCCCGGTCAGAGGCGCTGCAGTGACATCAGTTGATGCACTGAGCTACCGCTCCCGGTACATGTAAAAGAATATGACGACATTTTTACAGTACAGTTAATGTAATCACAACCACTGACTGCAAGCCTAAATGTTTCAGCGCTGCTCTTCAGGTTCTCAATAAATCCCATTACCGGACTCCTTCACAACTCGCTTTCACATGGAACATATCGCGGTATCTTCTACATCCAATGACGCTCCAACCTATCCTCCACCAACGCAACGCTAAGCTGGACGGTGTCACTCCTCTGGAGATCCCACTTCCTGTGTCACCATCCGCCTTTCACATCGTGTCGTGACAATGAAGACGACGCGTCATACCCGTAGTTAACGCCACAATACCGCGTTATTGCCACAAAGCGTAATCGAACTGCATCCCTCAGCTCCGCCCTCTCGACTCCTCGTTCCCGCACTCACCCAGCCACACGTGAATACACCACGCACACCTCCGCAGAGTGGGATGGAGGGAGAGGGGAGACAGAGCGGAGAGGAGTGCAGAAGAGAACGGAGCGGGGAGGAACGAAGGGAGTCGCAGAATGGTACAGGGTAAGAAGAGAGGAATGAGGACGGTGGGCCGGGGATTGGAGCGGGTTGGGGCGTGAAGGAAAGTGTTGCGGGGAGGAAGAGGGTTAGAGTGGAAGAAGCGGGTTGGGACGGGTTCGGGGCGGGGGCTGGGACTGGAAAGAAGGCTGTGGCTGGGAGAGACTGATTTCCGGGGGCAGGGGGGAGAAGGAGGGCTGGGAGAGGCGGGTTGGGGAGGGGTGACAAGTGTTAGAATGGGATCGGGTGGGTTGAATGGGGGCTGGCTGGTCGGTGAGGCGGGAGGAATCTATTGGGCGGGGGCGCAGCGGGGAGGTGCGGAACCCGGAGTAGCGCGGGGCGGAGCGATGCCGCGAGGGTAGCTGGCAGAACGGGAGCGATACGGCGGCGGCGCGGAGCGCAAGAAGCGAGCGAGCGGGAAGGCGGGCCTGCAGACGCGGGGCGAGGAAGAAGGCGGAACGAAAAGCATCGAAAGATTTATACAGCGGCAGGCAGCGCAGGCGGGCGGGTGGCGGAGGAGGAGGTCGCCCTCGAGAAAGAGGGTCGGCGGCAAGAAGCAGCAGCAACAGGAGCGCGAGCGCGGAGGGTGGCGGCTGCGCAAAAACGATTTGCAGCGCCAGCGGCGGAGGGGGCGCGGAGTCGCGCAAATGGAGGCAGAAAGGGGGCGGGGCGGCAGTGGCGGCGCAGGTGAACACGCGAGCCAGGCGAGCGGAGAGGTCAGCGGTTGCAGAGCAGCGCATTTCCACGCTTGCAACAAAAGAAAGAAGAAGAAGAAGAATGAGAGAGCAAGTTAAGAGGGAAAGACCTGGTGGCGTAGGGGGTGGGGCCAGGTGTGTGCAAGTAAACGTTACTCGAAGATTGTGTTGAAAAAAGGAATGTTTTCGTCATTCGTTTGTGACATGGTAGTTTCTCACAGTCCATGTGTCACCGGTAATCACCCTGACGGTTCCTGGGAATATTGGACTAGCCGAGATGGACCCATGGATTACCTCGGAGGTGAGGTTTGGTGGAGACGGCACAGACGACCGACATGGACACAGAGCCCGTGGAGTGTCCTCAGGCGTCTCTAGACTGCAGCGTTGTAATGTGTTAGGCAATTAGTTGAGGTATACCTGATCGGAAAAAAGGATGTCTTCTTGAGGAGAGAGCGAAAAAGGAATAGTTTGAAAATGTAGTTGTTGAAAAAAATAGATTCCTAATGTACAGCACTTGCGTAGGTGCTAAAATTACAGCAAGAAGCAGCACACGAAATGTACGAAGAAAAAGCATGTGCACGTAATACATTCACGGGAACGCCAATCGCGTACGAAAATGCAGGGACAGGTACTAGACATTGCTTCAGTGCAAACGTTGGAAGCACAACCGCTGTCTTAAGTCTGTGGGTGGCTGCGCCGGAGCGGCGCCTGGACGTCCCTCGGGGGAGGAGATAAGGGCTGATAAACTCGGCGCGTGACGCGAATTTCAGTCGGAGGATTAGGAGGTCGCGGCTCTATAAATGCGGGGCGCGCTGGCTGACGGGCGAGACAGGGGGTGCAAAGGGCGCGTGGGCGTCCGCCTTGGGCTCCTGGCGCACGCGCCCGGCCCTGTGGGCGAAAAGGTTCATTAGCAGCGAAAGCCTGTTGCTGCAGGGAGGCTAAATGGGAGAAGACCTCTCCCAGGAGTGCAGACAATGAGCACTCACGAGCAGAAGGATTTATTCCAGGGTCATTTCCAAACGTTGTGGCAACTGTGTAATATCAGCCAATTCAATGGTAGGAATAGAAATTCACAATAAGTGGCCAAGGTAATTGAAATTATTTTCAAAATGCGGTCGGTTCTGGTAACAAAGAATAGGGCAAATCGAAAAATATGTAAGTAGAAATCATTATATTATTAGGCACAAATTAGAAATAACGTACATTACTTACAGCTAATACATACCGCTACAATCCCCTTAGAGCATCCTCACATCTTTGATGAACAACAGAAAGATGTTGAACAACTTTGTGTGACAATCGTCTGGCTTCACCTCTGTCTGGAGTACATTAGCAATGGCGAAGCTTACATCCATATTCGAAGGCTTCCACCTAACGAGTAACACGGTGCGGATCGCACCATCACCAAATGCTTCTCGTAGCTGAGCAAGACACTGACGAGCATTTCCGCTCTGAAGAAGAAATTTACATATGATCCCTGTTCCACTAAACTGAAATCCATCTAGCTGCACATTTTCTAGCATTCTAACTTTTCTCATGTTTGCATTATTGGCAGACTAGCCACCAATACATACACATGTGATTCGACAGAGGCATTTCCGACAGTGCCAAACAAGGTTGCGAAACCGGAACGAAGTACATTTCCGTTATACCGGAAAATGTAGAAGATACCATGACTATAAAATAACACTCGTATAAAAGTCCTAGTTTCACGCAGTATCCCACACAATTTTTAAAAGGATACAATACAATATAACACGTTACTGCAGCTTTGTTAATAGTATGACTTGTTTCTGCTCTCCACTTTATCAACTTCCTATACCAGTATTTCATTAATGAATCAAAATGGAAACATCGGAGATCACATTTTCGAAGTAACATCTCATCCCTTAGCGGTATCACCATGCAGCACATGGTCTCGTTGTCTCTACGTTTTGAAGCTTAACGCACTCCGCTAGGAGGCAGCACCGTCTTGCCCTACCTGCGCCCATGACGCGGCGTCAGACGTGAGTGGCGATTCCGAGAAATCCTTGAAACAGTTTCGTTAAATGGGGAAGATACCTCCTTCCTAATGCTCTTATTTCATTCTGCATTGTTAGAAGTTTACAATTACTATTCGACAATCCAATATTGTCAAGTATTTTAAAACACGCCGTCGCCAATCCATTACAATTCAATTGTTACATTAAATTAACGAAATTTTGAACCATTGTTTCAACCCGGATTTCGAAGAAATTTCAGTTTCTGTTTTAAAACCTATTATACTCCTTTATTAAATTACTTCGATCACCGAGCTGTTTTTTTATCATGGTGTCTGTTACTTTCGTGTCAAGGTGCAGTTTTTACAGAAGTCCATTAGTTCAGTGAACAGATCGTGCATCCTAAAAAATCTTACACTTCGTTTATAATGTCTTCTAGGTGCATTCATGCCAAATTCGTAGAAAACTGAACGCGTTCGGTCGAGTTAAAAAAGGGCATTGTCTTACAATTGGTCGTGACTTCCTAACAAACAGACGAAATAACGAACGATAGAGTTAAAAGAGGATCTCGCTTCGTTCGATGAGTGACGTATTCGGTCAGGCGCAGACCAATAGAAATTTTTTTTCATGGTTTAAAGCAGTGGGGTACCTCAGGAGGCGGAGGGGGCTGCTCTCATCAAATTTCACCTCCACCCCAAGCCAATGATACCTTCTTTTTCAACAATGCTACAATCCAGCTTTTACAAATTGTCTATATCAACGAAAGTCATTCAATATATCAATTGTGAATGTTATAAATATTAACTACAAGTCAGCAAATAAAATTAATTTTATATTGAGCATAAACGAAAAATTCTTTATAAGAAAACATCAAGCCAGTTCGACACTATTCCTCTAGTTACCCCAGGGAAAGATCCTGGGTGCGCCTCTGGTATTTTCTAGTCGTAATATCTTCGGATCGTGCGTGATCAGTTCCTTTATCAACAGAACTGTCGGTCACTATTCTCGAAAATCTGGCAGCAGAGTTCCTGTAGATTTGTCATTCAAACAAACGTGCCCAATGCTGTGAATTTGCGCTATCTATAAACATGTAATGCAGGTATCTAAACCAAATCAAATTGATTTCTTCCTGAATATTTTAATGAATATATTAATGAATAAATTAAATTTGCTGATAATGGTACGTACACCATTTGGTACACCTTTCTATACCATTGGCATTTTTTATCAAACGCTGTTTGTTTATGATGCAGTGTCAACAAACCTGGACAATAGATTTTTGAAAAAGACCCTAAATAAGGTAAAAATATTAAAAAGAAATAAATTTTTGTAAAAAATACTGAATATGTTTTTTCAGGCCAAATAAACCATTGCAATAAAATCTTCCTGAATATTTTCATTTTCATTCTGAGCCCCATATTTGGGTAAGACGTGAGTTTCAGGGCCGAACACACAAAAGTGGAATCATGAACTTCTTCCTGAAGAAACATTTGGCAATTTTTTGCCCTCATCGCCATTGTTTTAAAAATATATTTTCTTGCCGAACTTAACTCCCAGGTCATCAATTTGCTTCACGATTCATACTCTTTGAACGCAAAAATACCAACAAATTATTATGTCATAACAAATGCAATCAATGTTCAAATAATACTATTATGTCTACCAGAATCCTAATTTATTTCCGATAAGCATAGACAGAAGTAATTGTTTCAGAAAACAACTACTTCTCCCAAACATAAAAGTGAAGCGATATTTCATAAAATTAAGATCTCTAATATACACATCAAATGAAATCAAACAAAAACTGAAATTAAAGTGGAAAGCAGAACAATTCTGCAAAACTCATAGCTTAGAAACAAATGTTTATCTATTTTTCAAACAATTAGCACTTACATTTGTTGGGTCATTGCTGTTTTAACGTTTACGTTTATGTTTCCATTTTAATATTCTATACCTACGATTCCAGTAATATAAAATTAAAGTGTTTTCAAGTTAATATATATTGACAATATTTAAAAACGCTTCCTAGTATCCCAATTTAACACACTCTATCGGAAGCCCACAATACACTCCGAGCGAAAATCTGCGAGGCGTAGTAAGAAAGTAGCGCGGCTCGCCAACGCTCCTTCCACGTAGCAAGTGCGCACGGGGCGCGGGCGCGGGCGAGGGCAGAGGCGGCGACGCGACGGGGTCATCGCGCACGCACGCACACGGCGCCTCGGCGGCGGCGGCGTGTGGGCGGGCGACGGGCGGCGGGCGCTGGGCGGGAGGGGCGGGGCGGGGCGGGGCGGGGGGCTATTTAGACGAAGAGCGGAGGCGCGGGCTGCGGGCCACTCGAGAGCTGTGCAAACGTTTTAGGCCGTCGCGCTGAAAGGATCAACAACGGCGGCGGCTGCCGCTGCCGCTGCGCGCTGCCCGAGGAGCGGGAGACGATCGCGTTTCGCCCGCCGCCCGCCCTCCTCGCCGGGCGACGCCGTGTCGGCTGTTGCCGTCGCTCGGCCGGGCGAGCCACGGGGTGGGCGGGCAGGCAGTTGGGTGAACGGGCGGATGGGGGGACGGAAAGAAGAGAGACCAGGTGGGCGACCGCGTGCACGAACGAGTGGGCGAACAGGTGGGCGACAAGTTGAACGTCCGGTTGGGCGAAAGGGTGACGCGAGCTTGTGGGGGAAACGTGTAGAGGCAAACGCTTAGAAGCGAACGTGTCGGGCGATCGCGTGGAGCGATCTCGCGGGACGAAGGGGTTGGGACAAACGGGTGGGGCGATCACGTGGGGCAAACGTGTGGGGCAAACGTGTGGGGGCGGTCGCATGGGGCGATTGCGTGGGGCGATCGCGTGGGGTGATCGCGTGGGGCGATCGCGTGGAGAGATTGAGTGGGGCAAACGCGAAGGGCGAACGCGTGGGCGGACGGGCGAAAACCTACGAGCAGCGGAGACAGAGCAAGGGTCGTCGAGGAAACGAAGACCGCCCGCCGAGGGACGGCGACGGGTCGGGTCTGGTCGGGACGGGACGGGAGCTGCAGCAGAGAAAGCCCCACGATGACAACAGTTTTCAAGGCGGCAGCGCCGCCCCCCTCTCGGCGCAAACGTGAACAGTTCTGTTGACAAATATAGATAGAGCCGGTATGTGCCGCAGGAGTGTGCACACACACGCACACACGCGCGGGGGGAAAGCGTCTTGAAATTATAGAAGACAGATTACTTTGCGTGGCTCGGTAGCCGGTGTGGGCGGGCGCTGTTTGCGTAGGGGGCGCGGGCGGGGGCGAAGGCGGGGTGCGCGGTCCGGCGCGCCTACGCATACGCGCGTGGCTGCCACCGCCGCCGCCGCCGCCGCCCCCGTCCCCGCCCCTGTCCCCGCCGCCCGGCGGGTGTCGCAGACGCGCGCTCGGCTCTGCTCTGCTCCGGCGCTCACCCCAGCCATCGGGGCTTCCGACTGCGCTTCTCGGAACTGCAACGGCCTCCAGCTTCAGGACCGGGAGCGGTGACTCAGTGCAACTGATGTCACTGCAGCGCCTCTGACCGGGAGGTCCTAGGTTTAGAGTCCTGACGGTGGCAGGATTTTCGACACTAGCTTGACAGCTAGGTCGAATTCAGTCGCTGTCTGGAGGAGAGTTCTAGCGGCCGGCTGCACTGATCGGTAGTTTTCCCTGGTTTCTCCGATCAACACCATGCGAATGTCGGAACAGTACCCTACCAAACGGGCCACGGACCGCGCGCGACCTGTCCTTCCCATTCCTTGTTCTATCCTCTCCCCTTACACACGCACTACACTACCACGTATTCCGGGAAACCGGTCGGGAGCTTAGAGCTTGTCCCGAGTGGGGCGGTGCCCCGCTGGTGGGAGAGTCCTGGTTAGGGGGAAAACCCACTAGCCGACGAAAAAATCAATCAATCAACTTCTAATTTTGAAGAGAAACATTGCGATAGGCCTGAGTAACCTACAACTATTTAAATTTGAATAAAAATGAATAATGAATGACAATACATAAAAACCACTAAATATATACAAAACCGAAGTAATTTTCAAAGTATATTTAAAGTCATTGGTGCTTTTAAAGGCGAAAAAAAGTAAAATGTTTTAGAGGTAAAAGACTTTAAATGTTTTAACTATGTTATAACCAGAATTTTACAACAATCGGGGTTTTTAGAAAAAGTTATGAAATTCTTTCGTGCCCCTTCTCGCATTCAATGTTGCAGTAAAAATTGTTTTTTTGTTAATTTGGGTCGAGAAAATGCCAAAAATGTTGTTTATTGACAGTATAAATTGTTTTCTAATTGTTCATATTTTTTCAATTAGAAAACAAAGTCGACGGACCAAGTCCAAGTCGACGAAAAATACAATAAAAACGTGTTTTTAGCTGTAGAGAGACTGGGTAATGGGAATGAGGCTAAGGAACCTTTCATAAATGTTATTTTTATGTTGGTGTTATTGTCTTACTACATATACGAATTCATCATGCATTGAAGTACTTTCTATATTGGTTATTCTACATCCATCGAAGAAAATTAAAAGAGAAGATCAATGAAAGTCGTAAAAAAGTCTTAATTTCGGCCCGTGAAGTTTCTAACTTCGCAACTTCCAAAAGACCTCATGAGCATCATTCCTTACAGAAATTGAAGGTAATACTACCATTTTACAACGTACAGTATAACACAACAATAATTACAGTTCAATTCACAAAAGATATCTCATTTTTCATTAATATTCTTTCAAAATTACTTAGCACGCTATACAGCGTGCTAAGTAAAAAAGGCTACGTCGTCATGAATGATTCATAAAGAGAAACACAAGAAATAAAAGACTACGTTTAAAAGCTACATCGTGAATTTTATTCACAAAAAGCTTCTGCGCAAAGAAGGTATTCCTTCGAAAGATATACTCCCTTAAAAAAGAAGTATTCTGTCCTAAATCAATCGAAAAGCGCTAATGAATATTTCAAGGTCGCGTCGAACACCAGCAACCGTCACGAAACGCGTGTAGGAGGATGTAACTTCGTTTGAATTCTCACGCACTCCCAAAGGGGATTCGTGACTCTAAATCAATTCACCACTGAATCAAAGAACTGTGAAACACCTCTGCTAAAGCAGATTCATCTGAGAAATAAAAAAAAATTAAAAAATAAAAAATAAATAAATAAAAAGATCAACTTATTCGACTTTCTTCCTGGAAATTGGTATTTCAAGCTCTACAAGTGAAAACACGTTGATACTTACTAAGAGAAATCCTAATCGAGAAAGTAGAATAATGTCATAATTCAATTTACAATCACCTATAAACCACGACAAATCAATACATTAATACACAAATGGAAGTCGACAAAAAATAATTCACCCTCCCTATTCTGTAACTAGTGTGTTTGCGCCAAATATTTACTTTGTGCGTAGAGTTAGTGTCGCATTCAGAAGTTACTACGCTTGTCAGGCATGCAGAGTTTTGAATTTCCTTGTAAACTGATAAAAGTACAAATTTGTTTGGAAAACAAACTAAGGGGGTTAAATTAGGGTGATGTTAAAATTGTGCACACAAGCATAATAAAATTAGTTAACTGTAAAAAACAGTATTTTCACAACAACCTAGTGAATGCTGATCTAGTCTTCAAAAAGAAGGCCATAGTCTTGTGTCCCTGTCGAAGAACGGCCAAAGCAGACAAATTTCAAAATATATATTCCCTTGCCACATTTAAAAACTTAAAATATTTTAACAAGATTGTATGTGATACGTTGCTAAATATAAGCAATATTATTTCTTAAATATACGTTTTCCTTCAATTACTTTGCAATTTATTCTCGGATTTGCCACTAATCCCATCATCGATGTTCCCCGGATACCGGAAAACGGTAGCATTGGTAAGCGAACATTAAAGGCTAACGTGGGGACCATCACGTCTCTTCGAAACCGGCTTAGAACCAAATGCGCAAAGTTGATAGTTGCGAAGATGATACATTTCAATTAGCGAAAAAGATGTTTTGAAAATGAGAGTTAACCCAACGACCATGATTTCGCTTATTTTTATATGATGCAGATTGTGTTCGTGTTGCTCTTTTTCGCGTAGAGCAGCTGGTCTAGTCGGTGGTTCTTTTATCCAGGAATACCAGAATACTTTTTTTTATCGAGGGATACAGGAATTATCATAAACAAGTATAAAAATCACTATACGAAATTATTTTGTCATAACGTATGTTGTCAGTCCTGAACTGAAGCTTCGTGGAGAAAGAGGGCTTAGGTTTGAGACTTGAAACTTGCAGGATTTTGGACGCTTGCTAAAATATACGTGTCGAAGCCGATCACTGCCTAGACGAGAATTCCCCTGGATGAGAATCCCTCAGGTTCAAGAAACTACCGGAGATCTTGAATGCAGCAACTAGCTACGAACCCTCGAAAACCCTATTTTAATCTCCTGCAGGGGGTAAAGACAGCCAGCAAAACAATTAATGAACGTTTTCCAAAGTTTGAAAAAAAAGTTCACAAACGTGTCAACACACCTAAATTAATACATAAACACACAAAGCAATACCTAAACACAGAAAACAATACATCAACGAAAATAATCTATACAGAAATGTATAAAATCAATACCCAAACACACAAATCAATACGCAAATACATAAATCAATACGCAAATACATAAATCAAAACGCAAATACATAAATCAAAACCCCAATACATAAATCAACACCCAAACGCGTAAATCAATACGGAATTGATGAAATGAACACACAACTACATATAAGTAACTGTAAGTAAATGCACAGAAGAGAGATGAACACGTACCTGATGACGTCCTGCACGCGCACCCAGAGGCCGTCGGCGCGCGCGTCGCGGGAGGCGTCGCGCGAGGCGACGCTGGCGCCGCCGCCGCTGGCCGCCGACCCGCGCCGCCCGCCGCCGCCGCCACCCGCGCCCGCGGCGGAGCCCGCGTCGGAGCCCGGGCCGGGGCCGTGGCCGGCGGAGGCGGCCGCCGCCCCCTCGCGGTCGGCGTCGCTCACGGCGTGCGTCAGCACCAGCGCCAGCAGGTTCATCAGCGCGCCTACGCACGGGACATACGCGTGGCAGCAGGTAAAAGAAAGAAATGAAAAGTATGGCAGTGTTAAGCCTAGCGCGCACTGGGGCGGGATGGGCCGACCGGACGGGACGGGGCGGGGCGAGGCGGGGCGAGGCGGGGCGAGGCGGGGCGGGGCGGGGCGAACGGGACGAACGGGACGAACGGGACGAACGGGACGGACGGGACGGACGGGACGGACGGGACGGACGGGACGGACGGGACGGACGGGACGGACGGGACGGACGGGACGGACGGGACGGACGAGACGGACGGGACTAACGGGACGGACGGGACGGACGGGACGGACGGGACGGACGGGACGGACGGGACGGACGGGACGGACGGGACGGACGGGACGGACGGGACGGACGGGACGGACGGGACGGACGGGACGGACGGGACGGACGGGACGGACGGGACGGACGGGACGGACGGGTCGGACGGGACGGACGGGACGGACGGGACGGACGGGACGGACGGGACGGACGGGACGGACGGGACGGACGGGACGGACGGGACGGACGGGACGGACGGGACGGCCGGGACGGCCGGGACGGCCGGGACGGCCGGGACGGCCGGGACGGACGGGACGGACGGGACGGACGGGACGGACGGGACGGACGGGACGGACGGGACGGACGGGACGGACGGGACGGACGGGACGGACGGGACGGACGGGACGGACGGGACGGACGGGATTTTTCATTATATATTAAAGTTCACTATATATATTTCCCTTCGAGGTGCGCGCACTAGCGCGTCACGGTGGGGGCGGCACGTTCCGCGCCGTCCGCCGTTTGCGAACAATCTGAAGGAAAGATCTGGACATTCTGACGTGCCGTTCCTCACGTACCAACGACGTCACCGGCACATATTATACCGTATCATAATTGTTCACCTTTCACCAGGTCGGGAGATAATATGTGAAATTCCCCTTTATTCATTCTCGTTCTGTTTAGAAGAGAATCTGAGCTTTCTTCGACCCCTTGCCTCCTTTTCTTCTTCTGCTGATGTGATGACTTGAACACAATGCGATTGCTTCTTTACTTAAATTATGAAGCCATGATGCACAATACACGAAACGGAGCGAAGAGCCAAACTGACCCGGAAACCGTCCGATGTATCCATACCGTCGCGTCCATCCTTCCCGTCCCGGCCCAGTGTGCGCGACACACAAACGCAGCCTTCCGTCAGTGCCATACCGACCCAGTGCGCGCGTGGCTTTATACCAATGCTCTCGGCAGTTCGGGCAACGCCGTGTCGAACGCTGGCATGTCGACGTTGCGACCATCTTGGCGTGATCTTCCTCTGGCTTCAAGTGCGCAAAGATTGTGGGTGCTTACAGCTCTCGACGCGGTGTCATCCAGAGAGCCGAGAGCTTTCGCCTGACTTCCTGCGGAAGCCTTCGACATGACTTATGGCACTGTCTTCTTCGTGGATTTCTGCGATACATTTGATAAGCATGGTGATCATTCTCATGCAACGAGTTGAAAAATTATTATATCCGGGTCCTACCGGTTGGTCTGGGCGGCGAAGATATGCATTGTTCCCATATAACTAAGGATTGGCTACAAAGATCTAACTCTAAGCTCAAACCTTTCAAAATATAATATTAGGTCCTTTACTTAGAAATATGCATCAGGACAATGCCTCCTATTTGACCTGTACGCGAACGACCTATTCTCGGTCATATCGGAGACAATACGCACAATTAAATTGGAAGAAGCTCAAAGGATCTTTCAATTCGTCGAAGATTGGTGCCAATAGACAAATGGAAATTACGCAGACAAATCAGCCTTCAGGGTTATGTTATTATAACATTACCATGGAAGTCACGGTCACTACCTCTTCCAACTCTCATGATTTCAGTAGACTCCAGATTATCCGTGTCACAGTTAATGAGTCAGTTATTAGGAATAAAAAGCGATTCAAAAGCTTGGATCTACTATTTCTATAGCGTTTGCGCAAACTCGCAGCGTCCTAGAGAGCAATGAAGTGATTCCAGAAAAGCGTCACAGATTTTTCGGAAAATAATTTTCTTTTTATAACGTCAGGTATGTTCATTTTTATTCAAGTCTTTAACTGAATGTGTTGTTAATCATAAATGCATGTAACGTTTTTAAACTTTAAACTAAAAATGTACGTTTTACCCAGTTTTCAAGACCAGTGTTTTTTCGTAAACATTGTAGTCTCTTACCTCAAATAATCGCAATACTACTGCATTATCCAATTTCATTTTAATAACAAGGATTCACCTGATCTGAAAAACGTAGCACGGTTCACAGAAGTAATTTATAATCTTATGATCATACGACTTACGATAGTCTCCTACATCGATAACAGTTTTGTCACAGAATAAGAAATGTACAACACAAATATTTAATTAACTGGATAGTATTTTACCATAGATAATATCACAAAATCCCTCCCTCGGTGGCTCGTTGGTTAGCGTGCTTGCTTTCCACGGCTCGCTTTGCACGATGCAACCCCAGATTCGATTCCCGGCCGAGGCAAATTATACCTGTGCGCCTTCCTTACAAATGCCCCAGTATATATTGCTGAGTGGCGATGAAAAAGTCCACCCTAAGGTTATGAAGACCAGAATATACGGTAAAGGGATGTCTTCATGCTCACCACACGAGCCCCTTATCCCATGGCCGAAAGGCTGGGTCACCGCTGGTCGGCTGGAAGGCCCGTAGCGGACTGTCGAGCCAAATGATAAAAATATCACAATAACTTTGACATTCATTAGTAATTTCGAAAGCATAGAAAGGTTTATTTCACAAATGAAAACTTTAAATCACTTTGTAAAAAAAAGTCTTAATAAACATCACCATTCAGCTGAGTTTTACAAAAAGCAACTGCTGATCATGGAGATAAAACAAACTGTTAGGTATGTATTACTAAACACAGGTGTACATCGCGGCAGTCAAATGAATGTGATAAAAACAAGAGGGATAAAATTGTATTGATAAAATGTCTGGTTTGAAGTGTCGGATGGAACACTTGAACATGTGTCGAGAATTCATGAATAAAATAATGAACTGCATATCTAAATCACCTAACATTGAATAGAAGAAAGTATTGATTCTACAAAAGTTCTCATATGACAAAACTGAGTGTACAATTTCAAATCGTGAAATTATTCAATTCTAAATAGTTAAAGTTTACATGAAACTATAGAAGTTAAACGGCACATCGTGGTAACTTCCGTGGAAACAAAAGTTATGATGAATCCTAGATTACCACACGTCACTAAATCCCTTGTCTTTGAACACTCATGAGAAAAGGCAAGGAATGTTCCTTCAAGGCGGGCGGGCGGGCGGGCGGGCGGGCGGGCGGGCGGGCGGGCGGGCGGGCGGGCGGGCGGGCGGGCGAAAGCCTTTGCGACGCCGCCCCGCTCCACACCGCACCAGTGCGTGTGCGCGAATCCCACACCTGACTTCTGAATGGAACTCAGCGTCCTCCCTGCACGGCCCTAACACCGCGTCAAGTGTTTTCTCTCACAATTTGCACGCCAACTCAACCTATGACCCCCCTCCCCTGGCGGCTGACAGGAGTAGAACCGCGTGAATGAAGCCATCGCGGCGTACGTCATTCAGAATAGTGCTATTCACCCACCAAAAACATCCCCCCAACTTTGTTCTTACAAGAAGGAATATACGTACGACATCGCGGGGCATGATGGATTTAATCAATGCAATACTTCCATAAGATAACTATTTTGAAGAAAAAAATCAAGTAGACGTACTGAATAACTAAAATGCCTGAAATCCTGAGGCCGATAAACAAATTCAATCGAAATGTTGGAAGTAATTTTATAAAATAAAATCAGAACTGTGTTTTTTACAACAAAGTCAAACAATCTTTCACAATTCATAACTATCATGTGTTTCTCGTAACTCTTCCTTTTCCGAGCTCTGATCCCTTGTGCAGTGATTCAACCATCCCACCCGACTTCAAAGTGAAAATATTTATTACAGAAAAACACTTCAAAGGTAATATACATTTCATTCGATTTATAACGTTTAATACTTCGGTTCTACTATTAGGAAACTGAAAAATTGAGAAAATGTCAAAAAAAATGTATTTGGGCGGCGATAGATGGCTGCTGGCAAGAAAATGGGGCAAAACCGTAATGCCAGTCCACACCAAGAAACTTAGAAAACTTGAGTACGAGAAAGTCTGTGCCATTCTGTAGCACCACTATTTATTATTGAAAATTCAAATAACTAAGAAAATGCACAGGCTCAGAATTCTGCTTCAAATACTCTTCTGAAATCTTAATAGAGTTGAAAGGTGAATACTGATTTCAACAATAGCGTCAAAGGCTTATCTGATGAGTCCGACAGGACGAAATGCGGATTGTTACTAATTACTCTCCCAGGACCCTTTCGGGTATTACACTGGACCACAACGAATGTTCGGGCAGGATGGACACAAAGGTCAAGTTCGCATCCCTGAGATAAAAGTAAAGCAACGCGGGTATCTCGTGCTCTTCAGAGCGTAGCCACATACAAGTTGGTGATATGGCTGGATAGCCCAGTTTCGCCTTGTTTTCGGCTCTTCAGATGCGGACACAACACATGCCTGGTGTTTTTCGCACTAAATAAGTGCAAGCATCAGCTAATGAACAGCTTCAAGGCTAGCTGCCGTTAAGTGGTGTCCTTGCACTAGGAAGAGACTTCCTAGTGCAGGAACATCACATAACGCCAGCCGTGAAGCTGTTCATCAATACTGATTTATTCGCTACTTTAAAAGAGTACCATACTGTCAATTCAAAAACATGCTGCCGAACAAAATGTCAGAATTTACTTTTAATTTGACTATTATTTAAGACACGAAGACTTTTTTTCACGGATCCGTACAGAGAATAAGGAATTTGAACGAACATAAAATGTTCTGATTCCGTAGCAAATCTCATCATCGTTCACTTCTTCCTAAAAACGTGTTATCGAAATGATTACGAAAGTAATAAAAAAACTTCCGAAGCCACCAAAATTCACACGATCATTCACTGCGACTGAGTCCTTTCTAAGCTAAACCACTGAAACCACTGGTATCTGAATGAATGTACAGAATGGATACGAAATCTTCCGAAGCCACTTTCGTTCACTGTGGCAGCAGCCTTTCTATTAATAGAGCCCCATCCACTGGAGGCCGTCGGCGGCGTCGCTCTTAAGATTCCGGGCCGAGTCGTGCGAGGGGCCAAAGGCTCCGTTGTGGCGCGGCGCAGAGCCGAGCCGGAACCCCGCGCCCTCTCGATCGCAACTCTTGCGCCGCGGCTCGCGGGGGCGGGTCGCAGGAATGCGCCGCGGACAATTCGCGCTTGTGCGGCGGCGGCGGCGGCGGCGGCCGCCCGCGTACAAACGCGCCCGCCCCTCCCGATGCCGCATTCCGGGCGCTACTCGAGGGCCGCACTCCCCCGCGCACAAGGCGCCACCGCCACCACCACTGCCACTGCCACTGCCACTGCCACTGCCCCCAGCCTCACCCACACTTCCCGTCGCGCCCCGCTCCTAAGTGCGTCGGCAGCTACAGCAATCTACAGCACATCACTTGCACCACAGGGGTCATTTATACAGACATAATTTTTCTACGTTAATTTGTACCATTTCGCGAAAAAGAAGCGGCGATGACGCAACATCGCGTTGATTTTGCTTTAATTTGTTTTCCGAAAATAGGTAATAAACAGACAATTTTTAATTTTTAATTGCAATTTTAACTTTAATGAGGGTCGTTGTATAAAATATAAATAAATGACAAGTGTTTATTTAAGAGTTTTATTGCGTCAAATTGTACGTTAGTTCTGAAGTTTTCATAAAGAAGAAAATGGCCTAGAATTAATCACAGTACAATATTTGTACCAGTCAATCACAAACTCACTACATTCTCTTTTTTCCCTGCGCATAGAAACACGGAGAGGTCATTTTTAGTTGCTTTAGCAAGAAATTCGGCTATCGTTAAAATATAAAAACGTTCCTAATCATTCCGTAAGTCATACCAACTATGTTATATTTTCCGAAAAAAAAAAGAAGAAATAAATGTTGGAGACAGCGTCTTACAACGAGATGCCATCACCGAATCGACGCTGTGTTCACAGGCGGCCAGGTGACACCATACGCACAATTTTGTATGAAAGAGTGATGACCGTCATAAAGGGTTTGTTGTTCGGGATAGTTGTGGGAAACGGCCCTTTGGTCGTTCCGCAGGCCCTTTTCCACCCAAAAGCTTCTACTGAAGCCGACCCTCAGAGCAGGCGTAGGGATCTGAGCAAGAGCGCCTCGTGGGCGTCCCTTGAGCGACACACGAGTGACTCACCATATCTGTCGGGATCGGTGAACAGCATTTTAAGTCAGTCGGTAGAATACTTCGCTAGAATGGGATACTGCTAGACAGAATCAATTTTACCGCGAAGGTGACAAGAGTTCATTTCCTAGCCAAAAGCTTCATATAACACTCTGAAGATCTTCTGCTCTTCGAACATCCACAGCTCCTAGAGGGAGTGAATCCGCGAATGTGAATTTTGGGAGGCCAGAGCGCTAGCCGCCCCCGCTCTCCCTCATTCCACCACTGACGAACACGACTGGTACCTAAATAGCGAACCTGGGAATGAAATAGTAAAGTATATTTTGCACTTCTCTTTCTCTCCGCCACTTTCTCTCCATCTCCCTCTTTCTCTATTAATATTTTTCACTGTCTCTCCCTCTTTCTCTCTTTTCACTCAACCAACTGGTAGATTTTGGCTCGGGACAACATCGCCCTACGTAGATTAGTAGAGAGAAAGACTTGGGGTTGAGGCGACCTACTGAAGGTTGCGCTCTGATGTTAATCCAGAAGTCAAATCCGAGAGGTGACAGTTGTTAAAGGAGGAGGAGAATGTGAGGTTCAAGCGTTCACATTCGGGGACTCCAAACCCCCTTGTAAGACGAACGGAGTCTGATAGATCTGCAGCACAAAAATTGATGGTGCATGTCTTAATGAGGCAGTGCCATTCTTCAGTTGCGGATTCTGTTGCGTCGCCTCTTCGCTCAAGTTCCTGCTGTATGCAGCAGGTATGTGCGTGGGCTCTCGAGACCTTCGGCGAATCGCCGCCCCCGCCGTCCCGCCTGCTCACGACGCCCCCGCGCCAGCCCCAGACTCCGTTTTCCTTTCTCATATGCGCGCATATTGGAGCCATTGTGATGCCGCACAAAAATTCCATTCCCACATCTCCACGGGCTCGAGGGCTCTTACGCTCGAGGGCAGACAGGTTTCAAAGGTTACAGTGTATTAGGATGTGCATGCTGTTGATCGAAGGGAAGGACAGGAACTTCTTTCCACCTAAACTTAACATCCTCGTGCATAATCAGCGAGAAGAAACATAGCCGATTTACATTTCGACGTCATGTTAGTCTTTCGACTTTGTGATAAAAAAGAACGCCGAAGTGTACCACGGCACTACATCTAATATACTTAAAATGTACTAATACATTTTATATTTTATAAACCTTAATCTGGACTTTATAAAAATACCAAATTAAACCAATTTCAGAATTATTTGCAACTGATTCGTGTTTCAAATTCACAAATATTTCACTACATCGCATAATAATATAGCAAAAAAAATAGTCTGAGCCAAAGGGCTCAAATTAAATGTTCGGTTGTGCGTGATAAATGTAAGTGTAACAGAGGATCTATTCAGGGAGAAGGTATCTGAAACACATTAACATTAACATCATATTTTATCACAAACACCCACACACTCATACACATATCATCGCCCATGCTTACATATTACTTTTTGCTCGGGCAGCTAGCATGAGATTCAGATCTTATGGCTCGGAGGACACATCGTCCGACTCGTTGTTTGGTTAGTTGGTTGGTTGGTGATTCCGGACGCGTCAACAGATCATTACTCCCATAAGTATAATGCATGTTTTTTCTCGGGAGATGGCGGTGATCTTTTCCCGCTGGATGGCAAGATCCGGCGCCGACCTACCGTCGGCTAGTGGGGTTTCCCCCTAACCAGGACTCTCCCACCATCGGGGCACCGCCCCAGCCGGGAGAAGCTCTAAGCTCCCGACCGGTCTTCCAGAATATGTGGTAGTGTAGTGCATGTTAGTGTAAGTGGGTGTGTAAGGGGAGAGGATAGGACAAGGAAGAGGAAGGATCGCGCGCGGTCCGTGGCCCGTTTGGTAGGGTACTGCTTCGGCATTCGCCTGGTGTTGATCGGAGAAACCACCCGACTCGTGGGCATACTATTATTTCATGACAAACACTTTTTATCCGACTGGTACCGATTATTATTATTATTATTATTATTATTATTATTATTATTATTATTATTATTATTATTATTATTATTATTATTATTATTATTATTACACATCAAAAAGTCGTTTGAACTACGGATGATAAAAGAAATATAATTGAAATAATTTTGGATCTGTCGAAAAATTTTGATTTCCAAATTACTTGTAGATTTATGTAAAATTTCAAGCACTGCTCATAACTGTTTATCTTCATATTATCTTACTACTAGTCGCCAATAGTAAATACCCAATTGGTATGATTTGGCGATACCCATTTGACATTCACGACCATTACTTTCTTATCTATCAGATTCAATGTCAATTCTGCATGAAGTTCTACAAGGATCATAGGGACAGTTTTTTTCCTTCTCTACGTGAATGATTTGCCCTCTGCAGTCATGGAAAAGCATTTATCATCCCTCACGACACTAATACTCCCAGTAAAGGAGAATCAGAGGAAAGAATCCTCATCCCACGCCTCACCTAAGATTTACTTCTTCACACACAACTTTGAGACCTATATTTCAACATACTGATTCATTTTTATTCATATATTGAAACACACTAACTACGAACTATTGAAAGGCTAAACTCGGTAAACATATCATCAATTCTGATTTCGTTGTGGATTTAGAACGGATAACACCTAAGTTCATTCGCGCCATCAACAGGAATGGGTTGGGTAAGGCCAAGATGTGGAAAGGGAATGATAAGGGCGTATATAAGACGTGCGAAGGGCGTGGGGAAGGTCTGGGAAGGGAATAAGAAGGAAAGGACAACGGAATAGGAAGAGCAAGGGACGGGATGATCGCGATTCGTGGCCCATTTTTTAGGATCTACTCCGGCATACGCCTGGAAGTGATCAGAAAAATACCTAAAATCACTGATGTGAACCAAATTGAGCAAACATCTGTCACCTCACCAGCATCGAACCTCCGACCTCCTAATCACCGGTAAGCTCAGACCTTAAGGTATGACCTGCACGCTCGCCGCTACTGGTGTAGGCACATACTAAAGACGTTGTTCCTCAAGCAATTGATTCTACAATATCATTGAAGATTTATTTCTATTTATTATTATTATTTTTATTATTATTATTTTAATATCTGTATGGGCAGTGAATAAATGGATAAGTCAATTGTGCCTACTTTCAGAGCACGATTTTTTAAATTTAAACAGTTGTGTAAAATCGGGATTTTGTACCAAATCGATGAAACTTGGTAAACAGTATCCCAATATTGGTAATTTATCACCATTACAAAGTCGATGTACTAACTGCCGTCAGCAATAAGATCAGTCAAATATACACAAAAATATGTCATGAGCGGGAAGCTCGAAGAAACTCCACCCTCAAAATAACAACCGCGAACATGCAGGTGCGAAGCGCTGCTTACCGGCCACCGTGTCCACGGGCAGGTTGCCGCCGCCGGCACCGCCCGCGCCGCCGCCCGCAGGCCCTCCGCCTACACCGCCAGCGCAGCCCGCTCCGCCAGCGCCGCCCGCGCCGCCGCCGCAGCCGCCAGCGCCGCCGCCGGCGCCGCCCGCCCGCGATCGCTCAGGAATCAGCACCTGCGCGCAGCAGAGCAAGCACCACCTCAGGCCTCCGCACTCAGTGTAGTACAAAGAAATATTCACAGTCGTCACTAGACATCGGATGTTTAAGCACTCAAAAATAGTCTTTTAGGCGCCTAAAAAGGAGCTGAAAAAGTCGAGAATATGGAGAAAAAAGGCACTGTCATAAGAGTCATACACAATAAAATGGAAAAATTGTATTTTTTGTCTATATTATTTTGTAAACTAAAATGCACAAAACCAGTTCGTATATTTTAATATTAAACTAGATT
Source organism: Teleogryllus occipitalis (assembly GCA_011170035.1). Classification (NCBI taxonomy): domain Eukaryota; kingdom Metazoa; phylum Arthropoda; class Insecta; order Orthoptera; family Gryllidae; genus Teleogryllus; species Teleogryllus occipitalis. Next base: position 195,763 of record BLKR01001170.1, on the reverse strand, counting down.
TACACATTTACAACTCTTCTACATTTTATTCTTAATAGTTTCCATTAATCAGTAATATTTACATATTACCAGTAACTTTTCAAGGATCACAATTTCAAATTTTCGACGACTGGGAGACAAAATTAGTTTGAATGCGAAGAAGGATATCTGAACGATGTGACTGGCATATATTTTAGCAATCCAACACTAGCACCACTGAAACCTTCTGGGAATTTATCTTTATTTCCACTTAAAATTTCGGTTCTCTCGGTGTATCGTCCATGTTCTCTCTGGTATTCACTCGTAATTTTAAATTTCAAGACGTGAATCGAATATTTCATAATGAATGGTCACGTTGGACCATCACCGATTTTCCGATATCTTAGCATTGTATATAAGTATAATAAATAAAAGGCAAAAAAAGTCCTAAAAAAGGTATTTATGCAAAAAATAGGCATTTATGCTTAAATAAGCAAAAATAAGCATTATAAAACTTCGTCATATGTCATCATTTGTCATGATCCGTGGACATATATTATCAGCCTTTGAATAAGTTCTCTAGAAAAAAATAGGCATTTCCCTAAACATCCGATGTCTAGTCATCACATACAAATGAAAAGTAATCAAGTCAACACAATTAATTTCACCGCTGAAAAAATGAGACAGTTTATGGATCTATAGGTCGATGTCTGAGCTAATCCACACACCACAGTACATTCTAAGTATTTCTGTCCATCACTCGTGAGCATTTGTCCATCAATCGTGAACCGTTTAAATTGGTCATTTCAATATTTTAACGCATTCAAAGTCAACCTGTTTCAAAAATATCTCGTTCGTGTTACATTTTATGCAAATACGCACATAATTCTCCTAATTACACCTATTATTACGTTACACGCATTACTTTCAGCAGAGCTCCGTTTTATCTGGTCCTCATGTTTTTGAAAAATGTTTTCTAGAGGTTATAATAAAGTAAGAAAGTGAGATCGAAGGTACAGAGAGTAGTAGTTTGAGTAATTCACTGAATGGAAATCTGAATGATGAACGACAAATTGTGGGGCGCACCGCACGAAAGAAGGGACAAAGAATCTAAAGAGTAACTAGATTAATTACATCCTAATGCAAATTGAAAGGCTTGATGGCAGGAAACGACACCCTATTCATGATATGATTATGATATTGTGATACTGACAAATCAAAGACCGTAGTCTATACTTCGATTTAAACACAGAATCTTTTGACGTAAATCAGCTATAAGGTGTCATTCAATCGGGAGCTTCAACATCAGTACAGTGGCGTCACTATGGTAACGTTTAAGCACCCGACTGGATGACACCGTAACAGCTGATAACCTGTCAAAGGACAATATGAATAAGTCGAAGTATACATCATTGTTCAACGATTCAAAATTTCTAATGCTTGCACATTAGTGGTATTCATGCATCTATCTTAAACGTATCATCGCTAAAAATTCGAGCAAACAGACACAAGCTAGCATCATTTAGATATAAAGTTAGCTATTCATGTCAATGTAGAAATCGTCCTTGAAGGCACACTGACGTCTCTTGAGGCGCGGGGCAAGCGTCTCTCTGGGCTTCTTGGAAATATGCCACTGTGAATTGAGGCCACACAAAGAATACCATCTGTAACTGCAATTCACATTATTCCTCGTCAATTATTTTCATGAACTTTCAGACCACCACCTGCTTCAATGCCCTTTCAACCATTTCTCCTTCGGAGATCTCAAACAATTCGGTAGCGCGCCGTACATTAATGCAACGTTCCTCACTAAGCGAGATTTTTTTAAAATACATTAAAAACTTAAAATACATTAAAAATACAATAAAAACTTAAAATACATTAAAAATACATTAAAAAATTAAAATTGGAACTCAAAACTCAAAAATTAGAAATTAAAACTAGAAAAATAGACTCAATTGTACGGACCCCACACATGTGCACAAGATACGACTGGAAAAACCAGATGGTACACGTACTGGAAAATGAAAAAGTGTTGCGGGGGTAAAAAGAGAAAACAGTGTTTAGTATTACTGGACTGAACAATATTTGATACTAATGATTAATACATTAAGCGTATTGTGGTGATCTGTAAATGACTTTTTCAGGACTTATGCAAGGAAACTAATGCTTACCTTCACTGTTTATGGATTGGAAAGTTATTTTGCAGTATGCATACGTCAATGCAATTGTGGTCATATTAAAACAACTGAATAATGCAAAATAAACAAAACATTGGAGGATGAATCAGCATGGTTGCCGCCACGAATGTTGAGAACGATCCCCAAAGTATATACTTGTAAGTTTCCATGAATTCCTACTAAAAAATAACGAATGTCACTCAACGAAAGTGACTTTGGCGCACTCGTTTTAAAATGCCGGACTCGGCTCCTGTCGTCTCGTCCGTCAAAATTACATTCATACGCCAAATACTCTTTGACTGGTTACGTAAATTACTATAATTTTCCTCGATACTTCGCTCCTAGGTTTATAAAACACGCACTCTATATTCATGTCTGAAAGATATTGATTTTTTGCTGGTTCGATCAGAGTGACGTCCCATCAAGTCAATACGATCGAGAATCTTCTGTTCACAAGAGAGTTCTGAGAAAATCAATTAAATCTTTGATAGCATACTATGTAGACATAAAGTCTGTAAAAAAGACAAAATTGCTCCTAAAAGTATTAGGATAAGTTCCACAATGAAAACGGAAACAGAAAATACGCCGTAACATGGAAATAATTGCGAAAAACTGCGCATTTTAATTTACGTTCTTTGAATTGCCAATCACGTAATAAACATATTTGGTTATTTTTCGGCCGCCGAAAAACTTCCTTCATTATATATAGGAACGATTTTGTGTCATTTCAGTTCACTTTAGCGCGAGCTCAGGGTAAAAAAACAGTGAAGGTTTCATCCAGCTTTTTTCTTAAAATGTCCCCAATTCAAAAAATGTTCTTGGTCAGAAAATATCGGAACATTTGTTCCGGTGACCCTTCGGCCAACTCCACGTCCTTCATTTTATAGCCTGTCGGTCCATCCGTATGTATGTCGCCCGTCCTTCCGCCTGTCCTTTTCATCTAGCTGTCCATCAGTCCGTCTTTCCGTCCGTCCGTCCACGTCTCCCAACGTCCGTCGATCGTTTGTTCGTTCGTCTCTTTGTCCGTTCATACGTACGCCCGTCCGTTTATTCGTTCGTAGATTTGCCCGTCGTCGTCCGCGTCCGTCGACAGCCGCCTTCCTTCACAGTTGATCGGCCGGCGCGGCGCAGCGAGTAAACAACTGGCCGGGAGCGCGAAGGCTGCGTGGGAGGCGGGAGGCGGGAGGCGGCGCCGCTGCGCTGCTTTATCGCGCGGAACTCGGCCAAGCGGGGGCGCGGCGTTCGGTCAAGCGCAGCGGCGCGGCGGCCGGCGATATTCATAAAATTCAATCGCTCAAAAGGAGCGAGGAGGCGGACCACTTTGCATGCAGCGCGATAAATCGGCCCAGCCGCCGACGCCGCTGCGTCCTCCGGCTTCCTCCCCCGGCGATCGGCCCCGCCCACCCGGCCGGCCGCCCGGCACCGCGCATAAATCCGCTCCACCCCCGCTCGCTCCGCTACCACCCAAGAAACTACGAGGGCGGTCGGGATGGGCAGAGAAGCGAGCAGGACGAGCAGGGCACGGCATGGCGCCGTACGGCAGGACACCGCATACGAGGGCAGGGCAGGGCGGAAGAGCAGGGACGGGAACGCAGGGGCATGGCGGGCAGGGCAGGGAGAGCATGGAGGGAAAGGCGGGGAGGGAGGACAGGAGGGGAGGGCGGGACGGGAGGGCAGGACAGAGCAGAGCAGGGCAGGACAGGGCAGGGCAGGGAGGGCGTGGCGGGTGAACAGGGAGGGCGGGGAGGGAGATCGGGAAGGGTGGGGAGGGCGAGGCGGGAGGACGGGGAAAGCGGGACGGGGGCGGGGCGGGAGGGCATGGAGAGCGGGCATAGCGAGCGAAGCTGGAGGGTTGGGTGGGAGGGCGGGGCGGGAGGGTGGGAGAGGGATGGGAGATGGAAGGGTGGAAGGTCGAGGGGCGGGGGGTGAGAGGAGCGGTTGGTGAGGGAGGGGAGGGAGCGGGAGGGGAAGGAGAGGGCGGGAGGGTGGGCTGAACAGGGAGGTGGGAGGTCAGGCCGTAAGGGCATATGGGAAGGGCGGGGAGGAAAGTCAGGAACGGAAGGCAGGGCAGGCGACGCGGCGGCCAATGGCCCGCCCTGCCTAACGCCCGTCCCCTCTCTCTCTGCTTTCCGTAGTTCCCGCCGTTTGGCACTGCCTCGCTGAACGAGGTTGCGTCCATGGGCGCTTACCACTCAACTGATGAAAGCATATGATCACAATGTTCTTGAATCTAAGGAGTACATACCGATGTTGCGACTCAATTCCGGGGATCAGGCTGTGATTCGAGATTGACAAATACTGAAGCAATAGCTTGACCAACCCGACAGTGCTCGAAAACTTATTTATCATAATCATGCAATTAAAAGACAGCTGGCGTACTAGGCGTTGCCCGGGTTTGGCATAAAGATGCTTCATACTAACACAAATTATTACACTTTCTTCGCATATTTAGGTGAAAATGCATGAAGGATAATCAAATTTACAATTTTATTTAAGATATATTTTAAACAAATATAATTTAATATCAAACCCCCAAGTTGTTTCGGTGTACATTTTTCACCGTCTATTAGAATAAATTTAATCTTCCCCTCCTGTTCGCTCACTTCTATCCATTCTAGTACATCCCTGCACCACTCGTCTTCCCCCGCTTGTCTTCACTTTTTCCCGCCTTTCCCAGCTTTGCCCTGACCCCACCACCCACGGTCTACTTCACTCACTTTCTAAAATAATTAAGAAATCTATACTAAAAGTCTATGTTTTTGTAGAGCTTTATAAACTCACGTCTTTGTTTTTGCAGAGCTTTATAAATCATACCAATACAATAAAGCAAACTTCCCTACAAAAATCATCAATCTGTCACAGGTTTAGCATTAACGTAAGTTTTTACATGTTCTTGATTCAAGACTTTTTTCTATTAATTTCGTCTCTTTAGCACCTTCATACATTCACACCTAGATGCAATTAATACTTTGTTCTTAGTTCATTTGTTAGTTTACATTGGGGGGACTGCCATACTTAAGCTGCGTATAGTTGAAAGAAATTTCGTTTTGTTGTTTGTTTTTATTTATTTAAAAAAATCACATTTGGGGGTAAAATTCGAATCTACGCTGTTTGATTCTTCATCGTTCATAAGTACTCGCGCCAAATTTTGCAGCAATCACTGCAGTAGTAGTACTATTTTTTTTCTGACACACAAACTTCAATTTTATGTAATATATTTTGTCTCATAGAAGCCATTGGTCTACCAGCAACAATTACCTAACTTTAGTTCATACATTGGTTGCCCAGAATCCCCGAAACACATTACACAATTGTCTCCTCTACCATATTAGCACGATCTCAGATTCCTGAAATTATACACCATCATTCATAAATTTATTTTTATCCGAGTATCTAAACATATATTCCACTAGTTTGCACGTTGCACTAAACATAAGCTGGAAAATGGAAAATATACCATAGAGAAAAAGCGGTTAAAGATAAGAATGGCATACGTTGCACGTGAGCCACAATGAAATGGTCGCATCAACCTATAAATATTTCTCACAATAAAAAAAGATGTAGAAAGTCTTCAAAAATTAAAGCGAATGGTAAAGGCACCAAAATTTACCTTCTTACACTTATCGCTCATCCAGTCTTTTGAATCGGATTTAGAAAGTCTACAAGCGTGCTAATGTGATAATTCTGGTTAAGAACGAGAATTATAAGAAGAAGAATAGCGAAGGAAGTAACCGGGCAAACCATTCCCTACTCCAGGAAAGTACAATTCAAGGAAAACGTAAATAGAGGAGCAAATAACAAACATACACAATAGAGAAGAACTTGTAATCCATCAGATATCCTGGGAAAACGCCTAAATGTCGAAGAGAACGACAAATGAGAGAAAATTACACGCACAGAGATATCAAATTGAGGCAAAGCCCGAACAAAATCTAGAGTTCCATTAGCATAGAATTCGGTAACGCCCGAAAGACTGTTCTTCGATCGTCCTCAGGTGACCAACCGCCGTCGCAGCTCCCGTACGGAAAGAGGGGGCGTGGTGATGGCTGTGGCTGCGGCTGCGGCTGCTACCGGCAGCGTCAGCCATCAATAACCTGCGTGGACAGGCCCGCACCGCCTCCGCCGCCGCATTCGGCGGCGCCCGCGCCGGGCCATCCGTCTTCCGGCCATTACCTCTGTGCTCCCGCCCCGCCCCGCACCCCACCCACCAATCCATCCCCGCCTCCCTCACCCTTCCTGCCACCGGCCAGCCCCGCAATGCCTTAACCTCACCCCCGCCTCCGCCGCCACCTCCGTCTCTGCTCCCAACTCCTTTCCGCCTCTGCCTTGCACCCTCCCTGCCTCAAGCCTCCTCCATCTCCAGCTTCCGCCACCCGTCCCGCCTCCACCCCCGCCTTACAATGCTCTTCCCCTGGCACCACTCCCGCATCCGCCCCCGCCTTACAATGCTCTCCCCCTGGCACCTCTCCCGCCTCCATCCCCGCCTTAAAATGCTCTCCCCTGGCACCACTCCCACCTCCGCCCCCATCCCTTCCTCTGGCCCGCCCCGCCCCTGCCTTTCTGCATTGCTCCCGCTCCCTCCCACTGCAACCCGCGTCCGCCCACCGCCCACGCATCGCGGCTCTGACTGTCGGATTCTGTCCGACCACCATCCCACCTCCCCTGCCTCTAACGGTCCACCCATTCCCAACCCAACGTCTCTCCCGACCTCTTTCCTTACCGCAGTCGACTCCGCTACAAGACTAGCGAACACACCGACTTCCATTCCCAGCCCCGCCCACCCCACCGCCTCCGCCCCCGTCTGCTGCGAGCGCGCAGGCGGGCGGGGGCGCACATCGATCAAATCGCGCGAGCGAAATTCGACTGCGGCCGCGACACACGGGGAGCAAGAAGAAGAAGAATTCAATTCCTGGGCCTAATCGAATCGTGGGCTGCCGGATTTGAATGCGAGTCAATCGAGGGAGCGGGAGGGGAGGTTGGCGCGCCCGGTGGAGCGAGAGGGCCGCTAGGGGCGCTCGGACGATTTGTTTTATTTCGGGGGAACGGAGGGGGCGTTCCGATCCGCGAGACCGAGTCCCGACCCGAAACGACCGATCCGACCGATCGACCGGAGGGGCTCCGGCCAAGCCCACTCTGGTCTGGCCTCGCCTCGCGCGGCAGTTTCACGCTCGGGCGCGGGTCTATGGATTATGCCCGACGCGTCGCGTCTACTCGCAGCGCTGCACGATCCTCGCGAACGGCTGAAAGGGGTGTTATTGTGAATGCAACGCTGCCGGCCGATACGTGCGCGCCGCCAGCCGATTGCAATAATTTACGGGCGAATGACCCACCCCTGCTTTTCTTCTTCTTTTTTTTTTTCAATGCGAACCTCTGGATTGCGAAATGTTTCGCTCTTCATTGCGACGGCGCGTAGTGAATTACCCTGGGTCGAGAGGGGGCTCCGGAAAACGGAATGGATTTGCGGCACGGCAGAAATGCACGCCCGGCAGCTGCACGGCCGGTGGCCCTCGCTGCAACAGCGGCTACGGCGATCGCTTTGGCGCGACAAAAATAATGAACACCTCCATGATATACTGTTTTCCTAACACGTACTGCCCCTACAGATATCCGGTGGTTATAATTAAGCGGTCCCTATTTAACATTCTAGGCAGGAAAGTATAAAGGGCACTCGAAATGCCACCGATTTGTTTCACGTATTACCAATGGCGACTTGTGAACTTTTTTTAAGATAATGAAAGACAAAGGAGTCAATTACATAAGCTGATTCAAATAAAAAACACAACAAATTAGACTACATGCGAGGATGTGCGATGGGATAAGACAGAAAAACTATCGGTTCGGTTTGTGCTGCCATACGACTTCGCCCACGTCGTCCCGCGACTTTTTTTTTTTTGTTGTTGTAATATCTGGTTAAAACAGATGCCTGCAGATGTGGCAGTTGAAGAGAGGAAGAGATCCTCCCTGGGTTCTACACCTCCATTCAAAAAAGCATTTTCTCTTCTGGCTGCAGGAGCGCTGTGGGTATTGGGAAATTCAATGATGCCTTATTTTCCGTGGCGATGCTCAGGCTATGAGGCCTGCTCTTCCGCCTGACCACGTAAATTCCGATACGCTCTTTTCGTCTGGTAGAGAAAGGAGGTATCACTCGGGCGACGAAAGAGGCGATTTGAATTTGGCACATGCTTCATTTAGACTTGAGGATGTTTTTTACATGCAGTAAATCTACAACATGGACCAGCCGGCTTTACTTCCCCTCCGAAAGAAGGCGTACGAAGGACACTTTCGCGACGAAACATGCGACAATTATTACACGAACCGAGAAAATGCCGACAGTTCCTCATTAGGGCGGGTAAAAATCGTTTTCGTGTCCCTTAAAAGCTATTTTGCTCTCAGAAAATGTCGCAGACGCCTCGTGTAACGTACTCTCAAACATTAAAATATCTTAAAGAACCCTGGTACGACACAAGTAGATCATACTCGTGACGTGTATAACAAGTTTGAGCTCAAAAGCTTCCGATCTGACTCAGTAATGCGTGACAAATATTTCCCTGTACACCTCCATATTTTGGGTACAAAAATGAGTGGCTCTCCCCGCCACCTGCACCATTCTTAACTATCTTTGGGACAGCTATGAAAGACCTTAAGTCTGACGTACGTGCAAAATTACAGCTCAAAAGAACCCTAAACACGGTTTTTACGACCGAAAATTCTAAAATCGTATTGTTGAGGAGGTGATTCCAATACTTTTCCTCCCTAAACTAAAGAGAAGGGAGGCAAGTAAAAAGGACCAATTCATGTGTCACTATTGCAATTCCAATATTTATATGATACTCCAACTTATTCTTTGTATACAAAAGAAAATAAATAACATCGTTCTGCATTTCCCCTTTTAAAAAGGGTAACGTTCACGTTCTGCAAGTTTGAAGCACGTAAGAAGTCTCGTATTCTTGTTTTTAAAATTTTGTGCTTGAAGTGACGGTACTAACAGTTCAATCTTATTATAATGTAATTTAATATAGTAAATGATCTCGTGTGAAAAATTAGCACTTAGCAAATAACTGTTTTAAAAGTGAAAATAGGTTCATAGTGCAACTCAACTTCGAACGGCCAGTCCCTGAACTGCGTGTTACAGCATTATAAGCCCGGTTTCGTGCGAGAGACACCATTATAATATTGCTACACGTAGAAATTAAATTGTACAGAAAATCAAATAGTCCCTTTAGTTTTATCGTCAATAATTATTTCTTACATTTTCCTTCATTTTAATTTTATATCTATTTCGGGTTTCCGCTCTTTTCTGTCCAACCATGCTATGGAGTAGGAGCACTCAAAAGAACAAAATATCCAAAAATGTAGCAGAACGTTCAAAAACGTATCTTATATATTAATAGCATACTAGCGGGCTATATGCATACTAGAGGGTTACAGTGGAATACTGCTCAAAAATCATAATTCGGGCCCAGCATATCCCTTCACCTGCCCTCGTCTATCCTCCATTTCCCAGATGTTTTCCCCACCTATCGTCCAGCTGTTCTTCGTGATTTTCCCACCTACCTCGACAAAACTTATGATCCTTTAGGAACATGAAAACCTAGATTTAAGAGCCTAGAAAGCAAGATTTCCGAGTTTTTTGCCATTATAATGTGTGTGGCAGTAATTTGTTTTGTATGTCATATCTGCAAACGTTTCATCTTAATTCTGTTGGACTGGTAAGAAATACCCTAGCCAGCAGAACCATATTTATAGGGATGTTTCGATGGTTACTGACGAAAGCAGTTATCTATCCATTGCATGTTGTAGAGTGGAGTATAATAAAAACCATTTGAGCATTATTTTACATTTCTTTACGTGAAGTAGAAATATAGTTATGTTTTGTATGATCAGGAGCACATCTATAGCTGAATATTTTATTTTGAAGGTTGTCTTTCTTTAATAAATATATTCTGAGTCGCTTTGGTTAAGTCACTGCCCATGAAAGAGGTTCAACGAACGCTGGACGAATAGCCGACTGTCTGCAGTAAGACGCAAAACAACTGCGTAATACTTCAAATTTATCCTTGAAATAAAGCTTAAGACTTTACGAACGAAACCTTCAAAAAGTTGTTTTCCCATTAAGAGAAACATGTGCCGAAAGACTTCTAAGAGGTACATTCTAGCATTATTTGCAGGAAATATGCAATGTTATGTCAATAAATATTTAGTGGTCGTATTATCGCATACTGCGGCTACTCATCTTTGGGGCTGGATTAAGGGCGGAGAAGATGTGAGCAACTCCCGTTTACCGATTCAAGGAAAGGACAATGGGTCCTCTGTCTCAGCGGACGGTTTCTTCCTAATGTGCTGGAAGAAATTACATTTCACAATCTGTGCAGAAATAAAAAGAATCAGCAAAAAATGAGGAATGATTTAAAACAGTAAATAAACATGAACTCTCCACACCTTTTCTCCACTGAATATTACGAAGTAAAAAAATCGACATGGAAACAGCAAAATATCTAGACACAAAATGCGATATGCTCTTTTTTTGTAAAAAAAAAACTAAGACTTCGCGTAGTTATAAAGGATTATACATACGCAGTGCTGAATAGATAAGAGCAAGGATCTTTCCCCTAGTAAAGTTGCAGCTAAAACTCTTCTGGAAGAAGGTAGCTACACACACAGACACAGGGCCGTCCAGAGAAAATCAGGGGCAGTTGATCGAAGGAGCCCCTTATTTCAAATTAAAAATTCCCTCCTCCCTAATTCATAAATATTCTCCATGCATCAGAAGTAACTTACAGCGTTAAATTTGGATTAGAGAATAATATATATTTCATTTCTTTTGAAGGAAAAAATCGGGGCCCCAAAAACGTATCTTATATATTAATAGCATACTAGCGGTGGTGCCTAGGGTAAGTTGCTCCTGCTGCCCCCCATTTGGACGACTCTGCAGTCATATTGCTAAGAGACTCGCAATAAGTCCAAAATCCGTTATTGGAATCAGATTTGCAATGAGATAAAACGAAACATAACAAGAGAGAAGGAAAATGATTAACAACGCAAAATCTCCCCTTGAGGTAACAGAAATTTTAAAAAATTAGCTCTGAAGATCAAAAAAACACTTCTACAGAAGTATGGATATGGTTAAATAAAGAGCTCCAGATGTGTGAGAAAAATTCTCCGCGAAGAGTGCATAAAGTCACGACGTCCCTGAAAAAACAAACATTACACCCGTAATGGTAAAAAACTCGTCGAATGAGCACGAGGTCAGAAAAACTGGCCATGCGAAGACTGGAAGAACGTGTTTCAGTGACGAATCAATTCATTACAACTGAAGAATGTTCCAGAGATGATCGACGTCGATCTGCCAAGGCGACCAAATTGTAAACGCGACAACAAACTAATAAACATCCAATATCGGTTATGTTATGAGACTTAATGTTTTCTATACGTCCGAGGGCACGTAAGTGATAGAGGAAACAATGATAAAAGACCAATACTTAAAATTACTAAATGAAAAACTACTGACACAAGTAGTAACTTGGTTTAATGATGACACGTATGTATTAACGTATAAGGGCGCGCTCAGCTATGGCACTAAACTCGTGAAAAATTATCATGGAGAAAGATATTACCTAACTTCCATGGTTGTGGAATAGTTCCGATAAGAATCCTTAAAAATGTTTGGAGTTTCATAAAGGACAAACTGCAACTAATGGTGCTAGAATAGCACGTTTTTTCTCGCACTATTTCTAACTTTTGCAATTTTCGAAAATTCATTCAACGAAACTCAGACCTATACCATTTTTAAGCGTACTTAGCTCTATCAGTGAAAAAGATTTTTATTAAAATTTATTAAAATTTTATTATAATTTTAAGACCCTTAATTTTTACATTTTAATGGAGTTAATGCCATCTTATACAGTGAATTTAACACTATATATCCAAAAAGTTTGAAGAAAACCTTTGGAGTCATTTTTGAAAATATCTTATTTTTATTATTTTTTAATACTGCATATATTTTCACTCAAATTTACTCGAAAACAACTATTTTTTTTGAAAAGATGTACATGACATTAATTACAGTAATAATTGTGGAGAATTTTACTTACAGAAAAATCTCTATCCTCGATTTGTATTGTTAAAGGAAGACGCCGAAACAAATTTGAAATTTCAGGGGTAACCGTGAAAATCGGAGCTATTCCATTGTTATATAGCATTTTACTCTATTCTTACAAGAAATTTATAGCTATTAACATATCTAGAAATGTTATGAGTGTTATTACTGCCGAGGCCAGAAGTTAAGAATCGAGGTGCAGCGTAGCGAAGACGAAATTTTTAATTTGGACGAGGCAGTAATAACACTGTAACATTTCGTGGTATGTTCAGCATTTTATCGGTCACCATAAAATCTCACGAATTATGCGAAAATTTACATCACTGCGATAGTTAACACATGACTTATGTTGCTGCGGCACGTTAGTACGATATTGTTGGATGTTTCTGGAGATATATCTATATAAACAATATTCGTATACCGTGGTTCGAGAAAATTGGATGCAAATTATTGAATAAATGCCTGAACCTAAAGATACCTAAAGAAATGACGTTCGGTTGGGAAATTGGCGGGTTGACTTCCAGTGGCGACACCTTCACATCGTCAGTAAATAAGATTACAGGAGTAGTTTCATTTGATGGAATGTGAGGAAAATTAGGTTAATTTACCTAATATACATTTTTCTAATTGTACTATTAATAATCTTACAATTAAGAATAATAATTCTCCAAACCAATGTGAATTACTTCTGAATTGTTTGAATCTGATGTTTTGTACATCGCCATGTTTTTTACTTAACAAACATTTTACTTGCGATGAATCAATGGTTGTTTACGTTGGTAAGGATGGTAAAACCCGTTGTTAAGAATGTTAAATATCTTAACACACAGGTAGGTGCAAGTGCACTTAACAAACCAGCAGCGTTGCATGTTAACTGAGGGTTAAAGACGATGTGACCGATAAAAAAAAATTGAGACCATTTTTGAGAAAACTTTGAAAATGTCGCCGGGGTTTCATGTAACTCCACAATTTAAAGAATTATTTTCAAAATCGCAGGGCTTCAGATTGGGCCAGATCGATGGGGAAATATTCACATTGGAAAACATACTAAGAATAGTTTAAGAGTTAGACGCTAGTGTTGTTCACGGCCGGATGGTCGGTCGGAGATTTGAAGGGGGGAAAAAGTTTGTCCGTATTAGGGACCCCAAATCATATATTTCCCTTAAAATCTTGAAATTGATTTTCCATAGAATTACATAACTTTCTCATCGCATTACTCCGTACGTGGGCGGCTGAGTAAAACGAAAACTGAAAATAGTATGACGATTCCAGCGGTGCACCAAGAGCTATCGTACGGCAGGATCACAAACCAACACAACTGCGATCGCAGCGCCTCTGTGCGCAATCGTTCATACTACATTCAATGCAAGGCAAAATGCAAGGAACACAACCGCGCGCGCCCACGCATCTGGGAAATACACGGAACCAATTATTTTGTCGGTCCAATCACAAAATTAATTACACGATACAACCAGTGCACTAATGCCAATATCGAAATTTTTAGTACAATTATATAAATATTTTAATTTCAAATGATATCCTTTTACTTATTTTACAAACACACGCTAGCCTTAAATATTTTTACGGCAAAAAAAAAAGTTATGTTGACTGTATTAATCATTTACAATGCGCAGAAATTGGAAGAAAACAACGCAGCCTCCTTCCACGTGAGGAATGTCTATGGTTTGTCAGACACCCACGAAATCGGGGGGAACTTCAAAAGCATCTATAATAAAGTACTATAATACTCATTTCGTATGCGCGCAGAAATTGTGAGAAAAGTAGTCTATGGCCATTTGAGATGTGTCTAGGATATCGTTAAATACTCAGGAACTTGGAACAACAATCAACATCAAGGAAAATTTCAATTTTGTCTGAAAAATGCAAATATTTTATTTTTTATTCTCTCCATTCTCATACTGTGAGTACAGGCTGAATTTTTATTCTGAATTCGCCACTGACCACGACGAAGATGACGTCATGCGACAGCAAGGCTCCAAGGAAGAGGGTACACAACATTAAAGATTATTTGTTATTTTTCATTTCACATTAAAGACCAATTGATATTCTTCTTTTCAAGAATTATGTAGATACAGTGTTTATATATGCTAAAGAACTCTTTTACTGTATACATACTTACTATGTTTTTTCAATATTTAGGTAGACTGGTTGACTGTTAAAATAATTAATTTTTGGAAATGTCATAAGAACCTTTTTTCTGGAGCACCCCCAGTAGGGGTACTGCTTTTTTGGAAAATAATTTTGTGTGGTTTTATTCAGCAGTGTTTTTGCTGCGGCAGGCCAGTATTTATCAACTTCAAACATTCAGAAAAGTGGTTGACAACAGGGGTTAGAGAGTGATGTCCCCAGTATCTTGCTGAAATAAGTTCAAGATGTACATTGACAGTGGACCTCTACAGAGTTTCTGGATATTTTACCCAAGATGATTCCAATTATGGGTCATTATTAGAGCATCTAAGTTTGGCAAAAGGCCATTTTGTTGTCGTAACAATTTTTTGACTTAGCAATAGGAATCCCTTAATTGAACTTTCTGGAGTTGTTTTAGCAAATTTTTATTTTGCCTCTTTAGCCTGTTTGCCTCCTTTAGCTTCTGATGTCTATTTTTGTTAATTTCCCTTTTTTACCCTTTTTCTGCCTTTTTATTATGATTTTTCTCTCCTGGCATTGACCTCATTCGAGTTGGAAACACTTTGCAACACAAAGGAACAGTTGTGTTTTGTCTTTCTGGCTCTACGGCCAGGTTGTGTTGAAAATCTAAATGAAAAAGGAAGATGATACAGTCAAGATATTTGATTTTTCTACGGATGGCGACAGGCTTTTTTTGCTCATTAGGAATCCTACTGTTCTTTTGAGAGTGGACTCTGATTCATTTGAGGACGATGCTCTGTATATGATAAGCCCTCTTACTACTGCCGAATATTCAAGTGCTTAAAACAAAAAATACGATTCTGTTTTCACTGATGCCATCTCAAAAGAGAGTCCACAATAGCATTGCTACAATTCAACATGGCAAGTAAAATAAATTTCTAGGCATTACATCAGCTGGTCATCTAGAATCAAGATTACAAAGAAAATATTGTTTCCTTACACGTAAGTGTAAAGTAAACTTTTCAATGAGAATCAAAAAGTGAATCATTTTAATTACTAATTTTTTTTACAATAATCCCTTTTAAATAAGATTTGCTTTGTTTACTAGCCTTTCAGCACCCCTACTTTAGCCAGAATCAGGCCTATTTGCATGTGTATTTCCTAGCTATTTTACACAAAAAAATAACTTGTAAATGCCTGAACTTCCAGGCT